>OX457028.1:82111138-82383138 GCA_949752745.1 Protula sp. h YS-2021
CAATGTTCTGGTTTGGGGAAGTCTTTCCGATGAATGTGCATTTTATACGTAAGTTAGAATTGTTTAACCTTCAAAAGCTTTGATATCGAGTCTTTTGGGGAAGTGACGGACAAGAAAAACACGTTTACTCCCATGCTATATAGTATTGTATATCATCTCATGACCATGGCGTGATGTGCGAAATTTCTGACTCAATAAAACACCATATCCAACATATTATGTAATGATTCTTCTTAAAAATGGAAATTTAGGATATTTATTATTAAAAAGAAAAGAAGTCATCATTGAATAAACGCCTCTGCCACTGAAGGATAATCAAACAACATTGGTATTCCGGGTAACTGTTGCTCACAAACTGCCAACATTATAGAGCCATGTTTCTCCATAAAAAAAACCTTATTATATCTATCAATTGATGCTAATGTAAGTCTTGTACATCCATGACAGTGCTTGACAACAATTTCCAAGCCGACAGAGTTGAAATTGACTTCATTCTGTCTGCCATGTTTGCCAAGGAATGCACAAGAAATGATAAAACTAATTGCGACCACATAATTAATAAAATGAAGACCACGTTTCGGATGTGGTCTCAAAAGGTCTTAGATTGGTGGAAGAATTTTGACCTCAAAGAGTGACGGAATACCCAGTATTATATACTCCATATGTTAGAAACCTTGCCTACCCATATCAAATCGATGCAACAAGAAGCAACATCTCTCCCTTATTGGGGATTGCAACTAAATAGGTTTATGAAATACAACTAGAAACACAGTGCTCTGTGCATGATGTGAATATTCCGTATAATGGGAACATTCGGCAAAACGCAAAGTTAGTTTGACATTGCCGAAGATATGTTTAAATAATTGAGTGGCTTTCGGTTCTCTCTAAGATACAAGTTTATGTAAGACCTCTATCACTAATGCCGGTATTTTATTGAAGATATAGAATAGAAATCCCAAGTTCTTGTAATGCAGATGATATTCTATTGAACAATTCTTATATCTTAAGGTAATGTTTTTATATCGTTCTGCCTCATAGCGTCAAAAACTAAATCTGATTTGTCAATGTGGCAGCTTTGATCAAGTTATCAACTTTTATCTAAAAATCCCCAAGATCTCCTATCAAGTACGATGAAAAGCCTTCTCTGTTATAGCCTATAATTGCAGTATACTTTTCCGAGTAATGCCGGCTTGTATCAATAGTTGTTTATATTATGTTTACTTGTAGTTCATTTTTTTGCTTATATGAATATATGCTGCTTCTCATTTTCTACTTTTTTCATCTTAAAGTAAAATGTATGTAATTTACTGGAAATGACACAAACGACAATATACACTTGTGAAAGAGTTTGAGGTTATGTACCGATGCAAATGAAATCCTTTGAAATCTCTTCCAAATTTACTTTTTCTCGATTTTACCTTGTTTTATTTTCAGTGAGCAACATCTTAAACCGATAGAGACAATGTTTTTCTACTGGTCTCGTATGACTCTTAGAGAAAACACCAGCAGTGATAAATTGATTTAGAATAAGTTTCTGGTATCCATACATGATGTTGAAAAGCAATTACTGCAAGTTAAATTGTCAAAATCTGCAGGTCTAGATAACATACACCCTGGATGCTAAGGGACCTGGCTGGTATTCTTGCAGCCCTAGTAACATAAATATTTAATTCACCCATACTAGAAGGTTTCGTATCTTATAAATGAAAAAAGGCTTTTGTCACTTCACTGCCAAAGAAATATAAAGGACATTATCCTATATCTGTAACATCTTTACTGACAATAGAACTTCAACTAACCATATCGTTCCATGTCTATCAATCTATCTATCTATCTATCTATCTATCTATCTATCTATCTATCTATCTATCTATCTATCTATCTATCTATCTATCTATCTATCTGTCTATTCATCTACCCATCTACCCATCTATCCATCTATAGTATTGTAGCAAGATGAATAAAATGAGTCGACAAAATGCTTGCTTGATATATTTTTTTGCTTAACATGTTTGATTTTCAAGCTCAAAATCGGATAATCAATAGACAATCTGACATTTCTTAGGTCAGCTGTTGTTGTAATTATTGAATCTGTTCACCTTTGCCAAATGAATTTCACCTTCGCGAAATGGGACCCACAAGTTTTTAATCACACTTGACAAATCGAAGACTCGCAAAATATATATTGAAGTTGTATGGGGGCCAAAGTTTCGGACCATATGTAGTACTTCATCTGAAGTTGTGCACCTTGCTTTTGGTTTTGCCTTTGTTTTCCTTTTCATGATCGGAAAGCGAAGCAAAAAAGAAAAAAAAGCAGCAGCATCTACACAAGCCTCTTGCATCGACCACGATGTGCGGTGCATAAATGATGTGCGCATTATTTGCCTAGGACAAATACGCTTATCATATTGAAATGCTTGTGTCGGTTTTATAAGAGCGACGCGTGGATGCACAATCTTACCTGGTCATTTTAAACATACTTACTTTTCATTTAATTATTAACTTCAGTTCCGCATTATTCTTCGAGGGGGTGTGTGGTAGGGGCGTGTAGCATTGAACCAACCCAGCATTGAAACACCACATCACTGTATGGGCCCATCGAATGGCTGGGCTAAATCAATACAGAGGCTATTGCAACAGCACATACAGTTTCTCCCCATGAAACAGACTCGGAAAACACAGCGCATAGGGACTTCGTTTGTAGTCTCAGTAAAACATTTTGTTTTATATTTAGATTTGGGTGATATTTTTTCTTGCTAAAAATTATTAATTGACAATATTTTTCAGTAAGGGTTGTCGTCTGCTCGGGACCTCAGTACTACTGGTGGTACTGAGGTACCGAGCAGACGGTGACCCCGCCGCAAATATTAGGTACAATTCGGCCGGCCTTGCATGTGCTATTTCCATGGATGGGGTTTTCCTATGCAACTGTCTGTAGATTTGGCCCATATTCTTGATCAGATGTGTTGTTTTTATGGATGGGGTATTCCTATGAATCTGTCTGTAGATTTGGCACATACTGATTCTATATGTGCTATTTCTGTGGCTTACAGCTGTAGGATGGGACCATTCTACACCCATCAACCATTGAAATTGCCCATCTTGTTCACAACACAAGGCAGTCTGTTCCCATTTTTAAGGGGAGAAGAAAATATGGGCTATTCTTATAGCCAAATATGGGCTGAAACTAAAGAAGCGCAAAGAAGATGGGGTAAATCAATACCTCGCTGTTATTGGATGGGCCAATCCTACGGATGGGCTGTTTCAATACAACAGGGCACCGTTTCATACAATAAGTAGCAAAGCTCTTCTTAAGTAAGGTTTCAAACTGGAAAAACATTTCTTAGAAAGGTTTCGGAATGTAACAAAAAAGTTTTTTAAAATTCTGCTCGAAGAGAGAAACTGACTTTTAAAATATTATTTGGATAACTGTTTAATATTTCGCTTTAAGAAAAGGGTTCTCATTAGCATTTGCTAAAGGCCTTAAAAGTACAACGGCAATAAAATACAATTTCGTAATTACGTGTTCTTTAAAAGAAATTAATACGGACATAACCATAAATCTCGACATTTGTTTACATAACAAGTGGCAATGATTTTTTACAGTTATCACGAAAAAAACTGTGGAATTCATGTTTCAAAAAGCGTTGAAGAAAACAAAAGTGAAATACACTGGGTGTACAGAATAATTCATAACCCCTTCATTTGAATTTTTGATCACTTGACTTTGAAGGCCCGGAACATAAACATTTGACAGGTGAGTGCGGAAGCTAAATTTTCTGAGCATTAACGAAGATATAAAGACATGCAGCCCATTAAAAGTGTACCTATTTTGCAGAACGGGTATATTGTGCATAATCTCTCAGTAAATGTTTGAATATTAAGAATGATATGCAGGATTCGTGCCTCAGAACAAATGAAGTTGGCCTTTAGTAGGGGAACAATAGAAGGCTGGAAGAATGTGTGAAATGGTCTTACACGGGCTCGTATGATAGCTGATTAAAATATACTAGGCGTCTAGTGATCGGGAATTAGAATGCCCTTTCCTTGTAATTTAGTCCAATAGATTGCCAGTCGAAGTGTTGTGTCTATGAGTGTCCGGAAATGAAGTTACGTTTACGTGGGTGATTTTCTGTACCTAGAAGAAAGAACACAAGTTATCAAATTCAGGGCAATGGTGTCTGTTACAAGGCAAGAAACGTTCAAATTGAAGGGTGCATCGCAATTGGTCAAATTATACATTGGTCTATTAGCTGCAGAAGATTATCAATACTTATAATAAGCATCTCACGATGAATTACGTGGCAGCTAGTTTTGTAAGTAAACCTGGAATAACCAAAAACACCTTGCTGTTTTCACATTAAAAGAACACATTTTCACTTTTACCAGTTACTGATTGATTTCATGTTTCCTTCCTTCTTACTGATCGATCTCATGTGTCCTCCTTCAGAGGCCTATACAGGTATAAAAATGGCAATACTATTGTAAATAGTGCAAATGTATATACGTTGATAAGTGTTTTTTGTTGGGTAAGGTGTCTTTTTATTAATGGTTATAGAAACCTGAAAATACCGGTGAAATCTTCTTGTTGGGCAAGGTGTTTTGTTATTAACGATTATAGAAACCTTAAAATATCGGTAAAATCTGCACCGGTAGATAGCAAAACGGTTATCTTATCTCTTTTTTATGTGTGTGTGTGTTTTTACATTACCGTTGAATGCATCACCCGAAATCCCTCAAAAGAATTTTTTCCAAATTTTATGACAACCCTGAGAAACTGTTGTCTATACTTGAATACCAAAAGCAAAAGCGCGCTGATTTTTACATACTTCAAGAAACATACGCAGTGAACGATGACACAAAATTATGGCAGAAAAAATGGGAGGTTGGGGATGTTTATATTAATCCGGGTACAACAAGAAGCACGGGGCAAGCCTTTCTTACCAAGAAACACATAGATGTAATAATACACAAAATAATCATTCCTGGTAGATTACATGTGATAAAATTTAACACAGTACATACTTTATTAAACATATACGGTCCAAACAATGAAGCTGATAATAAATTATCTGCTATCAACATTTACGCAATCTTTTAAAAATTTCGATTACGGAAATGATCTAATCATTGGAGGTGATTTCAACTTAGTACGTAATAGCAACCTAGACAAAATAGGGTGTCTCAGCACTGCCTCCCCCTCCCCTCCCCTGCAAGGTGATTGCGTGGCCTGTATACACAGTCTAACCCTCCTCTACCCTTCAACATGAATGCTTAGCATGTGTACACAGTTTCCTCTCCTACCCACCCCACACGATGAATGCTTAACCTGTGTACCTGTGTCTCCCCACAAGCATTCATGTTGGAGGGTAAGGGAGAAGGAGACAGTGTACACAGGTTAACCATTCATGTTCTACTAACTTTTGATGTGTGGTACATTATTAGGGCAGGCGTATGACGTCATTTCCTAAAAATCTGGCGTTCAAAAGTTCAAATTTGGTGGGATAGTTGCGTGGTATGTACGAAAGATTCTGTCAAATTTTGTCGTCGGAGAACGGGTGCAGTGTATAACGCCATCACGTAAAATAAATATACATATTCTTAACAAGTCTTGTATGCAAAATATCTCGATAACGGACAGTCACATCGACATTACGTTACACCCAAGCTGGGGTATGTCTATTGGTTTTCAGACGGCTTCCGTTAGCTAGTTGGTTAGTAGTTTATTTAGTAAACTTTTTGTTCAAAATGCATCAACGTTCTACAATTTTGATTCGATGTCATTTATTTTTTAGCTCGATGCACTCCTAAGGGTCATGCATACGGCTTGTGCTTTTGTAGTCGATTGGACAATTTTTCTATTTTTGGGGAATTTTTCAAGAAAATAGTTCAAAAATAATTCAACATGCATCTCCTACATTTTTGATCCGATGCCATTTATTTTTGGTATGAGGCATCCATAAGAGTTGTGCATGTGCAGTTTTAGTATATCGGACATTTTTTTTATTTTGGGGGAAATTTTTTAAGAAACAATTCGAAAAATAATTCAAAATACATCTCCTCCTACATTTTTTATCGAATGTCATTTATGAGGCATCCCTAACGGTTGTGCATGAGCTTTTCTAGTCGATCTGACAATTTTTTTGATTTTTGGAGAATCTTGTGCTTTTATAATAAATCAGGCAATTTTTGTATTTTTGGGGAATTTTTGAAAAGAAACTTCAAAATACATTTCCTCCCACAGTTGTATCCGAATTCATTTATGTTTGGCATGAAGCATCCTTAGGTAGGTCGTACGTTTTGGCTCTATTTGAGATTTGGGAATTTATAAGTGGAATTAAAAAAACCTCAAAATGCATCTTCGCAGAGAATTTTTGAAAGAAAAGCACAATACATTCCTCTTACAGTTTTTATCACATGCCAGTTTTTTATATGAGCCGTCTGTAGGCTCAAATAAATTGGAAAATTTTAAATTTTTTTCGGAATTTTTTAGAAAAAATAAAATGAACCTCCTACTGCAGTTTTGATCCGATGTCACTTACTACTTTCAGTGTGAGACATTCTTAGGTTGATGTGCGACGGCTTTTGACATTTATTCGATCAGAGAATTTTTGGATTTTGGGGGAATTTTTGACGAGAAAATCTCAGAATGTATCTCCTCCCACAGTTTTGATCCGATATCACTTATTTTGGTTGTGAGGTATACTAAGGGGTCATGCATACCGTTTGTGCTATTTCAGTCAATCGGAGAATTTTGAATTTGGGGAATTTTTGAAGAAACAAAAACTTCAAAATACATTTCCTCCTGCAATTTTTATCCGATGTTACTTTTCTTGGTATAAGGCATTCCTAATTGGTTGTGCATACGGCTTGTACTTTTTGAGGTCATTGGGAAACTTTTGCATTTTTGGGGAGTTTTTGAAAAAAAATACTTAAAATGCATTATCGGTCTATTTTCGGGTCCGTAGCTAAATTAATTATTTAGCTAGCGCTTTGCTATCTCGTCTATTGAAGCACAATTTATCGGGAAAATTCCCTTGCTCATGCACGCTGGAACTTGCCTTACCGCTTTTTGTAAGCTGGGATATTGTCCTTGGATAGTTATTTCTCTTGTTAAACATTAAGCTCATAGAAAACTATTAGAAAAAGTATTACGCGATACACTTTCCTGTGATTAAACTTTTTGTGCTGTGTCACCTACTCTGTGGTACGGAATTATTTCGATACCTTCAGAACAAACAGTTAGAATATCTACACAGTTAGCATCCGCAATTGCCATGTGTGTTTAATGTGGCTTAAAAATATGAACACAAAATATGTGTATGATATTGGGAAAGTTACAGTTATAGATTTCGACGATGTGAAGTACATTTGTCATAGCCAGTTCAATCATCGTATGTAAGAAAAAATACGCACTTTCATTGAACGAGTCGGTACTGTCCTCCCCATCGCCTGATCCTCTCTCTCTCTCTCTCTCTCTCTCTCTCTCTCTCTCTCTCTCTCTCTCTTATACACACACACTCACTCATTCTCTAACACCATCTCTCTCAACCACACTCTCAACCACACAAACTCTCTCCCTCCTCCCTCCATCTCTCTCTCTATTTCCCTCTCTCTCTCTCTCTCTCTCTCTCTCTCTCTCTTATACACACACACTCACTCATTCTCTAACACCCACTCTCTCAACCACACTCTCAACCACACAAACTCTCTCCCTCCTCCCTCCATCTCTCTCTCTATTTCCCTCTCTCTCTCTCTCTCTCTCTCTTTCTCTGTATGTACTTGTGTGTATGTGTGTGTCAGTCTGTTATGAGCAAAATGTTGCGTGCAAGATATCTCGCTTCAAACTTGATCTATTCATTCCTTAGATAGGTCGGATGGCTCTTTCAACTTTAAACATAAATTACATCATTACGAAAAAATCTCTGGTTAAGGTTGGCAAAAAAACTTTTCCGGTAAACAGCAACCTTCAAGATACGGATAAAAAGACGTAAAGTAAAACCTGTTTGTAGTAACAAACATCCAGTTGCCGATAACAAGAGGTACGGTAAAACTTGCAAGTCTTGACCACCATCGAAACCCGGACAAACAAATACGTACAATAAAACTGCTGTGATGACCAACTTCGAAATCGGGATAAAAGGGACGCACACTAAAACATGTTTTAGAGACCACCATCTGGAATCGGACAAAAAAGACGTACTGTAACCACTTTCTAGATTCAAATAAAACATCTAAAATAAAAACTGTATAAAAAGAGGATTAAAATACCCACAAATCAAATTCAGTGTCCCCTCTCCTTCAAAAAAGCATGGATTAAAGTACCGGACTGCGGGGCACAATAGAAACAGTTCGATACAATAAAAGGTCTTATTATTAAAAATAAAAAATAAAAACGTATTCTGAAAATAGTACAAACTGGTTCAAATAAAACTTTATGAAAGGGCTGTCGGGGAAAAGAAAAATGGAAAATGGTTACTGGTAAATTATGGGTTTAGTCGGTTAGACACTTGTATTGTTCACGAAAACAAAAAAAAAAAAAAAAAAAAAAAAAAAAAAAAACTATAGCTTTTTGGTTGAAGGTTTATAATATAAGCCTATACTGTTACGTTTTGTGGGCACTTGCCGCCCTACTTTAAATATAATTTTAAAACGACATCGGTGAGATCATTTGCCAATTTTGATCTGTTTCCTATGCAACTGAACAGGATGTTTTGCATGATGCGTTTAGTCATATGATTTGTGAACGATTCAAAAAGAGGTTGGCTTACTCAAACAACCAATGGGCTTAATCTAAATGCCAACCATCAAAAAAGAAACTTTAAAAAATTTCTTCATTTATTTATTATTTATTATTATTATTATTATTATATCATAAAAGACCACATGTAAAAATTACCTGGCTGACCTTGACCTCATCAGTCATGGTCAAGGTCAAAAACTTGAAATTGACCATTATCTCGAAAACGGTTAGAGATTTTGAACCTATTTCTGATATTTAAAGTTAAAAAAAAGATGATATTTAGGAGGTGTCCAGGTGATCTTGACGTCTTAGGTCAAGGTCAAGGTCAGAAAGCGGAAATTGACCGTTATCTCCAAAACGGTCATGATCAAGGTGAAAACTGGAATTGACCATTTTCTCGAAAACGGCTTGAGATAGAGCGAGTTTGAGCTTATTTTCTTCTGTATTGGCCTGAAAGACAATATGTAAGAGGTAGCTCGGTGATCTTGACCTAATCGGTCATGGTCAAAGTCAAAAACCGGATTTTGACTATTATCTCGAAAACAGTTAAAGATAGAATGGTTCTGAGCTTATTTCAGTCCCTTTGGACCTAAACGAAATGAAAGATATACCTTATTGACCTTGACCTCCTCGTTCATGGTCAGTTCTGAATTTAAAAAGTATTTTTTTGTGGCCCCAAAGTGTAATTTTCGCTTTTCGGTAGCGAGAACGGTCTAGTTATTGACCGTGCTTATAGTCATTTTCAGATGCTCGAAATCAATAAAATCGAGAGTGGAGTGGAAGGGAGGGAGGGTGGGGGGGGGGGGGGGGGTTCACTCCTCTATATGATATGGGATCAATTTGAATTCTAATTATTTCCCAATATGAAATCGCATTTTCAGCGACAAGACTGCACCAAGGCAAAGAATATCATGGTTGTAATTATACTTTGGGTAATGGGTGTGAAGGTACTTTTGGGTAAAAGGGCTATCGCAGTGTTTAGAGCCGTACCCAGCTTCAGAGGGGGGTGTAGACGGGTAGCAAAAAAAACACTAATGAAGGAGGACATTTGTAGCTCTGTCTTCCTAATCCGAATTAAAAAAAGCGTACAGTAATACCTTCGGCATCATACAGATCGGGATGAAAAGTCGTACACTAATATCTTTGCCAACACATAGATCGGTATGAAAAGGTGTACAGTAAATTTCTTTGTGGTAATCACCTTCCAGATGCTGAAAAAGAGAGGTAGAGTAAAATATGTCTGTACCGAACATCTTCTAGGATTAGGAGATCGTACTAAGAGAGAAAGCATATTATGGTTGTGATTATTTGTAGGTGATGGTGTCGTGGTATTTTTGAGTAAAATGGTTAGTTCTGCTTTTGGAACTGCACAGATATGAAGGTCGAAAGGGGCTAGGCTTTTTCAAGAACAAAACAAATCTTACTGAGGAGGGAGTTGGAGATGTGATGTTCACTTTTTGTACCCGGATAAAAAAGACGTACAGTAAAACCATTTTGCAGTGACTAAATTCCAACTCGAAAACTCGAACTGGAAAAAAGAGACGCCCCATTAAACCTGTTTGTAGCGGCCAACTTCAAGAACCGAAAAAACTACAGTTATACCTGTTTATGGATACCACTTTCCAGATCCGGATGAAAAGACATCAGAATACTTGTCTTTGTGACCATATTTAATGACCCGAAAAAAGCACAAACGGTGAAACCTTTTTATAATGGCCACACTTTTAGTCGCCGAATAAAAACGGACAATAACGACTATCTTCCGGGTCTTGTTTGTGGTAACCGCCGTCCAGATCCGGATAAAAGACGAACAGTAAAATCTATTTGTAGTTAACGCTTTCCAGATGCACAGTAAAATATGACTGTACCGACCATTTTTGTGTTTTCCTTACTTTTTTTTTTGGTTTAATGGTAAAATAAGGCGTTTGGATTAAGGAATACTGATATTACCCATTTTAGGTTGTTGCTTTTCAGCGATAGAACTGTTACTGATTGTAAATGCCATTGTGGGATCGCCGAAGGCACGAGCCGAAAATTTCTCCTTTGCAACACAGTCTCGTTGGAAAAACAGTGACTGGTTGCAATTAAAACTTATAACAGCAACTGATATTGAATTGCAATGCTTGAAATCTATTTTTTTACTAAGAAAAATGTGTTTAGTAAGGGCCCGCATGGTCTTAATATAGTCCCGGTAATCCGTATCCGAGGAATCGATTGTCCCGGTAATCCGGATCCGGGGAATCGACGGTCAGGGTAATGCGGATCCAGGGAATCGATGGTCCTCTTAATCCGGATCCGGGGAATCGATTGTCCCGGTAATCCGGATCCGGGGAATCGACGGTCAGTGTTTGCTGGGGACTAGATACCACAGATCATGTTTACAAAAGCTGTCAAAGCCAGGCTCGTGGAAGAAACCAAAAAGGCTACCGAGCCTCACCCCCGACCCCGACTTGTTGTGAACCTGATAGAATAGTTTTACAACTTACTCATCCCAAGATAATTTAATACGTCTAATTCTATTGAAGAAGTAGTATATAAGTGAGCATAGTAAAAGAATATATAATGGGCATAGCAAAACAAAGACGTTAAAATGGGCATACTGAAACAGTGACGTTATAATGACCTTATAATGACGTCACATGGATGGCGGGAAGACGGACAGACGGCTCGACGCGGGCAGACGCGGGCAGACGGACAGACGGGGGCAGACGGACAGACGGGCAGACGGCAACTTTTTTTCTAAGCATTTGCCACACTCTCATGCATACATACACATACCAACACCACGTTTAGCGCTTATTTCGTATTCTCTCTCTCTCTCTCTCTCTCCACACACACACACACACACACACACACACACACACACACACACACACACACACACACACACACACACACACACACACACACACACACACACACACACACACACACACACACACACACAAACACACACACATACCAACACCACGACTGAGTTAGCGTTTCATTTCGTAAGCCACATAGGTATTTTAGCCCTAGATGGGAACTTTTTTTCTCATTCTCTCTTTTCCACTCTCCCCCCCCCCACACACAAACACACACACACACACACACACACACACACACACACACACACACACACACACACACACACACACACACACACACACACACACACACACACACACACACACACACACACACAGACACACACACACACGAGCATGACTGAGTTAGCGTTTCATTTCATAAGCCTCCTAGGTATTTTAACCCCAGATGGTAACTTTTTTTCTGAGGAATGAAAGAATTACGGACAGACGGACAGACATTTTTTTAGCATTTCCCACACTCTCATGCATACACAGACATACCAACACCATGACACGATTAGCGTTTCGTTTTGTATTAGTGGGTGGTCCTAAAAAGGACCGGGGAATCTTAGTTTGCTCCTCCTCCTCTGCTCACTGTGTGTTGCTGCTGGAGCGACACTTCCTCCTATGCGCTGCAACCGCCCCCGCCGTTGACTTAAACTGCCTGCCCAGAACTTTGCAGACGTATGACTCAGGTTTTTTGCGTTCTCACAGGATGCCTCGAGCAAACTCCACGTGACTCCCTGCGGTATAAGGTACCCGCAGAAGTCACAGATAATAGAATATTCATGAACTGAGCCGATTCATGCGCGACGTCTTTCAGAGACTCTTTACTGGGGTCTACCAGGTTTAAGTCAACGGACGGTTTCGGTTAACGCGAGTCGGAAGTGTGCTGCAACTCGCCGATGGCTGCCGCTGCTGCTGCGGTCTCATCATCTGGAATTGTGACCGGCTGCGGACTGCTGACAAGCATGTCGAAAGCTATCGGCAATTCTGGCAAGCTGGGATCGGTTGCATCAGGCAGCTTAGTGACAGTTGCTTTCACAGGTGAAGGCTTAGGCGCAGGTTTAGGTGTAGGCTTAGGCACAGGTGTAGTTGTAGGCTTAGGCGCAGGTGTAGTTCTAGGCTTGACCGCAGGGGAGGTTGCGGCTCATGCAGAGCAGGAGAACGATGTCTTGCACGCTTGTGTGACTCTACCGCCGCCCTGCCAAATCTGTGGTATTCTTCTCCGCGATTTATTCGAGCCTTCGACATTTCCAGTTTGAATAGTTCATAATCAATGTAGATCTCTTCGATCAGATCGCAATCTTTCTCCGAGAGCATGTATTTTTGCTTTCTTTCCGGCGTGAAGAACTGTTCACGGAACTCCATGACTGCAGAGGACGTTTTGGCAAGTGTGAGAAGTCAGCGATGTGAGCCAGCCATATATATATATACAGGCAGACGGCAAAATCAATAGATGAAAGAGCCCACAGCGTGAGAATCAATTAAGGCAAGATGCAAAGCGTGGGACTTTCCCACAGGGAGAGAGAGAGAGGCAGCTAGTAGCTAGAAGACAGTAACTCGACCCCTCCCCTCGCCCCAGGAGAGCAAAATTTCACCAAATGTAACCAAATTAACCATGGTATATTGATCTTATCATTCAGTGAGTAGGGAGGGTCGACCCTCGACCGAGCGACCGACCCCCCCCCCCAGGCGAATTTTCGATTTTTACACATTTATACGTTTCAAACAATTCTGAACATTTTTGGTTTTTTGACGGACCCCCCCCCCCGGTCGCCCGATTTACGTATTTGTATATTTACGCGTATGAGATAATTCTAAACATTTCTTTTACCCCCCCCCCAAGTATAAAAACGAACCTTCGTGAATTCTATGGAAATTGCATCGCCAAGCCATCATGGAAACGTCTCTTATATCAGCTTCAACATAGAAATTGATAGCTTGTTCAACAACGAAACAACAGCTTTTACAGATGCATTTTTAACTGCGGAGGAGACTGCTGCGTTACTAAGTACACTTGCAGAAGCTGAAAGAGCCTGAGAGGAAGCATTAGGGGTTCCGTCAGAGGTGTCTGCAGTACAGCAAAGAAAGCCTGAGGAAGCGTTAGATGCTCCTTCAGACGTGTCTACAATGCAGCAAGAACTGCCAGATCCTGAGGGATCTCACTACCCGTTCTGGGTTGCAAATGCGCTTGTAATTGGTAGCGCTAAGTCACTCAGCACAAAGTTAAAGGCACATCTAAAACATCTTGAGGAAAAAGAATTGATTATGTCAAGCGATGATGACAACGACGACGATGACGACATCGACAGCGATAGCAGCAGCGACGACGATAACAACGACAAGCATCTCAAATCTAAATTTGAATTGAGCAAAACTATTCCCGTTACTGAGGAAGACGTCACGCTGCTGAAACGAAACTTTCGAGCAGTGCTTCCACTAATCGATTGCAACATTTTATGCCGTTTATGTGAAGAAGGCTTTTTCGACCAACATACGTACATATACCTAACGGAAGAAGTGAACACTACCATTCAGCTTATCTATATGCTAGAAGGAAACCTAGAGCATCTTCCGACGTCAGAGCCACAGTTCTCCTAAGCCATGAGCCGGAGTTTCGTTTAACTTATTGGAAGTCTTCATGAGGAACTTTTTAAGACTTTATGTCTACCGGCGCCAAAGTGTGTTGATGAGGATCGCGATTCCAAATGTGCAAAGGTCATGCTACATGGCTTCAAATACCTTGAAGAACGTATTGAGGTGTATGATATGATGGTCTACTTCTATGAAAAAGGACATTTCACCATGCCAATGCTCTTTGAATGGATAATTGGTGGTCGCAAACGAGGAGACATTTTAGTGATCGTCATGAGACAATCTCTAACAGACGGTTTGCTAACAGCCTTTCTTGATGGTTTCAACGAGATCACTCCGCGATTTTACAAACATCTCATGAAAACATACATGTAATGTCTATATAAAAGAGTGAGGTGCAAAGTGAAGTCATCATTCAACGCGCAGCCATGGAGAAGACAAGCAGTTTTAAAATAAGTGCAAACTTAACAATTATGTGGAGCATGGACAATTTGGGTTATTTCTGCGAATCAAACGTAGAGAGAGAGATGGCTTGCTTTATCACCATCCTTGTGGAAGACTGTGTGCCTGAACTTAACACGATTACGCAACATTGACTTCAAACTGTACTTAACGCAAACGAAGTGGCTTGAAGTCATTTCATACCAAGACATGCGCTATGTGAGTTTTGTACGCACATCACTGTTGAAGGGAAAGAATATACGCGTTACATCAACATGAATGATGGTGAATGGGAGACATTTCTTCAGGAAATGGAAAACATCAACTCAGTCTTATTCGCGTAACCTTAGCCATGTACGGAATGTCATGGCAAGAAAACTCATATCAAGCTGCAAAAGGACAATGGGATGAAAGTGTCAAAGCTATCCAAGAAAAGATTGGCTGAAGTTCAGTTGGAGAATATGAACGTGCAAAATCAACTTGAACTTACCTGTGAATATTGTGGTGCTTACGGATATGCTGAGGATTATGATTGTCACTGCCACAAGTACAATTCCAATTTGTGTGAACCAGACAACTTCTGCAACAAGTGCGGCTCACTAACAGTATCTGCAGAGTAAGACTGAGAGTCATTTGCTTGCCAGCCGTCATAGTGTGCAGACGTGTTATATGGATATGTGAAACAAAGATGGATGTAGAAACGTGTTTCAAGGAGAAGTATGTGGACTACATGATAAATGAACTGGCACGTTTTGGATCTATTCAACAACAACTGGAACACTTTGACATCTATTGGGAACTTGCTCATTCCACGTTGAATGTGCCAGGATTTCATCAAAGTGTGTGCTTTCAAACATTAACGGAGCTGAGGAGTTTGATGTGGAAGCAGCATATCACTTTGCTCGATTTAATCCAAGACTGTTTGATGGAGTGAGAGAGTGGTTAATCTACATTGCAGTATAATGGCAGACATTACATTGAGACAATATATTGTGCAAACAACATATTGTGAAGAAATGTTATTAGCTGTAAAAAAGTTTGCATGTTTATTATGTCTTGCTTGTCAAAATGAAGAGTGTTCAGAACATACTTGTCATTCTGCATGTGTCTATACATACTGGAATGAAGCTAAATATTACATTCATTTAGATACAGTGTTAGATAATGCAAATCAACGTTGTGAAAAATATGGTGTAGATGCTGTCACATTAGATGAATTAAGTAGTTGGTTAATACACATTGAAGATCAATGGACACCATTGTATCAATACTTGATTTGTAAGATATGTTGATTGAGTTATGAAAACATGTTAATTGAGTTGTAAGACAAAATAAAATGCAAGATATGTTGATAAAATAAAATTTAAGATATGTTGATAAAATTCAAGATATGTTGATAAAATAAAATGCAAGATATGTTAACAAGTGTTGATCATTTAGTGTTAACATGTCGACGTGAAAAGACTACTTAACCAATATTTACTTTAAACCTGGCCAACCTGGGGCATTTGCTGGTCCTTACAAACTTTATCACATATTAAAAAGCATGATCAGCCAGTCACTTATTCACAAGTGAAGAAATGCTTACAGGATCAAGATGCCTTCAGTTTACTACAACCTGTAAAATAAAGGTTTAAAAGGCAACGTATCATTACACGTGGTATTGATGACATGTGGGATATTGATTTAGCTGACATGGGAAACATAGCTCCCTATAATGATGACACCCGCTTTTTATTGGTTGTCATTGATGTGTTTTCCAAATATTTATGGGTGCAGCCAATACTTAATAAATCACATACCAGCGTTCTAGAAGCCTTTCAAAAGCTTTTTCATGAAACACAACAAAGACCACGAACTCTAAGGTCGGATAAGGGAACTGAATTTAAAAACAGATGGGTAAAAGCATTTTTGAAGAAGGAGGGAATACATGCCTATACAATAAAGAATGAAACCAAAGCCACCTTTGCTGGGAGAGTCATTCGTAGTCTAAAGGGAATGATGTATCGATATTTCCTACATAATCAAACTTATCGCTATATGGAAATCCTTTCGGACTTAGTGTACAATTACATTCATAGACCTCATGGCTCCCTCCCTAATAAGTATGCTCCTGCAGAT
The DNA here is from genome assembly GCA_949752745.1 of Protula sp. h YS-2021. Lineage (NCBI taxonomy): Eukaryota > Metazoa > Annelida > Polychaeta > Sabellida > Serpulidae > Protula > Protula sp. h YS-2021. The sequence continues at coordinate 82,127,894 of OX457028.1, forward strand.
ATTCGTAAAGACAACGAATCAAAAGTGTGGAAGTATATGTATGTAGACAAATTGAAATTGAAACCAAAGAAGAAGAAAAAACCCTACTAATTTAAAATTGGTGATCAGGTTCGCATTTCCCACATGAAATATGTATTTCAACGGGATTATCATATAAAGTGGACGCAAGAAGTCTCCATTATCACACATCGTTGTAAGAAGCAAGAATACACTTGTATCGTGTGAAAGACTTTTTGGACGAAGATATTGATGGACATTTCTATGAAGAAGAACACGCAGAAGACGAGGTGTTAAAGAATTATTTGTGAAGTGGTTACGTTGGCCAAAGACGTTTAACAGTTGGGGGAAAGAAACTGATATTCGAAAATGAAGCATCCATTCACATGGTTGGTCTCTGGACCTACAGGCAGTGGTAAAACTTCTCTAGTTAGAGCAATTCTAGAACAAAAGTTAATTAAACTCTCTTCAAAAACCATTTTATGGCTCTATGCAGCAGATCAGCCTTTGCACAAGGGATTGAAAGGTGTGGAATTTTACCAAGGCATTCCAGATGACATTGAAGAGCGTTTTAACCCGAAACAAACCAAACTTACTCATCATTGATGATTTAATGGCCAACTGTCATAGTGATGAGCGTATAACACGTCTCTTTAGTTTTTGCAGCAGTCATCAAAATCTAAGCATTATTTTTATTGTGCATAATTTATTCCATCATGGTAGAGAAATGCGAAATATTAGTTTGAATACGCATTACATCTTTCTGTTTAAAAATTCTAAAAAAATTTTATCTTATTTTGAGAGATGATTATGATATTGTCTTTTCTACTGGATTAGTTGGGATTTTAGGATTTATACCAGATAAATGGTATAAAGAATCCGGTCCTGCTGAACATCAATCAGATGTGAAACATGGATTTTATACACTTTATGTGTACTGTAGTATTTGTGAGCCACAAGTAGTTGGAGATTATTATGTTCCTTTACTAAGTTCTGTTCCCATTAAAGGGGATGATGGTGATATTATTATGAAAACTTATGAAGAAGCTCATTACGTCCCTGTAAACACATCTAAATTTGATACGATAGAAATGAATATTAAGGATTACACAGGTCATAATGTTTCATTTCAAACTGGGAAAATGACATGTAAACTTCATTTTCAACCAAAAGCATTATGAAAGCATGTACATACGATCCGTCTACGTATCGCACCCAGGATTTAAAGGAGCGCGAATACAATATGGAGATGGTATTGGTTCAATACTTGGATCATTGGCTCGCAAAGCTATTCCACTGCTTAAGGCAGGGGCTAAAATCGTTGCATCGCATCTTAACAAGGCTGCAAAAGATGTCGCGAAAGATGTTACAGGTAAAGTAGCCCAACGTGTGATTGGTGATGTGTTAGGAGGACAAAAGAGAGCGCAACCAGCAAAACATGTCAGAAGGCGAAAGGCAGCTAAACGGATAACATCAACAAAATATAAGAAAGATATTTTTTAATCATGTCTTTAATTCATAATCATTCTTGTGAATGTAGTCTTTTTCCATTAGAATATTTTCGCATACCACCAACGCAAACTGCTGTAGAAAAAAGTTATAATGTAGACTATCAACCACTGACTACCATTAGAGAGGGCGCTCCCATAGAATTCTGCAATCCTGCGAGTACAGAAGAATATCTAGATTTAAAGAACAGTAAACTTCATACTGTATGCTCTATTGTAAAGGTTGATGGAACACCGTGTGGTGTAGATGATAACGTATCATGTATCAATGATTTGTTTAATGGGTTATGGTCCAATATTGAATTGTTTCTAAATGGTCGTTTGGTATCACATAGTAACAATAACCATGGTTATACCAGCATTACATCTCATCTCATTCATAACTCGGAAGAAAGTCTCCATTCTGAGCGCTCTATGCGTCTCATGTAAAAGGTTACTGCCAGGTCAACGAATGCTCGTGAGGTGAAAAGAGCTAATCATGAAAGATATGTATCAGGTTTTCATGTAAATGTTGAAGGTGGTGATCTAGCTGAAGCAGGAAATGATGGTTTACAGAATCGTTACTTGCATACGCGTCTAAGCCATGAGTTTATGCTTATAGGCGGTTTAAGGGTAGTTTTGTTTGAGCAAGATCGCTATCTTCCAAATGGTATTAGTATGAAATTGCGTTTACATAGACAAAAAGATGAATATGTATTAATGGCTGCAAATAATGGTTTTAAAGTAGAAGTGAGAGATGCGTTTTTAACCATTCGCAAAGTGAGGGTTAGTCCAGGTATTCAGTTAGGGCATGCAGATACATTGATGGAAACTCCTGCTAAGTTTATTATTACTAGAAAAGAATGTAAAATTTTAGCTATTCCAGCTGGATTTCAATCTTTTGTGAAAGATAACATCTTTTTAGGCCAATTACCAAAACGTAATGTCATTGGAGTGGTTCATAATGAATCCGTTGCTGGAACAGTATTGAGAAATCCATACAATTTTCAACATTTTCATCATAACTTTATGCAACTTTACACGGATGGTGAACCAGTCCTATCCAAACCTCTCAAGCTAGAGGCAAATATCTTGACGCTTTTGAAACTCTTTACAAATCTTTTGATAGATTGAATGGTGAGTAAAGTTCCATTTTAAAACGGGAAGATTGGCCTAGAGGTTATGCTTTATTTTCCTTTGACACCTGATTATGATGGTGATGATCATTTTGCCCTTATCAAACATAGGAATTTGCGACTGGAAATGAATTTTGCTGGTGTCTTGCAAAATACAGTGAATGTTATAGTGTATGCTGAATTTGATAACAGTGTTGAAATAAGTGCAAATCGTAGCATTCAATTCGACTACCAGTCATGAACACGAAGCAGATAGAAGTCATACTATCCCATTATACCGCGACAAAAGACTTGTTTCAAGGTGTATTTTCCATGGACCAGTTACCATCTTTACAACGCGGTGCCTATGTCATCAGCAACAGACGATCATGACGAGCCAGGAGAGAAATTGGGTTGCAGTATATTATGACAAAGACGCATTATATCCTCATCTTCTCCGAGAAAAGCTGGTGACTATGACTTCGAATAATGTTTCCTGTAGCCATCGTTTGAGCTTGGTTGAACAAACTGTCTCTATACTGCATATGTTTAATGCGTCTTTAGCAAGCTCGAGTGATGCCTTTAGCTGTATGTTTTTCTCTCCCGCCGCATAATAAACTGTTAATTTTCGGTCTGACTCCAACAAACTCTTCAAAAGGAATGCCTGCTGTCTCATCCTTCATTTTCCTAAGCACTTTCTTGTTCACACTGGAATATAGGAAATGATCTGACGGATAGTCACTTGTGTCGAACAGGTTAGCATCTTGCTGCATATCCTTGTAGATATCTTCCGTTTCTATGTCATAGCATAGGCTGTCGGTGTAGATGAACAACAACTTGGCATTGGGATACTTGACCATGATGTAGTTGTAATGAAAGTTGAACATAAGCACTTTACTGAGGTCGAGAATGGCGAGGCCAACTTGCATGGCTTTATCCAGAAGCACATCCATTGTACAGCGATCAAATCTTCGTTGAAAATTTTGAATTTGTGGAAAGAAGGTTCGTCTACGAGTTTCTTGAACCGCTTTTCCTTGTGAACAAGTTCAACATTGATCCGATTTTCCATGGTTTTGCCAAACACAGAGTTGTTCATTAGTTTGAGGAAGTCTTTCTCAAATGGGTTCTTAGCCAATTTTCTCTTTTCTGTGTTCAAGGTAATGTATTTTTCTAGCCATTTGCTCTGTTCAAACATGATGGCGCGATGTACTTTGGCGACTTTCAACCCTACTGAGACGTACTGTTGTAAATTCCTGTAATGAAGTACATATTTCTTCTTGTCACACAAGTTAGGAATGAGCTTTTCACTGGGTTTGTCTTTCATGTTCAGATCTTTCCGCAGCTTCTGACTGTAGTCAAACAATTCTCCAACTTTGATACATTTCCGTTCTGGAGCCACTGGGTAGTGATTATGACGATCATGGATTCAATTTGGGTATTCTAAATCTACTTCCAAAATGAATCCAATGTCGTCATATTCAGCTACATCCATGAAGTCGAGGGATTCTGGCTCGCTCACCCACATAAATCCTCTTTGTGGCATGCTTTGTGACATGGCCCAGCCATACAAGTTGTTTACGTCGAGGTACATCAGATAGTTGTTTGGTAACTCAGAATTGTTAGGTAGGGATTATTTGCTTTCGCATACTTGTGCGTGATCACAGATATTCCTCCACGTATGCCTTTATCAACCATTTGGTACATGTCAATGTCATTGATCAATTCCAACTTCACCTTTGTCGCTTTTAACATAGCATCCCACGACAGTCCTGCTGCTGTGTAGTAGTGAGCAGGATCCAATTCATACGTGTTGAGACTTTCTTGACGAAAATGTTCAAACACGTCAGCTGGCAGTAGCACATCTGATTTCAGGTATATGTCGTGGTATTCACCGAATGTGGTACAGTTGAATGTATCCCACACCTTCTGTGCATGAGCATAATCCTCATCGCTAATGTCCTCTTTGCTAAGCTGACTATAAAACTTGTCCTTTGATGGTAGCTGCGTTTCAGCAAACTTGGATGGTTCGTCAACGTAATCGTAGGGGTAAACTCCCTTTCTCAGCAACAAATCTTGCTGGTCACTATCGTGAATGTGAGAGGTCATGTTGTAGAAGTTATCTTTCCCTTCTGCTGCAAGGTTGGATACCAACTTCTGTAGAGAGGTACTGATGAACTGAAAGCTGTCTGTAAATTTTAGATTGCTCATGGTGAATGCAATATATTTCTCAATTGTGTTGGGAATGATTGTAATTGTTTCATCTTTGAATTTTCCAATTTCCTCCATGATCAAATGACTGTCATAGCCTCGCAAATTGTGGAAAAATACAGGAATGATAAAAGAATCCTTATCTCCCTGCTGATCTTTTCTAAGTCGAAATTGCAAGTTGCATTCACTATGCGCTGCTCCGCGATATTTGCCATTGATGTGATCATGATCTCTCACACGATCTGCTCCTAGAGGCTCATGACAATTATAGCAATCAACAGCGTTCTTGAAATTCTCTTTGTCTTCGCGAGTCATCACCATTTCCTTTGGCTGCTCTAAACCACGTACAATACGATCACGTTCATTCACCATATGGTCTAAAAAGACTTTCACGGTGTTGTCTCCTCGATACACAACTGGTGCACGTGTGTCGTACTCACACCCACATAAGGGAAGCTGTTTGGAGGATGATGCTGATACTTATTTCCTTCTTCATGCTTTTGCGGGAAACATTCAAAGTCGGCATAAATCACAAAAGGTGCTCGCTGCTGTTTTGCTACATTCTTGAACTTGATGAAGGGCTGCTTAGAAAATGATAAACGTTGTGCTCCATGCTTGCCACATACTTCACGATGTTTATCTAAAAGCTCTTGTCGTACAAACCCGTGAAGATAGTTGAAACAATAAAAAGCTGCTCCATGATGCTTTGATCGATAAGTCATAAGTCTGCTGAAATTCTTGATGAGGCAGTAATGCCTTTTCTCATCATCGCTAATCAGAAGTAAGTTGATTTCTCTCGCACTGACGTTTCGACTAAGTTGTATTGGAACAACTACATCTTGTTCATATCCAAACACGTTGATGGATACATCGTTCTCCTTTTCAAAATTTGGAATGTCAGTAACTGATGTCGGAAATGTCATACCCTCTACCTTAAATTCTTTCTCAAATTGTTTGTATAGTTTCACGCGATTTGGGCTGTTTGTTGAAGGGTGAAGGTAAGCCAATCTTGACCATAAGAAACACTTGTTGTCATCATTCTTAATGTTTATCACACCCTTTGTTTTCTCCACTTTCTTCGGCAGTGGAATAAAACTACTTGCTTCCAGAGGCACCAACGTAGCTGTATGTACTTCAATATACAGTATGTTATCCAATACCCAGCCAGAGCCTTGTCGCTCGTGTTCGTCAAACTTAGTAAACAATTCTTCATAGGCTTCCGGCAAGTCCTGTTCAATATCTGCTCAATTGTATGCTATATATGTTGGACTGTTGACAAATGCATTATCCACTTGTGCTGTCATAACACCTTCTGCATTCGCCGTCAGTTTCTTGAAGCGTGCATGCACTACAACATACCATTTCATTCCATGGTTTAAGGTCTCCAACAAATGTGTCTTAATACAGTTTTCTTGCTGTCGCACTTCAAGCAGTAAATCCGATCCATCCTCAGGCTCAAACCGTTTTTCCTGCGCGTTTCACCAAGACTAAGCCTTCTACCTCTCCCTACTTGTCCTGTCTTTTGTTTCCTTGAAACATGTTCTTCATGAGGCACATTTTCCATTTCAGCTGGCATGCATGCATGTGCTTCAAACGCATCCATAGATAGAAATTCCACATTGTATTCCATACAGAGGACTGGACCGTATGGCCAAATGTCATCTTGTTCCATCTTTACTCCTTTCCCATGTTCTTCACGGGCTTGTTTCACTGTAGTTTTCATCTCAGCTTTACATGTATGTGCCTAAAATGTATCCATAGATGGAAATTCCACATTGCAGTTCATACAGAGGACTGGAACGTATGGCCAAATGTCATCTTGCTCCATCTTTCGTCTCTTTACTCCTTTCCCATGCTCTTCACGTTTCATCTCAGCTGGTTTGCATGTATGTGCTACAAACAATTCCAGAGATGGAAATGTTACATTGCAATCACGGCAGAAGACTGATGTGTCTGAATTAGATGCCATTGTTGTTGTTGTTACGTCAACTGCTGAAACTGAAATGCTGAAATGTAATCTCAGACATCCCCTTTTATACACACTCATACACAGACAGAATTTACGTTTCATTTCACAACAGAGTATGGCCCTTAGAGGGGCCGAAAGATTTTAGTAAGTTGGCTCTTCACCAACAAGTCGGGTTTCCGCAACTGCACTGGTATCTATAAAACTGCTGCATCGTGAAAGGTCTTCTTGAGCACTTGAAAGGATGAAAATTATAACACTTGATGTTTCTCAGAGTCGCACCGCACCACCAGCAGTCCGTACACGGCGGTTCTGGTCCAGGTAATGTTGCCGTAAACTTATACCATAGCAAACCACCACAGGTTTTGCAACAGTATCGATGCGGTGCATTGTGGTGTACCGGGCAGTTGGGTTGGGTGTCCTGGATATTCTAACCACACCCAACATTTGTAGCATTCTGTTGTCAGCGTCACTGTCTTGCCGTTCCGCATCACTGTGTATGTGAGAGTTGTAGATCTTGTCGCTTGTTTTGGCAAATGTGGCCTTTAACCCCCATTTATATACTACTTTTAATCAGCGGTCATCCTCACATTATATGCCGCAAGCAGGCCCCCCGGTGCAGGTCCTCACACGGTACATGTGTGGGCAGCCGGGGTGTCCTCACATGAGACATGTCCTGGTCAGGTCATGGTGACCGGGGGGGAGGGGGGTTGGAGGTGGTATATAACAGTTAGTCATTTCAATTCAGGTTCTAAACCGCTTTGAACTTTCAACAGCATGGCGTGTTTCTTCGCTTTGAACGATGCGTTAACGTTGAGAAATGTACGGGAAGTGCATGTACCAGTGACTCAACCAATCAACCAACCCTCACGATTCTTCTTTTATAAGCTGCTGCCGGACCCGGCTAACGCCTCAGTCCTCTGCATACCGTTTTTTTTCAACAGGATGGTTACGCTCTGAAAGCGTTTACGCAATATAGAAGCGGGGCGCTACGTTCAAGCGTGTTTGCGCTTCACTATGTTGGAAGTAGTGTGAAAAGGAGAGTTCTACCGCACTTGATGACGTCATACTGTCTGGAAGTGACGTCATCATGTCTGGACCGGAAGTGTTGTCTGGACCGGAAGTGTTGTCTGGACCGGAAGTGACGTCATAGCGTCTGGACCGGAAGTGTTGTCTGGACCGGAAGTGTTGTCTGGACCGGAAGTGAGGTGATAGGCGTCGTCATGGCAACGTGTTGTTGTGATGGCAACGAAGCATGGTTAACGTGACGTCATAGGCGAAACCATAGGCGAAGCCATAGACGTAGCCATAACCCTGATAACAAAGTGAGGACCCCCCCCTAGGACATACTATGTACCGACCCCCCCCCCCTAGGACATACTATGTACCAACCCCCCCCCCCAGGACATACTATGTACCAACCCCCCCCAGGATATACTATGTACCGACCCCCCCCCCCCCCCAGGACGTACTATGTACCGACCTCCCCCCCCCCAGGAGAGCAAAAATTGTGCTGAATCAGCATGATGAAATCGTCGATTCAGCATGATAAAATAGTATATAAGTGTAGTGACTCGAGGCTCAGATATCGTCAGACACATCATGGACAACACATCAGCTACTAAGAAAGTGACCATACAATGCTACAAGTGCTGCGTGAGGTTGGAATATGAAGGACAGTCACACAACTGCCCGGTGCACCACAACGCACCACGGCATTACTGCTGCAAAACCTGCGGTGGTCTGCTCTGGTACAAGTTTGCGACGACGCTACCTGGGTCAGGACCAATATGTAATGACTGCTGGTGGTGTGGTATGACTCTGAAGCTGAAGAGCTATTGCGACAGCCATCCGTACAAGTGCACGGGAAGACCATTTACGATGCAGGAGTACTACAAGTACAAATGCCGCTGCAGGAATCCAACTTGCTGATATACTAAAATATTTCGGGCCCTTTTAAGGGCCATCCTATATTATGAAATGAAGCAAAACATGTCTGTCTGTGTGTGTGTGTGTGAGAGAGAATACATTTTATCACATTTCAGGTCTAGTTGGCGGATGAATACCATTTGGCAGACCATTTAACTTCACCGCTAGATGTCTCTGCTGTGCAGCAGTACAACTGTAAGTGAGACATTCATATACACAAGTAAAATTCTGCTGAGTCAGCAATTTTAACATTTTTGAGCAAGTTTGAAAAGTTACACACCATATTTTGATTACATGGAAGTAGCATAAAAGCATGAGTGAAACATGTCAACTAGTCAACTAGTGATACATTCTGCTGAGTTAACACACCATTGAAGTGGTATAAAAGGAAGAGTGAAACGTGTATTTTACTTCATTCCAGTTCTAGCAGTTGAAGAAACAACAACGATTGCACCAGTCTACTGTCATGATTGTGATGTGACATTTCCATCTCTGGAATTGTTCGTGGCACATACATGCAAACCAGCTAGGATGAAACGTGCTCATGAAGAGCTTGTTGAGCAGATTGAAGCCAAGAGACGAAAGACCGTACAAGATGGTGTTGAAAGACCTGATCCAGTCCTCTGCTGTAAATGCGCCAAGATATTTTCATCTTTGGATGCATTTGAGACACATGCATGTGATGAGATGGAAAATGTGTCTCATGAAGAACAAAGAAAGAAAGAGACAGGACAAGTAGGCAGAGGCAGAAGAGTGAGTCTTGGTGAAAACGCGCAGGAAAGACGGTTTGAGCCTGAGGATGGATCGGATTTGCTACTCGAAATGCGACAACAAGAGAACCGAATCAAGAGACATTTGTTAGAAACGTTAAACCATGGCATGAAATGGTACATTGTGGTACATGCACGCTTCAAGAAAATGACACCAAATGTTGAAGGCGTGATGGTAGAAAAGGTGGATAATGCCTTCATCAGTAGTCCAACATATGCAGCATACAATCCAACAGATATTGAGAAGGACTTACCAGAAGCCTATAAAGAATTATTTACCAGGTTTGATGAACATGAGCGACAAGGTTCTGGCTGGGTGTTGGATAACATATTATTCATTGAAGTACATACAGCTACGTCAGCGCCACTGGAAGCGAGCAGTTTTATCCCACTACCGAAGAAAGTAAAGAGTACAAAAGGTGTGTTAAACATTCAGAATAAAGACAACAAGTGCTTCTTATGGTCTGTATTGGCTCACCTTCACCCTTCAACAAGCAATGACCCACAGCGTGTGCATCAATACAAGCTATTTGAGAACGAATTGAAGGTGGAAGGCATGACATTTCCAACACCGATTACAGACATTCCAAAGTTTGAAAAGGAGAATGATGTGTCCATTAACGTGTTCGGATATGAACATGATGTAGTTGTTCCGATACAACTCAGTCGAAACACCAGCGCCAGAGAAATCAATTTGCTTTTGATTAGCAATGACAAGACAAGACATTACTGCCTCATCAAGAATTTCAGCAGACTGATGGCTTATCGATCAAAGCATAATGGTGTAGCTTTTTATTGTTTCAACTGTCTTCACGGGTTTAGGCGACAAGAGCTTTTAGATGAGCATCGTGAAGTGTGTGGCAAGCATGGCGCACAACGTTTATCATTCCCCAAGGAACCCTTCATCAAGTTCAAGAATGTAGCCAAACAACAGCGAGCGCCGTTTGTCATTTATGCAGACTTTGAATGTTTCACGAAAAAACATGAAGGAGACAAGTATCAGCATCATCGTCCAAACAGCTTTGTCTATGTGGTTGTCAGCCAGTATGATACACGTGCTCCAGTCGTATATCGAGGAGATAATGCTGTGAAAGTCTTTTTTAGACCATATGGTGAATGAGCGTGATCGTATTGTGCATGGTTTACAACAGAAAAAGAAAATGGTTATGACTCATGAAGATGAAGAGCATTATAAGAACGCCACAGATTGTTACATTTGTCATGAGCCTCTAGGAGCAGATCATGTGAGAGATCATGACCATATCAATGGTAAATACCGCGGAGCTGCACATAGTCAATGCAATTTACAATTTCGACTTCGAAAGGATCAGCAGGATGTGAAAGATTCTTTTATCATTCCTGTGTTTTTCCACAATTTACAAGGCTATGACAGCCATTTGATCATGGAAGAAATTGGAAAGTTCAAAAATTAGACAATTACAGTCATTCCCAACACCGTTGAGAAATATATTGCATTCACCATGAGCAATCTGAAATTTACAGACAGTTATCAGTCCATGAGTACTTCTCTACAGAAGTTGGTATCCAACCTGGCGGCAGAAGGGAAAGACAACTTTTATAACATGACGTCACACATTCACGATAGCGACCAACAAGAGTTACTGTTGAGAAAGGGAGTGTACCCTTATGATTATGTGGATGAGCCATCCAAGTTTGCTGAAACACAACTGCCGTCCAAGGACAAGTTTTACAGTCTGCTCAGTGAAGAAGACATTAGCGATGAGGATTATGCGCATGCGCAGAAGGTGTTGGAGACATTCCACTGTACTACATTTGGTGAATACCATGACTTGTACCTGAAATCAGATGTGTTGCTGCTGGCTGACGTGTTTGAAAACTTTCGTCACGTATGTCTCAACACGTATGAATTAGATCCTGCTCACTACTATACAGCGCCAGGACTGGGATGCCATGTTGAAAGCGACAAAGGTGAAATTGGAATTGATCAACGACATTGGCATGTACCAAATGGTTGAACAAGGTCTACGTGGAGGAATATCTGTCATCACACACAAGTATGCGAAAGCAAATAACCCCTACGTAGCAGATTACGATCCCACGAAACCGACCAACTACTTGACGTACCTGGATGCAAACAACTTGTATGGCTAGGCCATGTCGCAAAGCATGCCGGAAAGTGGATTTATGTGGGTGAGCGAGCCAGAATCCATTGACTTTATGGATGTGGATGAAGATGATGAAGTGGATTTGGAATACCCATATGCAATCCATGATCATCATAACCACTATCCAGTGGCTCCAGAACGGAAATGTGTGAAAGTGGGAGAATTATCAGAGCATAGTCAGAAGCTACGGAAAGATCTAAACATGAAAAGCAAGCCTAGTGAAAAGCTCATTCCCAACTTATGCGACAAGAAGAAATATGTGCTTCATTATAGAAATTTACAGCAATATGTCTCACTGGGATTGAAAGTCATGAAGGTGCATCGTGCCATCATGTTTGCACAGAGCAAATGGTTGGCAAAATACATCTCCTTGAACACGGAAAAGAGAAAGTTGGCCAAGAACCCGTTTGAGAAAGACTTCTTCAAATTGATGAACAACTCTGTGTTTGGCAAAACCATGGAAAATGTAAGAAAACGCATGAATGTGGAACTGGTTCACCAGGAAAAGCGGTTCAAGAAACTTGTGGCCAAACCTTCCTTCCACAAATTTAGAATTTTCAACGAAGATTTGACCGCGGTACATTTGCGCAAAGTGGATCTGCTTCTGGATAAACCCATTCAAGTTGGTTTCACCATTCTTGACCTCAGCAAAGTGCTCATGTTCCACTTTCATTACAACTACATCATGGTCAAGTATCCCGACGCCAAGCTGTTGTTCAGCGACACCGACAGTCTATGTTATGACATAGAAACGGAAGATATCTACAAAGACATGCAGGAAGATGCCGACTTGTTCGACACAAGTGACTATCCCCCAGATCATTTCCTGCATTCCAACGTGAACAAGAAAGTGCTTGGGAAAATGAAAGATGAGACGGCGGGCATTCCCATTGAAGAGTTTGTTGGACTTCGGCCGAAAATGTATAGTATGATGTATGGTGGGAAAGAAAAACGTACGGCTAAAGGTATCACTCGCGCGTGTCAAAGACGTATGAAACATCAGCAGTATAGAGACAGTTTGTTCAACCAAACGCAAACGATAACCGAAGGGCACATCATTCGAAGTCATGACCACCAGATCTTCTCGGAGAAGTTGAGGAAAGTGGCTCTCTCTCCCTTTGATGACAAGCGATATGTGATGAGTGATGGCTATTCCACTTTGGCGCATGGGCATTACAGTATATAAGGGGGAGACACTTCAACTTTAGAGTTAGTTGAGGTGTGAACACTGAAGCGTCAACATGAATCGGAAAAGATCTGCAACAACGGATATGGATACTCTTGCTGATACAGTGAAAGACATGAATGTGAAACATCCTGACAATACCATCAAGAAATTAAAAGTGGAGACGACGGTACCAACACCACAGTCGTGGGATGGAATGCTTTCTCTAGGCAATGGAAAGTATATCAAGATTATGAAACAAAGTAATGAAGGTGTGATAAACATTCGCAAATACCTCAGAGATGAGGGGACTGGAAAAAACCGTCCAACGAAAAAGGGAATTTTGCTGACAATACCTGAATGGAAAATGATGAAGAAGCAGGTGAAAGAAGTGGATAAAAGGCTTCGTAGACAAGAAGGTGGCTCATAACAAGGTAACAATCATGAATGCACTCATGCTGAACGGTGGTGTTTACCTTACTGTAAATGAGAGGAATGAAGTGATACTAGATTCTAAGACAAGTTATCATCGGTTTAAACCTGAAGTGTGGAAAGACTTTAAAAACATACCACTTGAACCTGGGTTTAAACGTAGACTTGAAAATAAAGTGGAAGTGACGGTAGCTGAATATGATTCTAACATACGTGTAGAAATCTGTAGAAATCTTTTACAGGATTATCCAAAGGATTATAAGGGAGTTGTGCCAGATACACCATATACAGATTTGATCCTCTTTGATATCAAGAACTGGCGCGCAGTCTTACGATTCCTAGAAGCGATACAACATCCACTCTTCACCATCTTGCGAGCATAAAAACGTCTTTGCAGACAAGGAGACAGCTCATAGTTAATCTGACTGTTGAACGAGATGGAAGACTTTTTATCAGAATATAAACCAATTACGCATGGATTCTCATATCTGAGAAACGAATATGATGACATTGTGCTAAGACATTTTGGACAGTATCTCGTCCTATCACTTGATGACCAATCCGTGTTGAAAGACCATCTAGAGAAGTTCAGGATACCTGGCTTTCTCCTGACAGTCTCAAATGAATTAGAAGTGCGTGTGACTGAGAACTGCTTAGACGTGTTTGTACAATTTCGTCAATATGACGAGCTTACAGAAAACTATGACTACATCACCCTCAACACAGTGGAATGGTACGCTCTGTTACAAGCATTGGATTGGAAAGAACCTAACGCTTGAATTCAAAGAAACAGAAATATGGCTTATGCGGGGCACCAAATCCATTGAGCTGACACAACCTATGCGTGTGATGGACATTGACTTAGAAGAAGGATATGAACTGAAACTGTCTGAACATGAAACTGTTAAAGTGATAAAGTTTGGTGATGTGTGTTATGTGAGCTTTCATAGCATTTACAAACATGGATGTAATGTCTATGATACCTATATCAATTTAGATTCTAATGAATGGTATTCATTGATGAATGTATTGAAAAATGAATGTGTTTGTAAATAAAAAGTTTGTAAATAGTGTAAATAGAATTTGTAAATAAAAAGTTTGTAAATAGTGTAAATAGACTTTGTAGTTAAGAGTTTGTAAATAGACTTTGTAAATAGAATTTGTAAATAAAAGTTTGTAAATAGTGTAAATAAAAGTTTGTAAATAGTGTAAATAGACTTTGTAGTTAAGAATTTGTAAATAGTGTAAATAGTGTTTGTAGTTAAGAATTTGTAAATAGTGTTTGTAGTTAAGAATTTGTAAATAGAACACAATAAACAAGACAGTTGTTTGAAACTTGGTTTGTTTTATTTAACAACAACAACAACTTAACTAATATAACAACAACAACTTAACTACAACTTAACTAATATAACAACAACAACATTAATAAAACAATGGTTTATAATGTCTATATACAAAATCCTTTACAATAAAATCACCATCCTTTCTTTTTAATATATTCACAATATCAAACATACTCTGACCTCGAGCTCTATGCAATATATAATATACACAATAAAAACCACATGACGATGATATTGGCGTTTGTAATGATATAGAATTATACATATAGTCATTTCTTAAAAATATGTCTAAACGATCATCGAGAGGGAACAGTCCATAAGAGTCAAAATATTCCACAGGGTCTTTATCATAATACACTGCCACCCAATGTACTCCTGGTTCATCTTGATCGTCTGTGTTGATCACATAGGCGCCGCGTTGTAAAGATGGTAACTGGTCCATGGCAAACACGCCTTGAAACAAGTCTTTAGTCATGACATCATGACTCAATATGGCATCAATCTGCTTCGTGTTCATGACTGGTAGTCGAATTGGATGCTGCGATTTGCACTTATTTCAATAATGTTGTCAAATTCAGCATAGACAATGACATTGATGGTATGTTGCAAAGCCGTAGCAAAGTTCATTTCTAGCCGCAAATTCCCATGCTTGATCAGGGGAAAATGATCATCGCCATCATAATCCGGTGTTAAGTCAAACGAAAATAAAGCATAACCTCTAGGCCAATCTTCCCGTTTTATAATGGAACTTTTCTCACCATTCAATCGATCAAACGATTTGTAAAGCGTTTCAAAAGCGTCCAGGTATTTGTTCTGTGTAATGTCAAGCTTGAGAGGTTTGGATAGAACTGGTTCACCATCCGTGTACAGTTGCATATAGTCCAGATCAAAATGTTTGAAATCATATGGATTCCTCAATACTGATCCACCAAAAGCTTCATTATGAACCAGCCCAATGACAATACGATTTGGTAATTGACTCAAAAAGATGTTATCTTTCACAAAAGACTGAAATCCTGCTGGAATAGCCAAGACTTTACATTCTTTTCTAGTGATGATGATCTTGGCAGGACTTTTCATCAATGCATCTGTATGTCCTAACTGAATACCTGGACTCACCCTCACTTTGCGAATGGTTAAAAATGCCTCTTTCACTTCTACCTTATAGGTATTATCTGCAGTCATCAATACATAGTCATCTTTTTGTCTATGGAAACGCAATTTCAAACTGATGCCATTCGGAAGATAACGATCCTGCTCAAACAAATCTATCCTTAAACCACCAGTAAGCATAACATCACGGCTAAGACGAGTATGTAAATAACGATGATGTAAGCCATTATTGCCTTGCTCACCCAAGTCACCGCCGTCAGCATTGACATGAAACCCGGATACATATCGTTCATGATTAGGTCTTTTCACCTCATGACTATTCATTGACCCAGCAGTATCCTTGTACATGAGACGCATAGAGCGCTCAGAATGCAGACTTTCTTCCGAATCATGGATGAGATGAGAGATAATGCTGGTATAACCATGAGTATTGTTGCTATGCGAAACCAAACGATCATTCAGAAACAATTCAATATTAGACCATAACCCATTAAACACATCATTGATGCAAGAGACATTATCATCTGCGCCACAAGCTGTTCCATCAGCCTCTAGAATGCGACATACAATATGAAGTTTGCTGTTCTTTAAATCGAGATATTCTTCTGTACTCGCAGGAATGTAGAATTCTATTGGAGCGCCTTCTCTAATACTTGTAAGTGGTTGATAGTCAACATTATAACTTTTGTGTCGGTGGTACGTGAAACCATTCCAATGGAGAAAGACTACATTCACACGAATGATTATGAATGAGAGACATGATTTCAAAAGATATCTTTGCGATATTTTGATGTTATCCGTCTGGCTTTTTTTCGTCTTCTGGCACGTTTCATCGGTTGCACGCGCTTTTGTTCACCAAACACACGTTCTGCTACTCGGTCCGTCACATCTTTCGCGACATTCTTTGCAGCCTTCTTAAGATGTGGCGCAACGATCTTAGCCCCAGCCTTAAGTAGTGGAATAGCTTTGCGAGCCAATGATCCCAGTATCGAACCAATACCATCGCCATATTGGATTGCGCTCCTTTGAATGCTGGTAATTCCCCGCCCACTTGACGAAGAAAATGGTTGCGATATGCAGACGGATCGTGTGTATAAGCTTTCATATTGCTTTTGGCCGAAAATGAAGTTTACATATCACCTTTCCAGTTTGAAATGGAACATTATAGCCTGTGTCGTCCTTAATATTCATTTCTATCATGTCAAATTTGGATGTGTTTACAGGAACATAATGCGGTTCGCCGTACGTTTTCATAACAATGTCGCCATCATGGCCTTGTATGCCAACAGAACGTAGTAAGGGAACATAATAATCACCAACAACTTGTGGTTCACAAATGCTACAATACACATAAAGTGTATAAAATCCCTGTTTCACATCCGCTTTATGTTCAGCTGTACATGTTTCAGTATACCATTGATCTGGGATAAATCCTAAAATCTCAGCTAATCCAGCGGAAAAGGACACTTCAAAGCCATAATTTAGAAATAGAAACACACGTCGTCTAATTTTATCATACTTTATCCGAATAGCTTCTTTAAGTTCATCTTTCATAAAATTAGTCGCTTCTTCATTCACTGCCTGGCATATCTCTTGTATGGTTCTATAGTAGCCATAGGGAATATTAATAGTCTCAAGTGTCTCTGTCAGTGGTTGTTGTCGAAACTGAATAGAATAGTCCATGCCATGTCTCATCGTTGTCCATGTATGTGGATATTGAATTTCAGCTAAAGCCACTTCATATTTTCCGTTCAGATAAATAGTTCGAGGCATACGAATTTGATAATTCGAAGCCTTGTTGTTGGGATAATAGTTCATACTCGCATTGCTAGGCAAAGTAATGTAAAAACTATTCGACTCCATGATGGGAACTAAATGGTATAGGTGCGTTGACGTTGTCTATATACCTCAGGACAGCGCGCGCCATTCAACCAAGTATGTAAATGGTCTTTCACATCATGATGATCTATGACTTCTCCTTCACAACAAGCAATTGTACATCTTATTTTTACAGGAATAGTTGTGTCTTGACAACAACATAGCTCTTTCAACCATGTTAAAAATTTTCCCATCCTTCAGGAAACTGTCTTTGTTGACGTTGTTTCATTTCTGTTGTAATGTCGTCACGAGTGGTCTTTTTACTAAACATTGTTTTTGGAATATTAGCATCAACAATTTCCTGGATAAATGGATGCCAGCCATATGGTAGTATGGCTCATTCTTTTCTTCTTGTCGCCACCAATGCTTCTTTCATCAAATCAACCATGTTGGAATTTGCTATAATATCGCCCGTTTTCAACACAAGTTCATTCTTGTCTGTCCATGTCGTACCATATTTCTTCAGTTCTGCTAAAAGTTGTGTTACTTTTCCATGATAGATAGGTTGAAAATGACTTAAAAATAACTTTTCTGGCTTTTCAGGTGATGATGATGAGGGCTTTTGCTGCCTAGACTGACTTGTTCGTAAATGACGACCAAGAAGTTGAGATATTTCTATAGCCTTTTCACGTGCTCGTTTCCCACGTAAAAGTTTATTCACTTTCGTTTTGATTTCACCATCTTTTCCCTTCTTTTCTAGCAACATTTTATATTCATATTCAGGAATGAGGACCATTTTCATCGTATGTTTCATTTTAGCAGCAGTTTGGCTAACAAAGGTAATGCCAATCTAGCAATAGCTCCAATGAACCCTCCTTTCTGATTAATCAACTTCTTTTTTCGTCGAAGGGATATCTTCTTATCTGCTAGAGTACGAAGCGTATGACGTTCACGTTTAAATTCCTTAAACCGTTTTGAGCTTAAGGGTAAATGTCCTTGCAATATATTCAAACAAATTTCAAACAAGCTTGTTAATTCCTCTTTTGTAGCTTGCTGTAGCAAGGATTTACGTCGTTTAGGCCCACTGCGTGCAAGCAAGTGAAGAAACGGTTGGTTCGCTCGAATACGTTTAGACATCTTGACTGCGAATGGTCAAATGACTTGGTTCTTGTTCATACACTGCTTTATCAATATATACATAATGTGTATCTTTTGGTAAAATGCCTGTACGAATACGTAGTTGATCATTTGTCTTTGGTTTTAAATCAATGAATAAATGACCATGAGGTTTGCTAGTAGCATCTTGATAGGCTTCTATGAGAAATTGAGATCTTCTAGGATACATTTGCCGCGCCAATGTACTAATTTGTTGACTGTCTGTAGGATTTTTAAACAGAATGATATAATGTGTATTCAAACTAATATTTCGCATCTCTTTCCCATGATGGAATAAATTATGCACAATAAGGATAATGCTTAGATTTTGATGACTGCTGCCAACACTAAAGAGACGTGTCATACGCTCATCACTATGACATTTCGTCATTAAGTCATCAATGATGAGTAAGTTTGGTTTCTTCGGGTTAAAACGCTCTTCAATGTCATCTGGAATGCCTTGGTAAAATTCCACGCCTTTTATTCCCTTGTACAAAGGCTGATCTGCTGCATAAAGCCATAAAATGCTTTTTGGAGAGGGTTGAATCAACTTTTGTTCTAGAATTTCCTTCACCAGAGACGTTTTACCACTGCCTGTAGGTCCAGAGACTAAACATGTAAATGGATGCTTCATTGTTGAATGTCTGTTTCTTTCACCCAACTGTTAAACTTGTTTGGCCAACCTAACCACTTGACTAATAATTCTTTCACACCTCCTGGTCTTTTACGTGTTTTCCAGACTTTTTCAATTCTATAAATAGATTCAATACCTTTGGTCACTTTCTGCAGTTCTTCTTCATAGAAATGCCCATCAATATCTTCGTCTAAAAAGTCTTTCACACGATATAAATGTATTCCTTGCTTCTTGCAACGATGTGTGACAATGAAGACTTCTTGCGTCCATTTGATGTGATAATCCCGTTGAAACACATATTTAATGTGGGAAATGCGAACATGATCGCCAATGTTAAATTTGTACTTCTTCTTCTTCGGTTTCAATTTCAGTTTGTCGACATACATATACTTCCACACTTTTGATTCGTTGTCTTTACGAATCTCGGCTGGAGCATATTTATTAGGAAGAGAACCATGAGGTCTATGGTTGTAATTGTACACCAAGTCTGGAAGAATGTCTAAGTAACGGTAAGTTTGATTATGTAGAAAATACCGATACATCATTCCCTTTAGAGTACGAATGACTCTTTCAGCAAAGTTGGCTTTGGTTTCATTCTTTGTGGTATAAGCATGAATGCCTTCTTTCTTCAAAAATGCTTTTACCCATCTGTTTTTAAATTCTGTTCCTTTATCAGACCTTAGAGTTCGCGGTCTTCGTCGTGTGTCATGAAAAATCTTTTGGAAAGCTTGTATGACGCTGGTATGTGATTTATTAGGTATTGGCTGTACCCAGACATATTTGGAAAACACATCAATGACAATGAGTAAAAAGCGTATGTCATCATTATAGCCAAATCAATATCCCACATGTCATCAATGCCACGTGTAATCACACGTTGTCTTTTGAACCTGTATTTGACAGGTTGGAGTAAACTGAAAGCATCTTGATCCTGCAGCCATTTCTTCACTTGTGACTGTGTGACTGGTTGATCATGTTTTCTTAAGATGTGATACAGTTTGTAAGGACCAGAAAATGCTCCAGGCTGTCCAGGTTTGAAGTAAATATCAGTCAAGTAGTCTTTCCACGTCGACATGATGAATGAAAAAACACGTCTGAACAGAACAGCTTTTATTTTATAACTCAACCAACATCACTTAACTAACATAGTAACTTAACTAACATGTATTTATAACTAACATGTATTTATAACTAACAAGTTTTTACAAATCAAGTATAGATACAATGGTATGAATAACTGGAGACCATTGGTCTTCAATGAACACTAACCAATGACTGAGTTCATCCAATGTAATAGTATCTACACCATATTTCTCACAACGTTGATTTGCATTCTCTAACACTTTATCTAAATGCATGTAATATTTAGCTTCATTCCAATATGTATAAACAGATGCAAAATGACAAGTATGTTCTGAACACTCTTCATGTTGACAAGCAGGACAGACTAAATATGCAAACTTTTTTACAGCTGATAACATTTCTTCACAATAAGCTTTTTGCACAATATATTGTCTCAGTGTCATGTCAGCCATTATAGTGCAGCATACAGCGCTCTCTCACTTCATCAAACAGTTTTGGATCAAACTCCTCAGCTCCAGACTCTTTGATGAAATCCTTACGCAAGTTTGATAAGTTCAGCATGGAATGAGCAAGTTCCCAATAGATGTTGATATGTTCCAGTTGCTGTTCAACAGTTCCAAAACGTGCTAGTTCACTTATCATATAGTCCACAAACTTGTTCTTGAAACATGTTTCTACATCCATCTTTTACATGTCCACACGTCTGCACACCATGACGGTTGGCAAGCAAATGAAAAAGTCTCTAACCCTCACACAACATTTCTAACAACTTTCCCATAATATTCTGACCAGGATATTCAGATGACACATGTTTCACACCAGCTCCCCACCAATGATCATACGTTGCTTCAACTAAAGTTTTATCTTTACATTCTTTCAACTTGTTGCGAAACAATACACACTGATTCCATTTGACTTGTAAAACATCTTGCATTTTACTTCTCTTTACTGTATGCCATAAAGGACATGGTTTTATCCCTTTAGCAATACGTTTCGCTTCATATCCATTTCTGGATGACACAATGGCTGAAGCAATATCTTGACGGTGATGAAACACTGCTTTCTCATATTGATACAACGCTTCACTTGAGTTGAACACATATCCATACTTTTCAAGTCGTGTTGGAAACATGTTTGAAAGAACGTCCTTGTGACCACTGAATAGTACAAGATTCTCCATGTTGACTTTGCTTCTTTATTCTGACATGTCGGTTTCTTCCTGTAATAAAATATCTTTTAATATATTTGCTGCCTCTTCAATCTTGTTCTTTCTTTGTTTACGTTGAAACCACTCACATAAAACTAAATTTGCTAGTAAGAAAAACATTGTTATGTCTTTGAGAAACAATTCACTATGTTGTTACAAAGATGATTAAAAAGGTTTTATATAACTTACCTGATAAAGCTGCTCGGTTTCCTCTTCGTGTAGTTCACAACAATCTCTCAAATAGTCAACCACGGTGAAATATACTTCAACATCAGTGCGAGCAGAATAAAGTGCAGAATCAAAGTCAAAGTCAGGATCTTCTTCTATTCCAATTTTATGACATTCTCCAAGAAATCTTGAATGCAGTTCAATCACATCAAGACTATGATGTACAACATCCCAAAAAGCATCCAAATGATAAAGTTGATAGTCTGGAGTGCCACAGCTAGCAAGTTTAGCAATCATCAAGTCAACATAAGCTTTTTTTAAAACATGCGTCCATCTTGTTTCAGTGTCTTGTGGGCTTTTACTTTGCTTCAAAGACTTTAAGTACTCCACACTTGCCGCAGAAGTTGTTTGGTTCACACATCTTGCAATTATACTTGTGACAGTGGCAATGATAATCCTCCACATATCCACAAGCACCACAATAGTCGCAGGTAAGTCCAAGTTGACTTTGTACGTTCATGTTCTCCAACTGAACTTCAGCCAGCCTTTTCTTGGATAGCTTTGACACCTTCATCCGACCATCCTTTTGCAGCTTGATAGGAGTTATGACATGACATTCCTCACATGGCGATAGGGCTGAGTTGATGTTGTCCATCTCCCGAAGCAGTGTCTCCCATTCACCATCATTCATGTTGATGTGATGTGTGTATTCTTTCCCTTCAAACCGTGACGTGCGCACAAAACTCACATAGCGCATATCCAAGTATGAAATGACTTCAAGCCACTTCGTTTGCGTTAAGTATAGTTTGAAGCCAATGTCGCGTAAATTTTTCAAGCTCTGGCACACAATCTTCCACAAAGATGGTGAATAAGCACACCATCTCTCTCCACGTGTGATGCGTAGAAATGGCCCATATTCTCCATGCTCCACAGTAATGGTTAAGTTAGCACTAATTTTAAAGCTGCTTGTCTTGTTCTCCATGACTGCCACTATATTGATGATCCACTCCCTCCAACTGTCTGCTGAGAAATGACTTCACTCTGCTGAGTCCACTCCCTTTTATACCCAACTGTTTGCTGAGTCAGCTCCCTTGCAAAGTTTTGAGTTCACTTCAACTCGTCCATGGTTGAATCGAACAAGCTCTGATACATTCGTCTTCAATGGAACATCATCATCATAATGTAAAATGATTCTTGCAGCTACAGCTAACATAAGCTCAACTGCCCAAATTGTATTCGCGTTGATAAATGCTGAATCAATGTCATAAGTTAACGGTAAATGTAGATCTTCACATTCACGTAGAAACGAGCGGATGAAACGATCTCTTGGAATGGTCTTTCCAACAGCTTCCCAATGCTGATGTAAGTTCTTCACTTGCATCATCCAATCCGATTCAAAAGTAGGAAGCTTTGAAAACACATAGTCAGCATAATTCACTTTGAAGACGTCATCCATGGTCTCTACACATCTGTGAAGAAGTAATGTTGACATTGTGAAGTTTTCTCGTCACTCTTCCTTTTATAAAACTTTGATGGTATATGGTGTGTAACTTGTTCAAACTTATTCAATACTCGTTCAAAATTGTTGACTCAGCAGAATGTATCACTAGTTGACTAGTTGACATGTTTCACTCATGCTTTTATGCTACTTCCATGTAATCAAAATTTGGTGTGTAACTTTTCAAACTTGCTCAAAATTGTTAAAATTGCTGACTCAGCAGAATTTTACTTGTGTATATGAATGTTTCACTTACAGTTGTACTGCTGCACAGCAGAGACATCTAGCGGTGAAGTTAAATGGTCTGCCAAATGGTATTCATCCGCTTACTAGACCTGAAATGTGATAAAATGTATTCTCTCTCACACACACACACACAGACAGACATGTTTTTGCTTCATTTCATAATATAGGATGGCCCTTAAAAGGGCCGAAAGATGTTCGTACTTCTTCACCAGCAAGTAGGATTTCCACAATCACACTGGTATCTGTAAAACTGCTCCATGGAGAAAGGCCTTCTCGAGCACTTGAACGGATGAAAGTTGTAATAGCCAAAGTTTTTCAGCGTCGCACCGCACCACCAGCAGTCCGTGCATGGCTCCGGTCCTGGCAATCTTGCAGTAAACTTGTACCAGAGCAATCCACCGCAGGTTTTGCAGCAGTAATGCCGTGGTGCGTTGTGGTGCACCGGGCAGTTGTGTGACTCTCCTTCATATTCCAACCTCACGCAGCACTTGTAGCATTGTATGGTCACTTTCTTAGTAGCTGATGTGTTGTCCATGATGTGTGACGATGTCTGAGCCTCGAGTCACTACACTTATATACTATTTTATCATGCTGAATCGATGATTTCATCATGCTGATTCAGCACAATTTTTGCTCTCCTGGGGGGGGGGGGGGGTCGGTACATAGTATGTCCTGGGGGGGGGGGGTCGGTACATAGTATGTCCTGGGGGGGGTCGGTACATAGTATATCCTAGGGGGGGTCGGTACATAGTATGTCCTGGGGGGGGGGATCAGTCCCGGCTGCCGCCTAGGGGGGGGGGTTCGGTACATAGTATGTCCTAGGGGGGGGTCATGGCTTTTTAGGGTCTGTTGCCATGGTTACACTGATTGACAGGTGGAGTTCATTGGCTTCATGATGACTGACTCGGCCAAAACTATCAAACAACTTTCGCTCCAGACAGTATGACGTCATCATGACGTCATTATCACGTCATGGATGGCCGCGCCTATCCTTACGCTTATCATGACGTCACTTCCGGTCCAGACGTCACTTCCGGTCCAGACAACACTTCCGGTCCAGACAACACTTCCGGTCCAGACAACACTTCCGGTCCAGACGCTATGACGTCACTTCCGGTCCAGACAACACTTCCGGTCCAGACATGATGACGTCACTTCCAGACAGTATGACGTCATCAAGTGCGGTAGAACTCTCCTTTTCACACTACTGTTGGAAGAGTCAATCGCCTCTCGACTCGAAGAGGAGGAATATTTGGCTTGGGGGAGATTCTTCTTGCAACAGGACTTGGATATCTGCATCGGTTGTGGCTGTATGTTAAGCCCGGATGGAGTCATCGCTGCCGACTGTGGACACCAATCATGCATTTATTGCGCGTCACTATAAACCTACCTCACAGCATTAAATCATCAATATACAACAGAATGCTTCACATGCGGGCTAAAAAGCGATCATTTTCTATTCAACAGCCAGCAAATGAGTCACTGCGCTAGACCAATTCAAGATATCGTGGAGTTTTTTTTAAACCGGGGACCGGCAGCAGCAGGAAAAAAACCAACACTTCCCGGTCCTTTGAATACGAAATGAAACGCTAATCGTGTCATGGTGTTGGTATGTGTGTATCTGCATGAGAGTGTGGAAAATGCTAAAAAAGGGATCTATAAATCATTGATTTATACCCCTTTGAATTTTAAGGGGGCTCATAGGCGAGCTCGAACCATATGGCTATGAGTTCTCTGCTTAAAACATAGTTGGAGAACTTGTACGTTTGGGGAGGTGTCTGTCCGTCTGCCCGTCTGCCCGTCTGCCGTGGTGTTGGTATGTATGTGTGGAGAGAGTGACAGAGCAAAAGAGGGAAAAAAGTTGTTGCCTGCCTGCCTGTGTATGCTGTTGTGTGTGGGTGTGTGAGGAGAGTGAGAGGAAAAAATGACTGCCCGTTTGTCCGTTTGTCCGGCTGTGCATTTGTCCGGCCGTCCGTTTACCTATCTGCCCGTCTGCCGTGGTGTGTGTGTGTGTGCGTATGTGTGTGTGTGTGTGTGTTTGTGGAGAGAGATAGGAAAAAATAGCTGTCTGGGTTAAAATACTTAGGCTTGTGAAATGAAACGCTAACTCTGTCGTGGGTGTTGGTATATGTGTGTGGAGAGAGAGAGTAGGGTGAAAAGGACAGAATCACCACACTTTGTGACGTCATACTGTCTGGACCGGAAGTGACGCCATCGTGTCTGGACCGGAAGTGTTGTCTGGACCGGAAGTGCTGTCTGGACCGGAAGTGACGTCTGGACCGGAAGTGCTGTCTGGACCGGAAGTGCTGTCTTGACCGGAAGTGAGGTGATAGGCGTCGTCATGGCAACGTATTGTTGTGATGGCAACGAAGCATAGGCGTCATAGGCGAAGCCATAGGCGTAGCCATAACCCTGATACCAAAGTGAGGACCCCCCCCCCCAGGCGGCAGTCCTGACGGACCCCCCCCCCCCCCAGGCGGCAGTCCTGACGGACCCCCCCCCCCAGGACATACTATGTACCGACCCCCCCCACAGGACATACTATGTACCGACCCCCCCCCCCCCAGGACATACTATGTACCGACCCCCCCCCCCCCCAGGAGAGCAAAAATTGTGCTGAATCAGCATGATGAAATCGTCGATTCAGCATGATAAAATGGTATATAAGTGTAGTGACTCGAGGCTCAGACATCGTCAGACATCGTCAGACATCGTCAGACACATCATGGACAACACATCAGCTACTAAGAAAGTGACCATACAATGCTACAAGTGCTGCGTGAGGTTGGAATATGAAGGACAGTCATCCAACTGCCCGGTGCACCACAACGCACCGCAGCGCTTTTGCTGTAAAACCTGCGGTGGTCTGCTCTGGTACAAGTTTGCGACGACGCTACCTGGGCCAGGACCAATATGTAATGACTGCTGGTGGTGTGGTATGACTCTGAAGCTGAAGAGCTATTGCGACAGCCATCCGTTCAAGTGCGCGGGAAGACCATTTACGATGCAGGAGTACTACAAGTACAAATGCCGCTGCAGGAATCCAACTTGCTGATATACTAAAATATTTCAGGCCCTTTTAAGGGCCATCCTATATTATGAAATGAAGCAAAAACATGTCTGTCTGTGTGTGTGTGTGTGTGTGAGAGAGAATACATTTTATCACATTTCAGGTCTAGTTGGCGGATGAATACCATTTGGCAGACCATTTAACTTCACCGTCAGATGTCTCTGCTGTGCAGCTGTACAACTTCACAACTGTAAGTGAGACATTCATATACACAAGTAAAATTCTGCTGAGTCAGCAATTTTAACATTTTTGAGCAAGTTTGAAAAGTTACACACCATATTTTGATTACATGGAAGTAGCATAAAAGCATGAGTGAAACATGTCAACTAGTCAACTAGTGATACATTCTGCTGAGTTAACACACCATTGAAGTGGTATAAAAGGAAGAGTGAAACGTGTATTTTACTTCATTTCAGTTCTAGCAACAGCAAGAGCAACAACGATGGCACCAGTCTACTGTCATGATTGTGATGTGACATTTCCATCTCTGGAATTGTTCGTGACACATACATGCAAACCAGCTAGGTTGAAACGTGCTCATGAAGAGCTTGTTGAGCAGATTGAAGCCAAGAGACGAAAAACCGTACAAGATGGTGTTGAAAGACCTGATCCAGTCCTCTGCTGTAAATGCGCCAAGATATTTTCATCTTTGGATGCATTTGAGACACATGCATGTGATGAGATGGAAAATGTGTCTCATGAAGAACAAAGAAAGAAAGAGACAGGACAAGTAGGCAGAGGCAGAAGAGTGAGTCTTGGTGAAAACGCACAGGAAAGACGGTTTGAGCCTGAAGATGGATCAGATTTGCTACTTGAAATGCGACAACAAGAGAATAGAATCAAGAGACATTTGTTAGAAACGTTAAACCGTGGCATGAAATGGTACATTGTGGTACATGCACGCTTCAAGAAAATGACACCAAATGTTGAAGGCGTGATGGTAGAACAGGTGGATAATGCCTTCATCAGTAGTCCAACATATGCAGCATACAATCCAACAGATATTGAGAAGGACTTGCCAGAAGCCTATAAAGAATTATTTACCAGGTTTGATGAACATGAGCGACAAGGTTCTGGCTGGGTGTTGGATAACATATTATTCATTGAAGTACATACAGCCACGTCAGCGCCACTGGAAGCGAGCAGTTTTATCCCACTGCCGAAGAAAGTAAAGAATACATTAAGTGTGTTAAACATTCAGAATAAAGACAACAAGTGCTTCTTATGGTCTGTACTGGCTCACCTTCACCCTTCAACAAGCAATAACCCACAGCGTGTACATCAATACAAAGCATTTGAGAACGAATTGAAGGTAGAAGGAATGACATTTCCAACACCGATTACAGACATTCCAAAGTTTGAAAAGGAGAATGATGTGTCCATTAACGTGTTTGGATATGAACATGATGTAGTTGTTCCCATACAACTCAGTCGAAACACCAGTTCTGAGAGAAATCAACTTGCTTTTGATTAGCAATGACAAGACAAGGCATTACTGCCTCATCAGGAATTTCAGCAGACTGATGGCTTATCGATCAAAACATGATGGAGCTGCTTTTTATTGTTTCAACTGTCTTCACGGGTTTAGGCGACAAGATCTGTTAGACAAGCATCGTGAAGTGTGTGGCAAGCATGGAGCACAACGTTTATCATTCCCCAAGAAACCTTCCATCAAGTTCAAGAATGTAGCCAAACAACAGCGAGCGCCGTTTGTCATTTATGCAGACTTTGAATGTTTCACGAAAAAGCATGAAGGAGACAAGTATCAGCATCATCGTCCAAACAGCTTTGCCTATGTGGTTGTCAGCCAGTATGATACACGTGCTCCAGTCGTGTATCGAGGAGACAATGCTGTGAAAGTCTTTTTAGACCATATGGTGAATGAGCGTGATCGTATTGTGCATGGTTTACAACAGAAAAAGAAAATGGTGATGACTCATGAAGATGAAGAGCATTATAAGAACGCCACAGATTGTTACATTTGTCATGAGCCTCTAGGAGCAGATCATGTGAGAGATCATGACCATATCAATGGTAAATACCGCGGAGCTGCACATAGTCAATGCAATTTACAATTTCGACTTAGAAAGGATCAGCAGGATATGAAAGATTCTTTCATCATTCCTGTCTTTTTCCACAATTTACGAGGCTATGACAGCCATTTGATCATGGAAGAAATTGGAAAGTTCAAAAATGAGACGATTACAGTAATTCCCAACACCGTTGAGAAATATATTGCATTCACCATGAGCAATCTGAAATTTACAGACAGTTATCAGTTCATGAGTACTTCTCTACAGAAGTTAGTATCCAACCTGGCGGCAGAAGGGAAAGACAACTTTTATAACATGACGTCACACATTCACGATAGTGACCAACAAGAGTTACTGTTGAGAAAGGGAGTGTACCCTTATGATTACGTGGATGAGCCATCCAAGTTTGCTGAAACACAACTACCGTCCAAGGACAAGTTTTACAGTCTGCTCAGTGAAGAAGACATTAGCGATGAGGATTATGCGCATGCGCAGAAGGTGTGGGAGACATTCCACTGTACTACATTTGGCGAATACCATGACTTGTACCTGAAATCAGATGTGCTGCCGTTGGCTGACGTGTTTGAAAACTTTCGTCACGTATGTCTCAACACGTATGAATTAGATCCTGCTCACTACTATACAGCGCCAGGACTGTCCTGGGATGCCATGTTGAAAGCGACAAAGGTGAAATTGGAATTGATTAACGACATTGACATGTACCAAATGGTTGAACAAGGTCTACGTGGAGGAATATCTGTCATCACACACAAGTATGCGAAAGCAAATAACCCCTACGTAGCAGATTACGATCCCTTGAAACCGACCAACTACTTGACGTACCTGGATGCAAACAACTTGTATGGCTGGGCCATGTCGCAAAGCATGCCACAAAGTGGATTTATGTGGGTGAGCGAGCCAGAATCCATTGACTTTATGGATGTGGATGAAGATGACGAGATTGGATACATTTTAGAAGTGGATTTGGAATACCCATATTCAATCCATGATCGTCATTATCACTATCCAGTGGCTCCAGAACGGAAATGTGTGAAGGTGGGAGAATTGTCAGAACATAGTCAGAAGCTACGGAAAGATCTAAACATGAAAGGCAAACCTAGTGAAAAGCTCATTCCCAACTTATGCGACAAGAAGAAATATGTGCTTCATTATAGAAATTTACAGCAATATGTCTCACTGGGATTGAAAGTCACGAAGGTGCACCGTGCCATCATGTTTGCACAGAGCAAATGGCTGGCAAAATACATCTCCTTGAACACGGAAAAGAGAAAGTTGGCTAAGAACCCGTTTGAGAAAGACTTCTTCAAATTGATGAACAACTCTGTGTTTGGCAAAACCATGGAAAATGTGAGAAAACGCATGAATGTGGAACTTGTTCACCAGGAAAAGCGGTTCAAGAAACTTGTGGCCAAACCTTCCTTCCACAAATTTAGAATTTTCAACGAAGATTTGACCGCGGTACATTTGCGCAAAGTGGATCTGCTTCTGGATAAACCCATTCAAGTCGGCTTCACCATTCTTGACCTCAGCAAAGTGCTCATGTTCCACTTTCATTACAACTACATCATGACCAAGTATCCCAACGCCAAGCTGTTGTTCAGCGACACCGACAGTCTTTGTTATGACATAGAAACGGAAGATATCTACAAAGACATGCAGGAAGATGCCGACTTGTTCGACACAAGTGACTATCCCCCAGATCATTTCCTGCATTCCAACGTGAACAAGAAAGTGCTTGGGAAAATGAAAGATGAGACGGCGGGTATTCCCATAGAAGAGTTTGTTGGACTTCGGCCGAAAATGTATAGTATGATGTATGGTGGGAAAGAAAAACGTACGGCTAAAGGCATTACTCGCGCATGTCAAAGACGTATGAAACATCAGCAGTATAGAGACAGTTTGTTCAACCAAACGCAAACGATAACCACAGGGCACATCATTCGAAGTCATGACCACCAGATTTTCTCGGAGAAGTTGAGGAAAGTGGCTCTCTCTCCCTTTGATGACAACGATATGTGATGAGTGATGGCTATTCCACTTTGGCGCACGGGCATTACAGTATATAAGGGGGAGACACTTCAACTTTAGAGTTAGTTGAGGTGTGAACACTGAAGCGTCAACATGAATCGGAAAAGATCTGCAACAACGGATATGGATACTCTTGCTGATACAGTGAAAGACATGAATGTGAAACATTCTGACAATACCATCAAGAAATTAAAAGTGGAGACGACGGTACCAACACCACAGTCGTGGGATGGAATGCTTTCTCTAGGCAATGGAAAGTATATCAAGATTATGAAACAAAGTAATGAAGGTGTGGTAAACATTCGCAAGTACCTCAGAGATGAGGGGACTGGAAAAAACCGTCCGACGAAAAAGGGAATTTTGCTGACAATACCTGAATTGAAAATGATGAAGAAGCAGGTGAAAGAAGTGGATAAAAGGCTTCGTAGACAAGAAGGTGGCTCATAACAAGGTAACAATCATGAATGCACTCATGCTGAACGGTGGTGTTTACCTTACTGTAAATGAGAGGAATGAAGTGATACTAGATTCTAAGACAAGTTATCATCGGTTTAAACCTGAAGTGTGGAAAGACACCTCATACCACTTGAACCTGGGTTTAAACGTAGACTTGAAAATAAAGTGGAAGTGACGGTAGCTGAATATGATTCTAACATACGTGTAGAAATCTGTAGAAATCTTTTACAGGATTATCCAAAGGATTATAAGGGAGTTGTGCCAGATACACCATATACAGATTTGATCCTCTTTGATATCAAGAACTGGCGCGCAGTCTTACGATTCCTAGAAGCGATACAACATCCACTCTTCACCATCTTGCGAGCATAAAAACGTCTTTGCAGACAAGGAGACAGCTCATAGTTCATCTGACTGTTGAACGAGATGGAAGACTTTTTATCGGAATATAAACCAATTACGCATGGATTCTCATATCTGAGAAACGAATATGATGACATTGTGCTAAGACATTTTGGACAGTATCTCGTCCTATCACTTGATGACCAATCCTTGTGAAGGATCACCTAGACAAGTTGAGAATACCCGGCTTTCTCCTAGCAGTCTCAAATGAATTAGAAGTGCGTGTGACTGAGAACGGTCTAGACGTGTTTGTACAATTTCGCCAATATGACGAGCTTACAGAAAACTATGACTACATCACCCTCAGCACAGTGGAATGGAACGCGCTGTTGCAAGCATTGGATTGGAAAGAACCTGACGCTTGAATTCAAAGAAACAGAAATATGGCTTATGCGGGGCACCAAATCCATTGAGTTGACACAACCTATGCCTGTGATGGACATTGACTTAGAAGAAGGATATGAACTGAAACTGTCTGAACATGAAACTGCTAAAGTGATAAAGTTTGGTGATGTGCGTTATGTGAGCTTTCATAGCATTTACAAACACGGATGTAATGTCTATGATACCTATATCAATTTAGATTCTGATGAATGGCATGCATTCATGAATGTATTGAAAAATGAATGTGTTTGTAAATAAAAAGTTTGTAAATAGTGTAAATAGAATTTGTAGTTAAGAGTTTGTAAATAGACTTTGTAAACTTTGTAAATAGAATTTGTAAATAAAAGTTTGTAAATAGTGTAAATAGTGTAAATAGAATTTGTAGTTAAGAATTTGTAAATAGTGTAAATAGCGTTTGTAGTTAAGATTTTGTAAATAGTGTTTGTAAACTTTGTAAATAGTGTTTGGAGTTAAGAATTTGTAAATAAACGTATGTACAACACAATAAACAAGACAGTTGTTTGAAACTTGGTTTGTTTTATTTAACAACAACAACAACTTAACTAATATAACAACAACAACTTAACTACAACTTAACTAATATAACAACAACAACATTAATAAAACAATGGTTTATAATGTCTATATACAAAATCCTTTACAATAAAATCACCATCCTTTCTTTTTAATATATTCACAATATCAAACATACTCTGACCTCGAGCTCTATGCAATATATAATATACACAATACAAACCACATGACGATGATATTGGCGTTTGTAATGATATAGAATTATACATATAGTCATTTCTTAAAAATATGTCTAAACGATCATCGAGAGGTAACAGTCCATAAGAGTCAAAATATTCTGCAGGGTCTTTATCATAATACACTGCCACCCAATGTTCTCCTGGTTCATCTTGATCATCTGTGTTGATCACATAGGCGCCGCGTTGTAAAGATGGTAACTGGTCCATGGCAAACACGCCTTGAAACAAGTCTTTAGTCATGACATCATGACTCAATATGGCATCAATCTGCTTCGTGTTCATGACTGGTAGTCGAATTGGATGCTGCGATTTGCACTTATTTCAATAATGTTGTCAAATTCAGCATAGACAATGACATTGATGGTATGTTGCAAAGCCGTAGCAAAGTTCATTTCTAGCCGCAAATTCCCATGCTTGATCAGGGAAAAATGATCATCGCCATCAAACGAAAATAAAGCATAACCTCTAGGCCAATCTTCCCGTTTTATAATGGAACTTTTCTCACCATTCAATCGATCAAACGATTTGTAAAGCGTTTCAAAAGCGTCTAGGTATTTGCTCTGTGTAATGTCAAGCTTGAGAGGTTTGGATAGAACTGGTTCACCATCCGTGTACAGTTGCATATAGTCCAGATCAAAATGTTTGAAATCATATGGATTCCTCAATACTGATCCACCAAAAGCTTCATTATGAACCAGACCAATGACAATACGATTTGGTAATTGACCCAAAAAGATGTTATCTTTCACAAAAGACTGAAATCCTGCTGGAATGGCTAAGACTTTACATTTTTTTCTAGTGATGATGATCTTGGCAGGACTTTTCATCAATGCATCTGTATGTCCTAACTGAATACCTGGACTCACCCTCACTTTGCGAATGGTTAAAAATGCCTCTTTCACTTCTACCTTATAGGTATTATCTGCAGCCATCAATACATAGTCATCTTTTTGTCTATGGAAACGCAATTTCAAACTGATGCCATTCGGAAGATAACGATCCTGCTCAAACAAATCTATCCTTAAACCACCAGTAAGCATAACATCACGGCTAAGACGTGTATGCAAATAACGATGATGTAAGCCATTATTGCCTTGCTCACCCAAGTCACCACCGTCGGCATTGACATGAAACCCGGATACATATCGTTCATGATTAGGTCTTTTCACCTCATGACTATTCATTGACCCAGCAGTATCCTTGTACATGAGACGCATAGAGCGCTCAGAATGCAGACTTTCTTCCGAATCATGGATGAGATGAGAGATAATGCTGGTATAACCATGAGTATTGTTGCTATGCGAAACCAAACGATCATTCAGAAACAATTCAATATTAGACCATAACCCATTAAACACATCATTGATGCAAGAGACATTATCATCTGCGCCACAAGCTGTTCCATCGGCCTTTAGAATGCGACATACAATATGAAGTTTGCTGTTCTTTAAATCCAGATATTCTTCTGTACTCGCAGGAATGTAGAATTCTATTGGAGCGCCTTCTCTAATACTTGTAAGTGGTTGATAGTCAACATTATAACTTTTCTCTACAGCAGTTTGCGTCGGTGGTACGTGAAACCATTCCAATGGAGAAAGACTATATTCATACGAATGATTATGAATGAGAGACATGATTTCAAAAGATATCTTTGCGATATTTTGATGTTATCCGCCTGGCTGTTTTTCGTCTTCTGGCACGTTTCGTCGGTTGCATGCGCTTTTGTTCACCAAACACACGTTCTGCTACTCGGCCCGTCACATCTTTCGCGACATTCTTTGCAGCCTTCTTAAGATGTGGCGCAACGATCTTAGCCCCAGCCTTAAGTAGTGGAATAGCTTTGCGAGCCAATGATCCCAGTATTGAACCAATACCATCGCCATATTGGATTCGCGCTCCTTTGAATCCTGGTAATTCCCCGCCCACTTGACGAAGAAAATGGTTGCGATGTGCAGACGGATCGTGTGTATAAGCTTTCATATTGCTTTTGGTCGAAAATGTAGTTTACAGATCACCTTTCCAGTTTGAAATGGAACATTATAACCTGTGTCGTCCTTAATATTCATTTCTATCATGTCAAATTTGGACGTGTTTACAGGAACATAATGCGGTTCGCCGTACGTTTTCATGATAATATCTCCATCATGGCCTTGTATGCCAACAGAACGTAGTAAGGGAACATAATCACCAACAACTTGTGGTTCACAAATGCTACAATACACATAAAGTGTATAAAATCCCTGTTTCACATCCGCTTTATGTTCAGCTGTACATGTTTCAGTATACCATTGATCTGGGATAAATCCTAAAATCTCAGCCAATCCAGCGGAGAATGACACTTCAAAACCATAATTTAGAAATAGAAAAACACGTCGTCTAATTTTATCATACTTTATCCGAATAGCTTCTTTAAGGTCATCTTTCATAGAATTAGTTGCTTCTTCATTCACTGCCTGACTTATTTCTTGTATGGATCTATAGTAGCCATAAGGAATATTAATAGTCTCAAGTGTCTCTGTCAGTGGTTGTTGTCGATACTGAATAGAATAGTCCATGTCATGTCTCATCGTTGTCCATGTATGTGGATATTGAATTTCAGCTAAAGCCACTTCATATTTTCCGTTCAGATAGATGGTTCGAGGCATACGAATTTGGTAATTCGAAGCCTTGTTGTTGGGAGAATAGTTAATACTAGCATTGCTAGGCAAAGTAATGTAAAAGCTTGTTGACTCCATGATGGACGGGGGAACCTAAATGGTATAGGTGCGTTGACGTTGCCTATATACTTCACGATAGCGCGCGCCATTCAACCAAGTATGCAAATGGTCTTCCACATCATGATGATCTATGACTTCTCCTTCACAACAAGCACTTGTACATCTTATTTTTACAGGAATAGTTGGTTTATCTTCCTCACAACAACAACATAGCTCTTTCAACCATGTTAAAAATTTTCCCATCCTTCAGGAAACTGTCTTTGTTGACGTTGTTTCATTTCTGTTGTAATGTCGTCACGAGTGGTCTTTTTACTAAACATTGTTTTTGGAATATTAGCATCAACAATTTCCTGGATAAATGGATGCCAGCCATATGGTGGTATGGCTCGTTCTTTTCTTCTTGTCGCCACCAATGCTTCTTTCATCAAATCAACTATGTTGGAATTTGCTATAATATCGCCCGTTTTCAACACAAGTTCATTCTTATCTGTCCATGTCGTACCATGTTTCTTCAGTTCTGCTAAAAGTTGTGTTTCTTTTCCATGATAGATAGGTTGAAAATGACTTAAAAATAACTTTTCTGGCTTTTCAGGTGATGATGATGATGATGATGATGATGATGATGAGGGCTTTTGCTGCCTAGACTGACTTGTTCGTAAATGACGACCAAGAAGTTGAGATATTTCTATAGCCTTTTCACGTGTTCGTTTCCCACGTAAAAGTGTATTGACTTTTGTTTTGATTTCACCATCTTTTCCCTTCTTATCTAGCAACATTTTATATTCATATTCAGGAATGAGGACCATTTTCATCGTATGTTTCATTTTAGCAGCAGTTTGGCTAACAAAGGTAATGCCAATCTAGCAATAGCTCCAATGAATCCTCCTTTCTGATTAATCAACTTCTTTTTTCGTCGAAGGGATATCTTCTTATCTGCTAGAGTACGAAGCGTATGACGTTCACGTTTAAATTCCTTAAACCGTTTTGAGCTTAAGGGTAAATGTCCTTGCAATATATTGAAGCAAATTTCAAACAAGCTTGTTAATTCCTCCTTTGTAGCTTGCTGTAGCAAGGATTTACGTCGTTTAGGCCCACTGCGTGCAAGCAAATGAAGAAACGGCTGGTTCGCTCGAATACGTTTAGACATCTTGACTGCGAATGGTCAAATGAGTTGGTTCGTGTTCATACACTGCTTTATCAATATATACATAATGTGTATCTTTTTGTAAAATGCCTGTACGAATACGTAGTTGATCATTTGTCTTTGGTTTTAAATCAATGAATAAATAACCATGAGGTTTGCTAGTAGCATCTTGATAGGCTTCTATGGGAAATTGAGATCTTCTAGGATACATTTGCAGCGCCAATGTACTAATTTGTTGACTATCTCTAGGATTTTTAAACAGAATGATATAATGTGTATTCAAACTAATATTTCGCATCTCTTTCCCATGATGAAATAAATTATGTACAATAAAGATAATGCTTAGATTTTGATGACTGCTGCCAACACTAAAGAGACGTGTCATACGCTCATCACTATGACATTTCGTCATTAAGTCATCAATGATGGGTAAGTTTGTTTTTTTCGGATTTAAACGCTCTTCAATGTCATCTGGAATGCCTTGGTAAAATTCCACGCCTTTCATTCCCTTGTACAAAGGCTGATCTGCTGCATAAAGCCATAAAATGCTTTTTGGAGAGGGTTGAATCAACTTTTGTTCGAGAATTTCCTTCACCAGAGACGTTTTACCACTGCCTGTAGGTCCAGAGACTAAACATGTAAATGGATGCTTCATTGTTGAATGTCTGTTTCTTTCACCCAACTGTTAAACTTGTTTGGCCAACCTAACCACTTGACTAATAATTCTTTCACACCTCCTCGTCTTTTACGTGTTTTCAAGACTTTTTCAATTCTATAAATAGATTCAATATCTTTGGTCACTTTCTGCAGTTCTTCTTCATAGAAATGGCCATCAATATCTTCGTCTAAAAAGTCTTTCACACGATACAAATGTATTCCTTGCTTCTTACAACGATGTGTGACAATGAAGACTTCTTGCGTCCATTTGATGTGATAATCGCGTTGAAACACGTATTTAATGTGGGAAATACGAACATGATCGCCAATGTTAAATTTTTACTTCTTCTTCTTCGGTTTCAATTTCAGTTTGTCGACATACATATACTTCCACACTTTTGATTCGTTGTCTTTACGAATCTCGGCTTGAGCATATTTATTAGGAAGAGAACCATGAGGTCTATGGTTGTAATTGTACACGAAGTCTGGAAGAATGTCTAAGTAACGGTAAGTTTGATTATGTAGAAAATACCGATACATCATTCCCTTTAGAGTACGAATGACTCTTTCAGCAAAGTTGGCTTTGGTTTCATTCTTTGTGGTATAAGCATGAATGCCTTCTTTCTTCAAAAATGCTTTTACCCATCTGTTTTTAAATTCTGTTCCTTTATCAGACCTTAGAGTTCGCGGTCTTCGTCGTGTGTCATGAAAAATCTTCTGGAAAGCTTGTATGACGCTGGTATGTGATTTATTAGGTATTGGCTGTACCCAGACATATTTGGAAAACACATCAATGACAATGAGTAAAAAGCGTATGTCATCATTATAGGGAGCTATGTTTCCCATATCAGCCAAATCAATATCCCACATATCATCAATACCACGTGTAATGACACGTTGTCTTTTGAACCTGTATTTGACAGGTTGTAGTAAACTGAAAGCATCTTGATCCTGCAACCATTTCTTCACTTGTGACTGTGTGACTGCTTGATTATGTTTTCTTAAGATGTGATACAGTTTGTAAGGACCAGCAAATGCTCCAGGCTGTCCAGGTTTGAAGTAGATATTGGTCAAGTAGTCTTTCCACGTTGACATGATGAATGAAAAAACACGTCTGAACAGAACAGCTTTTATTTTATAACTCAACCAACATCACTTAACTAACATAGTAACTTAACTAACATGTATTTATACTAACATGTATTTATAACTAACATATATTTACAGATCAAGTATAGATACAATGGTATGAA
The DNA here is from genome assembly GCA_949752745.1 of Protula sp. h YS-2021. Classification (NCBI taxonomy): domain Eukaryota; kingdom Metazoa; phylum Annelida; class Polychaeta; order Sabellida; family Serpulidae; genus Protula; species Protula sp. h YS-2021. Next base: position 82,166,316 of record OX457028.1, read on the forward strand.
TAACTGGAGACCATTGGTCTTCAATGAACACTAACCAATGACTGAGTTCATCCAATGTAATAGCATCTACACCATATTTCTCACAACGTTGATTTGCATTCTCTAACACTTTATCTAAATGCATGTAATATTTAGCTTCATTCCAATATGTATAAACAGATGCAAAATGACAAGTATGTTCTTGACACTCTTCATGTTGACAAGCAGGACAGACTAAATATGCAAACTTTTTTACAGCTGATAACATTTCTTCACAATAAGCTTTTTGCACAATATATTGTCTCAGTGTCATGTCCGCCATTGTGCAGTCTTGAATCAATGCAACACAAGTTAAACATACTTCAAATTTACATGTTCACACGTCTGCACACCATGACGGTTGGCAAGCAAATGAAAAAAAAAGTCTCTAACCCTCACACAACAGTTCTAACAACTTTCCCATGATATTCTGACCAGGAGATCCAGATGACACTTGTTTCACACCAGCTCCCCACCAATGATCATACGTTGCTTCAACTAAAGTTTTGTCTTTACATTCTTTCAACTTGTTGCGAAACAATACACACTGATTCCATTTGACTTGTAAAACATCTTGCATTTTGTTTCTCTTCACTGTATGCCATAAAGGACATGGTTTTATCCCTTTAGCAATACGTTTCGCTTCATATCCATTTCTGGAAGACACAATGGCTGAAGCAATATCTGGACGGTGATGAAAAACTGCTTTCTCATATTGATACAACGCTTCACTTGAGTTGAACACATATCCATACTTTTCAAGTCGTGTTGGAAACATGTTTGAAAGAACGTCCTTGTGACCACTGAATAGTACAAGATTCTCCATGTTGACTTTGCTTCTGCTGTTTTATTCTGACATGTCGGTTTCTTCCTGTAATAAAATATCTTTTAATATATATGCTGCCTCTTCTATCATGTTCTTTCTTTGTTTACGTTGAAACCACTCACATAAAACTAAATTTGCTAGTAAGAAAAACATTGTTATGTTATCAATTCACTATGTTGTTACAAAGATGATTAAAAGGTTCTCTTACCTGATAAAGCTGCTCGGTTTCCTCTTCGTGTAGTTCACAACAATCTCTCAAATGATCAACTACGGTGAAATATACTTCAACATCAGTACGAGCAGAATAAAGTGCAGAATCAAAGTCAAAGTCAGGATCTTCTTCTATTCCAATTTTATGACATTCTCCAAGAAATCTTGAATGCAGTTCAATCACATCAAGACTATGATGTACAACATCCCAAAAAGCGTCCAAATGATAAAGTTGATAGTCTGCTGGAGTGCCACAGCAAGCAAGTTTAGCAATCATCAAGTCAATATAAGCATTTTTAAAACATGCGTCCATCTTGTTTCAGTGTCTTGTGGGCTTTTACTTTGCTTCACTGACTTAAAGTACTCCACACTTGCCGCAGAAGTTGCTTGGTTCACACAACTTGCAATTATACTTGTGGCAGTGGCAATGATAATCCTCCACATATCCACAAGCACCGCAATAGTCACAGGTAAGTCCAAGTTGATTTTGTACGTTCATGTTCTCCAACTGAACTTCAGCCAGCCTTTTCTTGGATAGCTTTGACACCTTCATCCGACCATCCTTTTGCACCTTTGTGATCGTTTTCTTGTTATGACATTCCTCACATGGTGATAGGGCTGAGTTGATGTTGTCCATCTCCTGAAGCAGTGTCTCCCATTCACCATCATTCATGTTAATGTGATGCGTGTATTCTTTCCCTTCAAACCGTGACGTGCGCACAAAACTGACATAACGCATATCCAAGTATGAAATGACTTCAAGCCACTTCGTTTGCGTTAAGTATAGTTTGAAGCCAATGTCGCGTAAATTTTTCAAGCTCTGGCACACAATCTTCCACAAAGGTGGTGAATAAGCACACCATCTCTCTCCACGTGTGATGCGTAGAAATGGCCCATATTCTCCATGCTCCACAGTAATGGTTAAGTTAGCACTAATTTTAAAGCTGCTTGTCTTGTTCTCCATGGCTGCCACAATGTACTGATGATCCACTCCCTCCAACTGTCTGCTGAGAAATGACTTCACTCTGCTGAGTCCACTCCCTTTTATACCCAACCATCCGCTGAGTCAGCAAACAACTTGCAAAATTTTGAATTCACTTCAACTCGTCCATGGTTGAATCGAACAAGCTCTGATACATTCGTCTTCAATGGAACATCATCATCATAATGTAAAATAATTCTTGCAGCTACAACTAACATGAGGTCAGTTGCCCAAATTGTATTCGCGTTGATAAATGCTGAATCAATGTCATAAGTTAACGGTAAATGTAGATCTTCACATTCACGTAGAAATGAGCGGATGAAACGATCTCTTGGAATGGTCTTTCCAACAGCTTCCCAATGCTGATGTAAGTTCTTCACTTGCAGCATCCAATCCGATTCAAAAGCAGGAAGCTTTGAAAATACATAGTCAGCATAATTCACTTTGAAGACGTCATCCATGGTCTCTACACATCTGTGAAGAAGTAATGTTGACATTGTGAAGTTTTCTCGTCACTCTTCCTTTTATAAAACTTTGATGGTATATGGTGTGTAACTTGTTCAAACTTATTCAATACTCGTTCAAAATTGCTGACTCAGCAGAATGTATCACTAGTTGACTAGTTGACATGTTTCACTCATGCTTTTATGCTACTTCCATGTAATCAAAATATGGTGTGTAACTTTTCAAACTTGCTCAAAAATGTTAAAATTGCTGACTCAGCAGAATTTTACTTGTGTATATGAATGTCTCACTTACAGTTGTGAAGTTGTACAGCTGCACAGCAGAGACATCTGACGGTGAAGTTAAATGATCTGCCAAATGGTATTCATCCGCCAACTAGACCTGAAATGTGATAAAATGTATTCTCTCTCACACACACACACAGACAGACATGTTTTTGCTTCATTTCATAATATAGGATGGCCCTTAAAAGGGCCGAAAGATGTTAGTACTTCTTCACCAGCAAGTAGGATTTCCACAATCACACTGGTGTCTGTAAAACTGCTCCATGGAGAAAGGCCTTCTCGAGCACTTGAACGGATGAAAGTTGTAATAGCCAAAGTTTTTCAGCGTCGCACCGCACCGCCAGCAGTCCGTGCATGGCTCCGGTCCTGGCAATCTTGCAGTAAACTTGTACCAGAGCAATCCACCACAGGTTTTGCAGCAGTAATGCCGTGGTGCGTTGTGGTGCACCGGGCAGTTGTGTGACTGTCCTTCATATTCCAACCTCACGCAGCACTTGTAGCATTGTATGGTCACTTTCTTAGTAGCTGATGTGTTGTCCATGATGTGTCTGACGATGTCTGACGATGTCTGACGATGTCTGAGCCTCGAGTCACTACACTTATATACTATTTTATCATGCTGAATCGACGATTTCATCATGCTGATTCAGCACAATTTTTGCTCTCCTGGGGGGGGGGGGGGGGTCGGTACATAGTATGTCCTGGGGGGGGGGTCGGTACATAGTATGTCCTGGGGGGGAGGTCGGTACATAGTATGTCCTGGGGGGGGTCCGTCAGGACTGCCGCCTGGGGGGGGGTCCGTCAGGACTGCCGCCCGGGGGGGGGGGTCCGTTAGGACTGCCGCCTGGGGGGGGGGTCCTCACTTTGGTATCAGGGTTATGGCTACGCCTATGGCTTCGCCTATGACGCCTATGCTTCGTTGCCATCACAACAATACGTTGCCATGACGACGCCTATCACCTCACTTCCGGTCCAGACAGCACTTCCGGTCCAGACAGCACTTCCGGTCCAGACGTCACTTCCGGTCCAGACAGCACTTCCGGTCCAGACAACACTTCCGGTCCAGACACGATGACGTCACTTCCGGTCCAGACAGTATGACGTCACAAAGTGTGGTGATTCTGTCCTTTTCACCCTACTAGAGAGAAAGACTGTCCGTGTGTCCGTTTGTCCAGTTGCCCATTTGTCCGGCTGTCCATTTGTCCGGTCGTCCGCCTGCCCGCGTCTGCCCGCGTGGAGCCGTCTGTCCGTCTGCCCGCCATCCATTTGACGTCATTATAACGTTATTATAACGTCATTATAACGTCAATGTTTTAGTATGCCCATGGGCGTACTAAAACAGTCATGACGTTATTTTAACGTCATTGTTTTACTATGCCTATTATATATTGTTTTACTATGCTCACCTATATACTACTTCTTCAATAGAATTAGACGTATAATTACTGTCGATAAAGGGGGTGGCCGTGGGCCAGGGAGCGGGGTTTGCGGGGCGGCGGGGGGGGGGGGAGGGACTGCGCCGTAATGTTCTGTCTCAAACATCCCCTCCTCCAAACCTTTACTTCAGAAAAAAAAACAGCCAGCGTTTAAATAATTGTAATAGTTCTGTGTCTTTTCTACGTTTCCGGGAAGCACATTTAGCTTTTGATGTGCGTCCCTAGGGAACCACTGAGGTGTTATTCTGGTACAGGAGTGGGATGTTATTCTGGTACAGGAGTAAGGTGTTACTTTGGTACAGGAGTGCATTGTTATTCTGGCGTATTATTTTGAAATCGTTCAAAATTTTGTAAAAAATGCAAATCACGCCAAATCACTGCATTTGACTCTCGCACTTGTGTCGGAGGGGGCGAAGAAGTGGAGTGAGGGTGGGGGGGGGGGGGATTTACAACCTCCGCAAATTTTCCTCGTGATAATTTCCCTGACAATAGTAGTTGAGAAACGAGAGAATCACTGCATTTTGTGACGTCATACTGACCGACCCCCCCCCCCTGGTAGAGAATCAAATACCATGGGGACCCCCCCCCCTCGGGACATACTATGTACCGACCCCCCCCCCCCCCCGGTAGAGAATCAAATACCATGGGGACCCCCCCCCCCGGCCCAGCTACCTAGTGAGCCCCCCCCCCCCCCCTCCCGGCTACTTTTTACGCCGCTGGCTCACGGCTCACCGTCAGTAGTATAAAAAGGTTGGGTTGACACCACTCTAATCATTGCATTGCCAAACCATCATGGACCAACCATAGTATGTGATTCAGCACTCCTATAAGAGCACCTTGTCTGTGCACATATGCATCATTCAAGCTCTGGCTACCGTTGGATACACATGGGAAAAAAAGTGAAAACAGTTGCTCTTACCTATTGTGTTGTGCTGTTGAAGAACAATTGATGGATTGACTGGAATACACATAGGAGACGAAGTGAAACATTGACTATTCTTTGGAAAAAGGAAGTGAAACATTAGCTATTCATTGGAAAAGAGAAGTGAAAGATTTGGTTATTCTTTGGAAAAGGGAAGTGCAAGATTGGAAGACAAATTAACCAATGACTTGTGGTAAGTCTTTTTTTTTTTTTTTTTTTTTTTTTTTTTTTTTTTTTTGAGACTGAGAAATTTAAGAGTGCACTCGTACAGAGTGTGAGGGAAAACCGATCGATAATTTCAGAGTGCGCTCGAGTGTGGGAACAATCAATAAATTTGAGAAGGAATGGGATTTTCCCTACGTTAAGTCCAATGTTATGTTTTAAGTTATAGTAGTTGGAAAAATGACACTTCTAAAACACATTTAACAAATGTAGTTTTTTAACACCATATAATATATAAAATAAGTTTAAACATTTTAGCATGCTACTTATTTGAATATTCTAAAGTCATAGTAGTGGAAAAATGGTGGTTCTAGACCAATTTTAACAAATTTTGTTTTTTGACAAAATATTATGTATAAAATAAGTTTAAACATTTTACCATGGTGTAGTAGGGTAAAAAATGAGGGTTTTAGACCAACTTTAACAAATTTTGTTTTTTGACAAAATATAATGTAGAAAATAAGTTTGAACATTTTACTATGGTGTAGTAGGGTAAAAATCAGGGTTTTAGACCAACTTTAACAAATTTTGTTTTTTGACAAAATATGATGTAGAAAATAAGTTTGAACATTTTACTATGGTGTAGTAGGGTAAAAATCAGGGTTCTAATCCAAAATTTAATTTTCTTTGAAAATATATTATGCTTTTCTTTTCTTAATGCTTTCAGGTATCGTCAGAACACATCGCTCTCCGCTAGATGTCTCTGCAATACATGCCTAGGTGGTATAAATAGGATGAGTGAGACCTACATTTCATCATATCAGTTTAGGCAATTGACGTGACAACAACAATGGCATCTAATTCAGACACATTAGTCGTCTGTCATGATTGTAATGTGACATTTCCATCTCATGAATTGTTCGTAGCACATACATGCAAACCAGCTAAGATGAAACGTGCTAATGAAGAGCTTGTTGAGATGATTGAAGCCAAGAGACGAAAGACGGTACAAGATGGTGTTTTCAGACCTCATCCAGTCCTCTGCTGTGAATGCATTAAAATATTTCCATCTATGGATACATTTGAGGCACATGCATGCATACCAGCTGAGATGGAAAATGCGTCTCATGAAGAACATGTTTCACAGAAAGAAAAAACAGGACAAGTAGGGAGAGGTAGAAGGGTTAGTCTGGGAGAAAACGCACAGGAAAGACGATTTGAGTCTGAGGATGGATCGGATTTACTGCTTGAAATGCGACAACAAGAGAACCGTATCAAGACACATTTGTTGGAGACCTTAAACTATGGAATGAAATGGTACATTGTCGTTCATGCACGTTTCAAGAAACTGACAGCGAATGCTGAAGGTGTTATGGTAGAACAAGTGGATAATTAATTTATCAGCAGTCCAACATATACAGCATACAACCCAGCAGATATTGAGCAGGACTTGCCAGACGCCTATAAAGAATTGTTTACTAAGTTTGATGAACATGAGCGACAAGGCTCTGGCTGGGTATTGGATAACATACTATACATTGAAGTACATACAGCTACGTCAGCGCCACTGGATGCGAGTAGTTTTATTCCACTGCCGAAGAAAGTGAAGAATACAAAAGGTGTGTTAAAAATTCAGAATAAAGACAACAAATGTTTCTTATGGTCTATATTGGCTCACCTTCACCCTTCAACAAATGCAAACGCAGAGCGTGTACATCAATACAAGCTATTTGAGAACGAATTGAAGGTGGAAGGCATGACATTTCCAACACCGATTACAGACATTCCAAAGTTTGAAAAGGAGAATGATGTGTCCATTAACGTGTTTGGATATGAACATGATGTCGTTGTTCCCATACAACTCAGTCGAAACACCAGCGCCAACAGCGCGAGAGAAATCAACTTGCTTTTGATTAGCAATGACAAGACAAGACATTATTGCCTCATCAAGAATTTCAGCAGACTGATGGCTTATCGATCAAAGCATAATGGTGCAGCTTTTTATTGTTTCAACTGTCTTCACGGGTTTATGCGACAAGAGCTTTTAGATGAACATCGTGAAGTGTGTGGCAAGCATGGCGCGCAACGTTTATCATTTCCCAAGGAACCATTCGTTAAGTTTAAGAATGTAGCCAAACAACAGCGAGCACCGTTTGTGATTTATGCAGACTTTGAATGTTTCACGCAAAAGCATGAAGAAGAAGACAAGTATCAACATCATCGTCCAAACAGCTTTGCCTATGTGGTTGTCAGCCAGTATGATACACGTGCACCAATCGTGTATCGAGGAGACAATGCTGTAAAGGTCTTTTTAGACCATATGTTGAATGAACGTGATCGTATTGTACGTGGTTTAGAGCGACCAAAGGAAATGGTGATGACTCGCGAAGACAAAGAGAATTTTAAGAACGCTGTTGATTGCTACATTTGTCATGAACCTCTAGGAGCAGATCGTGTGAGAGATCATGACCATATCAATGGCAAATATCGCGGAGCAGCGCACAATGAATGCAACTTACAATTCCGACTTAGAAAGGATCAGCAAGGGGATAAAGATTCTTTTATCATTCCTGTGTTTTTCCACAATTTGCGAGGCTATGACAGTCACCTTATCATGGAGGAAATTGGAAAATTCAAAGATGAAACGATTAGAGTCATTCCCAACACCATTGAGAAATATATTGCATTCACCATGAGCAATCTGAAATTTACAGACAGCTTTCAGTTCATGAGTACTTCTCTACAGAAGTTGGTATCCAACCTAGCGGCAGAAGGGAAAGACAACTTTTATAACATGACGTCACACATTCACAATAGTGACCAACAAGATTTACTGTTGAGAAAGGGTGTGTACCCTTATGATTACGTGGATGAACCATCCAAGTTTGCTGAAACACAACTGCCGTCCAAGGACAAGTTTTACAGTCTGCTCAGTGAAGAAGACATTAGCGATGAGGATTATGAGCATGCGCAGAAGGTGTGGGAGACATTCAACTGTACAACATTTGGCGAATACCATGACTTGTACCTGAAATCAGATATGTTGCTGCTGGCTGATGTGTTTGAAAACTTTCGTCACGTATGTCTCAACACATATGAATTGGATCTTGCTCACTACTATACAGCACCAGGACTGTCGTGGGATGCAATGTTGAAAGCGACAAAGGTGAAGTTGGAATTGATCAATGACATCGACATGTACCAAATGGTTGAGCAAGGCATACGTGGAGGAATATCCGTGATCACACACAAGTATGCGAAAGCGAATAATCCCTACGTAGCAGATTACAATTCTGAGATACCAAACAACTATTTGATGTACCTCGACGCAAACAACTTGTATGGTTGGGCCATGTCACAAAGCATGCCACAAAGAGGATTTATGTGGGTGAGTGAGCCAGAATCCATTGACTTCATGGATGTGGATGAAGATGATGACATTGGATTCATTTTGGAAGTGGATTGAGACTATCCAAATTCAATCCATGATCATCATAATCACTACCCAGTGGCTCCAGAACGGAAATGTGTCAAAGTTGAAGAATTGTCAGAGTACAGTCAGAAGCTGCGGAAAGATCTAAACATGAAAGAGAAATCCAGTGAAAAGCTCATTCCTAACTTGTCTGACAAGAAGAAATATGTACTTCATTACAGGAATTTGCAACAGTACGTCTCACTGGGGTTGAAAGTCACTAAAGTACATCGCGCCATCATGTTTGAACAGAGCAAATGGTTGGCAAAATACATTGCCTTGAACACGGAAAAGAGAAAATTGGCCAAGAACCCATTTGAGAAAGACTTCTTCAAACTGATGAACAACTCGGTGTTTGGCAAAACCATGGAAAATGTGAGAAAGCGAATCAATGTTGAACTTGTTCACAAGGAAAAGCGGTTCAAGAAACTTGTAGCCAAACCTTCTTTCCACAAATTCAAAATTTTCAACGAAGATTTGACCGCAGTACATTTACGCAAAGTGGATTTGCTTCTGGATAAACCCATTCAAGTTGGTTTTACCATTCTCGACCTCAGCAAAGTGCTTATGTTCAACTTTCATTACAACTACATCATGGTCAAGTATCCCAATGCCAAGTTGTTGTTCAGCGACACCGACAGTCTTTGTTACGACATAGAAACGGAAGATATCTACAAGGATATGCAGCAAGATGCTGACCTGTTCGACACAAGTGACTATCCGCCAGATCACTTCCTACATTCCAACGTGAACAAAAAAGTGCTTGGGAAAATGAAGGATGAGACGGCAGGCGTCCCTATTGAAGAGTTTGTTGGACTCAGACCGAAAATGTACAGTTTATTGTGCGGTGGGAAAGAAAAACATACAGCTAAAGGCATCACTCAAGCTTGTCAAAGACGCATTAAACATGTGCAGTATAGAGACAGTTTGTTTAAGAAAACTCAAACGATGGCTACAGGACACATTATCCGAAGTCATAGTCACCAGCTTTTCTCGGAGAAGTTGAGGAAAGTAGCCCTCTCCCCATATGACGACAAGCGATATGTGATGAGTGATGGCTATTCCACCTTAGCGCATGGACATTACAAGGCTATGGTATAAAGGGGGAAGTCCTCCAACGGAAGAGTTATTTGAGATGTGAACATTGAAGTGTTAACATGGAACGTGAAAGTCGTAAGAGATCTACAACTGATATGGATACTCTTGCAGATGCAGTTAAAGACTTAAAAGTGAAAAATCCTACCACTACCATCAAGAAATTGAAAGTGGAGACAGCACCAACACCACAGTCGTGGGATGGAATGCTTTCTCTAGGAAATGGAAAGTATATCAAGATTATGAAACAAAGCAATGAAGGAGTGGTAAACATTCGCAAGTACCTGAGAGATGAGGGGACTGGAAAAAACCGTCCTACGAAAAAGGGTATCTTGCTGACAATACCTGAATGGAAAATGCTGAAGAAGCAAGTGAAAGAAGTGGATAAAAGGCTTCGCAGACAAGAAGACGGCTCATAACAAGGTAAAAACATGAATGCACTCATGCTGAACGGTGGTGCTTACCTTACTGTAAATGATAGGAATGAAGTGATACTAGATTCTCAGACAAGTTATCATCGGTTTAAACCTGAAGTATGGAAAGACTTTAAAAACATACCACTTGAACATGGGTTTAAACGTAGACTTGAAAATAAAGTGGAAGTGACGGTGGCTGAATATGATTCTAACATACGTGTAGAAATCTGTAGAAATCTTTTACAGGATTATCCAGAGGATTATAAGGGAGTTGTACCAGATACACCATATACAGATTTGATCCTCTTTGATATCAAGAACTGGCGCGCAGTCTTACGATTCCTAGAAGTGATACAACATCCACTCTTCGCCATCTTGCGAGCATTAAAAACGTCTTTGCAGACAAGGAGACAGCTCATAGTTCATCTGACTGTTGAACGAGATGGAAGACTTTTTATCGGAATATGAACCCATTACGCATGGATTCTCATATCTGAGAAACGTATATGATGACATCGTGCTAAAACATTTTGGAAAGTATATCATTCTATCAACTGACGAACAATCTGTGTTGAAAGACCATCTAGAGAAGCTGAGGATACCTGGCTTTCTCCTGAAACTCTCAGAGGATTTAGAAGTGCGTGTGACTGAGAACTATTTAGACGTGTTTGTACGATTTCGCCAATATGACGAGCTTACAAAATGCTACGACTACATCACCCTCAACACAGTGGAATGGTACGCTCTGTTACAAGCATTGGATTGGAAAGAACCTGACGCTTGAATTCAAAGAGGAAGGAGTGCAACTCATGCGAGGCACCAAGTCCATTGAACTGACGCATCCCATGTGTGTTATGGTGATGGACATTGACATGAATGATCATGGAGTTGAACTGAAACTGTCTGAACACAAAGATGTTAAAATAATAAAGTTTGTAAATGGACAGTGTTATGCTAGTTTTCATAGCATTTACAAACGTGGATGTAATGTCTATGATACATATATTAATTTAGATTGGTATGAATGGCATGTGTTTATCGATGTATTGAATGTATTTGTAAAATAAAAAATTCAATGTAAAATAATTGTTAAAATGTAAATAATGTATAACACAATAAACAAAGAATGTTGTATAAAACTGTCTTGTTTATTTACAATATTCATAATACAATTCACAATTACCAACAACTTAACTAATACAACTTAACTAATACAACATCAATAAAATAATGGTTTATAATGTCTATATACAAAATCCTTTACAACAAAATCACCATCACTTCTTCTTAATACATCAATGATTTCAAAAGGACTATGTCCTCGAGCTCTTTGAATTATATAATACACACAATAAAATCCACATGTAGAGGATATTGGTGTTTGTAATGGAACTGAATTATAAATGAAATTAAACTTTAAAAACTTATTCAAACGACTGTCTATAGGTAAAAGTCCATAAGAGTCAAAATATTCTGCAGGGTCTTCGTCATAATATACTGCCACCCAATGCTCTCCTGGCTCATCATGATCGTCTGTGTTGATGACATAGGCACCGCGTTGTAAAGATGGTAACTGGTCCATGGCAAACACACCTTGAAACAAGTCTTTTGTCGTGGCATCATGAGATAGGATGGCTTCTATCTGCTTCGTGTTCATGACTGGTAGTCGAATTGAATGCTACGATTTGCACTTATTTCAACAATGTTATCAAATTCAGCATACACTATAACATTGACTGTATTTTGCAAGGCACCAGCAAAATTCATTTCTAGTCTCAAATTCCCATGTTTGATAAGGGCATAATGATCCGCACCATCATAATCAGGTGTTAAGTCAAAAGAAAACAAAGAATAACCTCTAGGCCAATCTTCCCGTTTTATAATGGAACTTTTCTCACCATCCAGTCTATCAAAAGATTTGTAAAGTGTTTCAAAAGCATCAAGATATTTGCCTTGATTTATATCAAGCTTGAGAGGTTTTGATAGGACTGGTTCACCATCAGAGTAAAGCTGCATAAAGTTAAGATTGAAATGTTCAAAATTGTATGGATTTCTCAATACTGTTCCAGCAAAGGATTCATTATGAACCATTCCAATGACAATACGTTTTGGTAATTGACCTAAAAAGATGCTATCTTTCACAAAAGATTGAAATCCAGTTGGAATAGCTAAAACTTTACATTCTTTTCTAGTAACAATAAACTTAGCAGGACTTTTCATCAATGCATCTGCATGTCCCAACTGAATACCTGGACTAACCCTCACTTTGCGAATGGTTAAAAACGCTTCTCTCACTTCTACTTTAAAACCATTATTTGCAGCCATTAATACATATTCATCTTTTTGTCTATGCAAGCGTAATTTCATACTAACACCATTGGGAAGATAACGATCCTGCTCAAACAAATCTACCCTTAAACCACCTGTAAGCATAAACTCACGGCTTAGACGTGTATACAAATAGCGATTATGTAAACCATTATTTCCTGTTTCAGCTATATCACCACCTTCAATATTTGCATGAAAACCTGATACATATCTTTCATGATTAGGTCTTTTCACCTGATGAGTATTCATTGACCCGGCAGTATCTTTATAGATGAGACGCATAGAGCGCTCAGAATTGAGACTTTCTTCCGAGTCATGAATGAGATGAGATATGATGCTGGTATAACCATGAGTATTGTTACTATGTGATACCAATCGATCATTTAGAAATAATTCAATATTAGACCATAACCCATTAAACAAATCATTGATACAGGATACGTTATCATCTACACCACACGCTTCTCCATCAACCTTTACAATGCGACATACAATATGGAGTTTACTGTTCTTTAAATCTAGATATTCTTCGGTACTCGCAGGAATGTAGAATTCTATTGGAGCACCTTCTCTAATAGTAGTTAGTGGTTGATAGTCTACATTATAGCTTTTTTCTACAGCAGTTTGCGTTGGTGGTATGTGAAACCATTCTAATGGACAAAGACTACATTCACAAGAATGATTATGAATTAAAGACATGATTAAAAAATATCTTTCTTATATTTTGTTGATGTTATCCGTTTAGCTGCCTTTCGCCTTCTGACAGGTTTTGCTGGTTTCGCTCTCTTTTGTCCTCCTAACTCATCACCAAACATACGTTGTGCTACTCGACCTGTAACATCTTTCGCGACATCTTTTGCAGCCTTTTTAAGATGTGGTGCAACGATTTTAGCCCCTGCCTTAAGCAGTGGAATAGCTTTTCGAGCCAATGATCCCAGTATTGAACCAATACCATCTCCATATTGTATTCGCGCTCCTTTAAATCCTGGTAATTCTCCACCCACTTGACGAAGAAAATGGTTGCGATAAATAGATGGATTGTGTGTGTATGCTTTCATAATGCTTTTGGTCGAAAATGAAGTTTACAGATCACCTTCCCAGTTTGAAATGGAACATTATGGTCTGTGTCATCCTTAATATTCATTTCTATCACGTCAAATTTGGATGTGTTTACAGGAACATAATGAGGTTCTCCATAAGTTTTCATGATAATGTCTCCATCATGTCCTTGTATTGCAACAGAACGTAGCAAAGGAACATAATAATCACCAACAACTTGTGGCTCGCAAATACTACAGTACACATAAAGTGTATAAAACCCCTGTTTCACATCAGCTTTATATTCAGCTGTACACGTTTCAGTATACCATTGATTTGGGATAAATCCTAAAATCTCAGCTAATCCAGTGGAGAATGACACTTCAAAACCATAATTTAGATATAGAAAAACGCGTCGTCTAATTTTATCATACTTTATCCGAATACCTTCTTTAAGGTCATCTTTCATAGAATTAGTTGCTTCTTCATTGACTGCATGACATATTTCTTGTATCGATCTGTAGTAACCATAAGGAATATTGATTGTGTCAAGAACAATATTATTCAGTGGTTGTTGTCGATACTGAATAGAATAGTCCATTCCATGTCTCATGGTTGTCCATGTATGTGGATATTGAATTTCAGCTAATGCCACTTCATATTTTCCGTTCAGATAGATGGTTCGAGGCATACGAATTTGATAATTCGAAGTCTTGTTGTTGGGATAATAGTTCATACTAGCATTGCTGGGTAAAGTAATGTAAAAACTTGTTGACTCCATGGCAGCTAAATCGTTTATGTGATGTAGATAGACTAGATGTGTATATACATTACTTCATGTTTGACACTCTTCATCCTCACTTTCTACATTGTTGTCTACATTGTCGTCTAAATTGCTATCTACATGATCTACATTGGTATCTACTACTTCTCCCTGACAACAAGCACTAACACACCTAATTTTTACAGGAATAGTATTTTTATTTCCATTTTCTTTACAACAACAACACCATAGCTCTTTAATCCATGTTAAAAAGTTTCCCATCCTTCTGGAAACAACCTTTGTTGACGTTGTTGTATCTCTTTTGTAATATCTTCACGAGTTGTCTTTTTACCAAAAACAGTTTTTGGAATATTAGCATCTACAATTTCCTCAATAAACTGCTTCCAACCATGCGGTGGTTCTCGTCGTTCTTTTCTTCTTGTAGCAACCAATGCTTCTTTCAACAAATCAAAATGGACGAATTTGTAATGACAGTACCCGTTTTTAAAACAAGTTCATTTTTATCTGTCCATCTCGTACCATATTTCTTAAGTTCTGCTAGAAGTTGTGTTAGTTTTACATGATAAATAGGTTGAAAATGGCTTAGAAACTGTTGGGACTTTTCTGATTTTTCTGCTTTGGATGATGTAACAGACTTTTGCCGCTGTTGTTGCGACTGAATTGTTCGTAAATGACGACCAAGAACTTGAGACATTTCTATTGCCTTTTCACGAGTTCGTTTCCCACGTAAAAGTTTATTCACTTTCGTTTTGATTTCACCATCTTTTCCCTTCTTTTCTAACAACATTTTATATTCATATTCAGGAATGAGGACCATTTTCATAGTATGTTTCATTTTAACAGCAACTGAGCTAACAAGGGTAATGCAAATTTAGCAATAGCTCCAATGAATCCTCCTTTCTGATTAACCAACTTCTTTTTTCTTCGAAGTGATATCTTCTTATCTGCTAGTGTACGTAGGGTATGACGTTCACGCTTGAATACCTTATACCTTTTTGAGCTTAAGGGTAAATGTCCTCGCAATATATTCAAACAAATTTCAAACAAGCTAGTTAATTCTTCCTTAGTAGCTTGTTGTAGCAAGGATTTACGTCGTTTAGGCCCGCTGCGTGCGAGCAAGTGAAGAAATGGTTGATTCGCTTGAATACGTTTAGACATCTTGGTTGCGAATGGTTAAGTGACTTGGTTCTTGTTCATACGCCACCTTATCAACATAGACGTAATGTGTATCTTTTGGTAAAATGCCTGTACTAATACGTAGTTGATCATTTGTCTTCGGCTTCAAATCAATGAATAAATAGCCATGAGGTTTGCTGGTAGCATCTTGATAGGCTTCTATGAGAAATTGAGATTTTCCAGGATACATTTGTCGCGCTAATGTACTTATTTGTTGACTGTCTCTAGGATTTTTAAACAGAATGATGTAATGTGTATTCAAACTAATATTTCGCATTTCTCTACCATGATGAAACAAATTATGCACAATAAAAATAATGCTTAGATTTTGATGACTGCTACCAACACTAAATAGACGTGTCATGCGTTCATCACTATGACATTTGGTCATTAAGTCATCAATGATGAGTAAGTTTGGTTTTTTCGGGTTAAAACGCTCTTCAATGTCATCTGGAATGCCTTGGTAAAATTCCACACCTTTCATTCCCTTGTACAAAGGCTGATCTGCTGCATAGAGCCATAAAATGACTTTTGGAGAGGGTTTAATTAACTTTTGTTCTAGAATTTCTCTAACTAGAGAAGTTTTACCACTGCCTGTAGGTCCAGAGACCAAACACGTGAATGGATGCTTCATTTTCGAATATCTGTTTCTTTCACCCAACTGTTAAACTTCTTTGGCCAACCTAACCACTTCACAAATAATTCTTTAACACCTCGTCTTTTTCGTGTTTTCAAAACCTTTTCAATTCTGTAGACTGATTCAATATCTTTTGTCACTTTCTGCAGTTCTTCTTCATAAAAATGTCCGTCAATATCTTCATCCAAAAAGTCTTTCACACGATACAAGTGTATTCCTTGCTTCTTACAACGATGTGTGATAATGAACACTTCTTGCGTCCACTTTATATGATAATCCCGTTGAAATACATATTTCATGTGAGAAATGCGAACCTGATCACCAATTTTAAATTTGTAGGGTTTTTTCTTCTTTGGTTTTAATTTCAATTTGTCTACATACATATACTTCCACACTTTCGATTCGTTGTCTTTACGAATATCTGCAGGAGCATACTTATTAGGGAGGGAGCCATGAGGTCTATGGTTGTAATTATACACTAAGTCTGGAAGGATGTCCATATATCGATACGTTTGATTATGTAGGAAATATCGATACATCATTCCCTTTAGAGTACGAATGACTCTCTCAGCAAAGTTGGCTTTGGTTTCATTCTTTGTCGTATAGGCATGTATTCCCTCCTTCTTCATAAATGCTTTTACCCATCTGTTTTTAAATTCAGTTCCTTTGTCTGACCTTAGAGTTCGTGGTCTTCGTTGTGTTTCATGAAAAATCTTTTGAAAGGCTTCTATGACACTCGTATGTGATTTATTAGGCATTGGTTGCACCCATAAATATTTGGAAAACACATAAATGACAACTAATAAAAAACGGGTGTCATCATTATAGGAAGCTATGTTTCCCATGTCAGCTAAATCAATATCCCACATGTCATCAATTCCACGTGTAATGACACGTTGCCTTTTAAACCTATATTTTACAGGTTGTAGTAAACTGAAGGCATCTTGATCCTGTAACCATTTCTTCACTTGTGAATGAGTGACTGGTTGATCATGTTTTCTTAATATGTGATATAGTTTGTAAGGACCAGCAAATGCCCCGGGTTGACCAGGTTTAAAATAAATATTGGTTAAGTAGTCTTTCCACGTCGACATGTTAACACTAAATGATTAACACTTGTTAACATATCTTGTATTTTATTTTATCAACACATCTTGCATTTTATCAACATATCTTACAAATAAAGTATTGATACAATGGTGTGAATAATTGGAGTCCATTGATCTTCAATGTACATTAACCAACTACTTAATTCATCAAATGTGATAGCATCTACACCATATTTTTCACAACGTTGATTTGCATTATCTAACACTTTATCTAAATGAATGTAATATTTAGCTTCATTCCAATATGTATAGACACATGCAGAATGACAAGTATGTTCTGAACACTCTTCATTTTGACAAGCAGGACATACTAAACATGCAAACTTTTTTACAGCTAATAACATTTCTTTACAATATGTCTTTTGCACAATATATTGTCTCAATGTAATGTCTGTCATTATACTGCAATGTAGATTAGCCACTCTCTCACTTCATAAAACAGTCTTGGATCAAATCGAGCAAAGTGATATGCTGCTTCCACATCAAACTCCTCAGCTCCGTCAATGTTTGAAAGCACACACTCTTTGATGAAATCCTCACGTAATTTCGGTACGTTCAGCGTGGAATGAGCAAGTTCCCAATAGATGTCAAAGTGTTCCAGTTGTTGTTGAATAGATCCAAAACGCGCCAGTTCACTTATCATGTAGTCCACATACGTCTCCTTGAAAAACGTTTCTACATCCATCTTTCACATATCCATATGACACGTCTACACACTTTGACGACTGGTAAGCAAATGACTTGTAGTCTTACTCGGCAGATACTGTTAGTGAGCCACACTTGTTGCAGAAGTTGTCAGGTTCACACAACTTGCAATTGTACTTGTGGCAGTGACAATCATAATCCTCAGCATATCCGTAAGCACCACAATATTCACAGGTAAGTCCAAGTTGATTTTGCACATCCATATTCTCCAATCGAACTTCAGACAGTCTTTTCTTGGAAAGCTTTGACACTTTCATTCGATTGTCCTTTTGCAGCTTAACAGGAGTTTTCTTCCCATGACATTCCGTACATGGTAGTAAGGTTGAGGTTATGCTATGGATTTCCTGAAGCAATGTCCCCCATTCAACATCATTCATGTTGATGTAACGCGTATATTCTTTCCCTTCAAACAGTGATGTTTGCACAAAACTCACATAGCGCATATCCAAGTATGAAATGACTTCAAGCCACTTCGTTTGCGTTAAGTACAGTTTGAAGCCAATGTTGCGTAATCTTGCCAAGTTCTGACACACAATCTTCCACAAGGATGGTGATAAAGCAAGCCATCTCTCTCCACGTTTGATTCGAAGAAATAGCCCAAATTCTCCATGCTCCACAGTAATGGTTAAGTTTGCACTAATTTTAAAGCTGCTTGTCTTCTCCATGGCTGCGCGTTGAATGATGACTTCACTTCACCCTTCTCCTTTTATGCCATTAGAAATTGCAGAGTCAGCTTTTTTATAGTTCTTCAAACATTTTACAAAGCTTTGAATTCACTTCAACTCGTTCATTGTTGAATCGAACAAGTTCTGATGCATTCGTCGTCAATGGAACGCCATCATCATAATGTAAAATAATTCTAGCAGCTACAGCTAGCATGAGTTCAGCTGCCCAAGTTGTATTCGCGCGGATAAATGCTGAATCAATGTCGTAAGTTGATGGTAAAAGTAGTTCTTCACATTCGTGTAGAAATGAGTGGATGAATTCATGTCTTGGAATTATCTTTCCAACAGCTTCCCAATGCTTATGCAAATTCTTCACTTGTAAAATCCAATTAGATTCAAAAGCAGGAAGCTTTGAAAACACATAGTCAACATAGTTCACTTTGAAGACGTCATCCATGGTCTCTACACATCGGTGAAGAAGTAATGTTGACATTGTTAATAATCAGGTGAAAGCGGAGAGCGATGTGTTCTGACGATACCTGAAAGCATTAAGAAAAGAAAAGCATAATATGTTTTCAAAAAAAAAATTAAATTTTGGATTAGAACCCTGATTTTTACCCTACTACACCATGGTAAAATGTTTAAACTTATTTTATATATCATATTATGTCAAAAAACTAAATTTGTTAAAGTTGGTCTAGAACCCTTATTTTTACCCTACTACACCATGGTAAAATGTTCAAACTTATTTTATATATCATATTATGTCAAAAAACTAAATTTGTTAAAGTTGGTCTAGAACCACCATTTTTCCACTACTATAACTTTAGAACATTTAAATAAGTAACATGCTAAAATGTTCAAACTTATTTTTTATATTATATGTTATAAAAAACTACATTTGTTAAATGTGTTTTAGAAGTGTCATTTTCCAACTACTATAACTTAAAACATAGAGTTGGGGAAAATCCCATTCCTTCTCAAATTTATTGATCGTTCTCACGGTCTAGGCCTTTGATGTTTTCAAATTTATTGATCGTTCCCACGGTCTAGGCCTTTGATGTTTTCAAATTTATCGATCGTTCCCACGGTCTGAACGAGTGCACTCTAAATTTTATCAATCGGTTGGGCCGGGGGGGGGGGGGCTCACTAGGTAGCTGGGCCGGGGGGGGGGGGGGTCAGTATGACGTCACAAAATGCAGTGATTCTCTCGTTTCTCAACTACTGACAATATCATTATAATTTAATGTTAAAACAATAAATGCAAAGTGTGAACGCAGCACCAGAGATGTGGTTATGTTCACTTACTTGTTTCTAAAAGAAACTTCAAATTTCGCCATGTGACAGCGATGATTTGTCTAGCAAAGAATGCCGATCCCACGCTAAAAACTTCGCTATAGATATTTTTGCTGCAATTCACTAAGCCGTTAGGAATGCGCAATACAAAATAGAAATTTGTTTTTTTTTTTTGTTTTTTTTTTTTTCAGTTCCATAAATAACCACATGGGAAATTTTTTAAGTAATGCCTCTGTTCATTATGTCGATTATACTTCGGTCTGTGTGCGCTATAAATATTAATAGGATAGGTGTCAATACTAAATATATATATATACAAATATGGAAATGGACACACCGAGGGGAGTTATAGTTAGTTTTATCCTGCTTGCCCTTGTTCGACAAGTCAGGTAAGTATTTCACAAATACTTTTATTTAAAATAAGAATACATCAAGCAAATAAGAAAGTAGATGTTTTTTGGTTCTGGCCAATAGGAGTAATTTCAAATCCATGGGAGAACCCAGGGGTGTGTGTATGTGGGTGCGAGGGGGGCACTTGGTGTTACTGTGCGTGCCCCCCCCCAAAAAAAAAACAAAACAAAGAAATAAAAAAAAAGTGGAGTAGGGAGGGTCATTTTGAAGTCAGACGCAATCCGAGCGGAGTGCCAATTTCATTAAAAACAAGGGGAGGGGGGGGGGGGGGTTGGAGGGGCGGGGAGGGTAATCTTCATTCATACATAAAAGGAGGTGGGTATTTCGGAGATTCACTCCACGTTCGGTCAAAAAAAGGGATATTATTTTTAAAAATTAGCGTTCCACGTTTAGGGGTTGTTTTTACAAAAGTCATGGGCACACACGCTAACCGTTTGGTACGTGAGAGACCCCCCCCCCCCTCCCCTGGATGGGAGACCTATTGTGTAATACACACGGCATAGTTTACCTGTTATTTCACTTCTCTTGGCCTGATTATGTCTATAGATCCTTTCGTACTTGAGTTAATATTCGGGGGAGTTTCGCATAGATATAAATATACATTAAAAGGCTCCTTGTGCTAAATTAAACCACTGTTCCATAGCTTTAGGCTGTTGTTCGATGCATAACTCTACTTACGGTTGTGTGGGTGTGTATTTGGGTGGGTGGTTGGGAAGGAAGGAAGGGAATTGTAAAGTAGCAGACCCCGTCCCGTCCCCCCTCCCACCCCCACCCCCACTCTCCGCTCTAAGGTTGCGGCGTGTTATGAATCATCGCTAAGGGCGTATCTTATGGTCCGTGTATTCGCTGTTTCATAGGGCTTGTCTCCTCAGGCTCCCGTGTGTTAACTGCTGGTTCATGTGTTTGTTGGTTTTCCTTCTATATGCTGGTGCTCCTGTATGCTGGTGTTCCTCCGGTATGGTGATGTTTCTTTTTTATTTTGGTGTTTCTTCTGTATGCTGCTGTTCCATCTGTATGCTGGTGTTCCTTCTGTATGCTGGTGTTCCTTCTGTATTCTGGTGTTCCTTCTGTATTTTTGTTGTCCTTCTGTATGCTCCTGTATGCTGGTGTTCCTCCGGTATGGTGATGTTTCTTTTTTATTTTGGTGTTTCTTCTGTATGCTGCTGTTCCATCTGTATGCTGGTGTTCCTTCTGTATGCTGGTGTTCCTTTTGTATGCTGGTGTTCCTTCTGTATTCTGGTTGTCCTTCTGTATGCTCCTGTATGCTGGTGTTCCTCCGGTATGGTGATGTTTCTTTTTTATTTTGGTGTTTCTTCTGTATGCTGCTGTTCCATCTGTATGCTGGTGTTCCTTCTGTATGCTGGTGTTCCTTGTGTTTGTTGGTGGTCTCTCTATAGTCTGATGTTTCTTTGGTTTGCTGGTGTTCTTCCTGCATGCTGGTGTTCCTCCTGCATGCTGGTGTTCCTTCTATATGCTGGTGTTTGTTCCACCTGTATGCTGGTGTTCCTTCTGTATGCTGGTGTTCCTTGTGCTTCCTGGTGGTCCTTCTATATGCTGGTGTTCCTTCTATATGCTGGTGTTTTTTTCTACATGCTGGTGTTCCTCCTGTGTGTTGATGTTCCTTCTATATGCTGGTGTTCCCTCTGTATGGTGGCGTTCCTCATGTATGCTGGTGTTCCATCTATATGCTGGTGTTCCTCCTATATGCTGGTGTTCCTTTTGTATTCTGGTGCTCCTTCTATATACTGATGTTCCTTCTGTATGCTTGTGTTCCTTCTGTATGCTGGTGTTCCTTCTGTATGCTGGTGTTCCTTCTATATACTGATGTTCCTCATGTATGCTGGTGCTCCTTCTGTATGCTGGTGTTCCTTCTATATGCTAATGTTCCTTCTGTATGCTGGTGTTCCTCCAGTATGCTGATGTTCCTTTTGTATTCTGGTGCTCCTTTTGTATGCTGGTGTTCTTTCTGTATGCTGGTGTCCCTTCTGTATACTGGTGTTCCTTCTGTATGCTGGTGCTCCTTTTGTATGCTGGTTTTCTTTCTGTATATGCTTGGGTCCTTCTGTATGCTGGTTGTCCTTCTGTATGCTGGTTGTCCTTCTGTATGCTCCTGTATGCTGGTGTTGCTCCAGTATGGTGATGTTTCTTTTTTATTTTGGTGTTTCTTTTGTATGCTGCTGTTATATCTGTATGCCGGTGTTCTTTCTGTATGCTGGTGTTCCTTGTGTTTGCTGGTTGTCTCTCTATAGGCTGATGGTGTTCCATCTGTATGCTGGTGTTCCTTCAATATGCTGGTGTTCCTTCTGTATGCTGTTTTCCTCCTGTATGCTGTTGTTCCTCCTGTATGCTGGTGTTCCTCCTGTATGCTGTTGTTCCTCCTGTATGCTGGTGTTCCTCCTGTATGCTGGTGTTCCTCTCGTATGCTATTGTTCCTCCTGTATACTGGTGTTCCTCCTGTATGCTGTTGTTCCTCCTGTATACTGGTGTTCCTCCTGTATGCTGTTGTTCCTCCTGTATGCTGGTGTTCCTCCTGTATGCTAGTGTTCCTTGTGTTTGCTGCTGCTTCACGTGATTGGTGCTATTCTTCGTGTGTCACATTTTTTGCTGGTGGGAAGAAAAACTGGCGCGGCCCTGAAATCCTCATATTTTACGCCCTTGTTTCGGTTTATTCACGAAGTCACCTGTCATGGCTCATATTTCGGGTGAGTGACAACATGATGAGCTTGTTTTGTTTCTGTTAATCCCACGTTTATACAACGTTTTCAACGTCTTTTCAGCGTGGATTTTTCAATCAATGATGGCAAAGTTTAACCCGAGCTACGGTTTGGTCGGACAGTCATCACAGCATGAAATCGGCGTTTGATCCACCTTCGAATGTTTACTGGGTAGCAGCACAATAAGACTGAAATAATTCCCAAAAGGACGTTTGCTGTGCTGCTCCAGTCGTGTCGTTTTCTTTTCTTTCGTTCTTTTTTGTGCTTTGTTTTTTTTTTTCAATCTTTTTGCGGTTTAATTTTGGCTCCACTTTTACATACAGCCATCAAGGCCTCCTCTACAACACCAGTGAATTATTGCTCGCTTTGGAAATACGTTAACTACAACCGGACCCGCAAGTGTTTTTATACCTGCGTTTTTTTCTACTTGCATCATCCTCGTTTAACAAAAGATTGAAACTAAAATTTGCTTCTTGGAACTTCCTAGTTGAGGAATTCTAGAATTTTCTCTTTTATATCAGTTGGAAAGATGTAAAAAGAAAATACTTGGAGAAACTTATAGAAAAATGATTGGAACGAATCCACGACAGAATTTTCACACCGCTTGAGATTAATTACATTAAATATATTAATTAAATTAATTAGTTTTAGTATCGGGAGTTTCCGAAAAGAAACCGTTGATTTCTGAACAGAAAGTCGAGAATTTGGGGCTCTCAGTCCAAAACCAAATAAAAGCTTACCCTAAGAAATAAACCCCGGGGTTTCTATTAAAAATATATATTTATAACTCTCTGTAAACGATTATGAGATTACCGGCAGTAAAACAAAACGGTTTTACTGATATTAGAAGGGTAAAAGTGGGACGATCAAAACAGGAAGTGACGTCATAATGACGTCAGGAGGTGTTTTGATAGCCCCATGGAGCTTTTAAAACAGTGACGTCATAATGACGTCATGGACGTCATATGGACGTGATATGGACGTGATATGGAGGTCATATGGAGGTCATGTGGAGGTAATATGGAGGTTATATGAACGTCATATGAACGTCACAATGACGTAATAGGGATAGTGGGCAGCCATTCAAACGGGCAGCCGGACAAATGGGCAGCGAGACAAATGGACAGCCTGACAAATGGACAGCCGGATAAACGGTCAGCCGGACAAACGGACAAATGGGCAGGCGGACAAACGGGCAGCCTGACAAATGGGGGTTCTAAAACAGGAAGTGACGTCATAATGACGTCACGAGGTGTTTTAGAAGTCCCATGGGGTTTCTAAAACAGTGACGTCATTGTTTTAGAATCCCTATAGGGGTTCTGGAACAGGTAATTGTTAGAGCGCGCGCCCGTGTCAATGACGTCATCATGACGTTATAATGACGTCATCATCATGACGTTATAATGACGTCATCATGACGTCATCATGATGTTATGGCATATTAAGACAGTCCAAAGCAGCATAACCCTAAGTCACCTGTCAATCATCATGACGTCATTAGTCACGTGACCTGTCAATCATCATTGGTCACATGACCTGTCAATCATGTGTGATGTGATTCCAACCGCATATGAGGAATATTTTCCCGCTCATTAACCTTCTGGCCTGAATGGCTCAGTTGGTAGAGCAGAGGACCCGTAAGCGGACGCATGATCTGAAGTTCTTAGGATCGAACCCGCCCTCGGGTATCACTTTCATATCATGGGTCCTCAATCTTAGAACACTCCCCCCTGGTCCTCAATCTTAGAAGACCCCCCGATGTCCTCAATCTTAGAAGACCCCCCCGGACCAGGTCATGACATGTTCGAGTGGCAAGCCCATTCAAAACACGTGTTCGAATAATGTTTGGAAGATATTACGTCGTGGTTCAACAAATTGTTCAACATGTTCAGCAAGTTGTTCAACATGTTCAACATGTTCAACAAGTTCAACATGTTCAACATGCTCAACATGTTGTTGTTCAACAAGTTGTTCAACCTGTTCAACATGTTATTGTTCAACATGTTGTTCAACATGTTCAACAAGTTGTATATAAAGCTATGTTTAAAGACTTTCTCATCATTTGAATAGTGTAGGTTGAACCGAAAGGATGTATAAATGCAACATTTGTTCGAAATCTTACATTTGGTTGCAAAGTCGCATATGGTAAAGTTATTTCTAAACATATTAGGACATAGTGTGTCCAACCTCGAGTGTGACAGTTCCCTATAGAACATAAAAGGTACGTACCCTCAGACATGATTCTGTATCAAGATACTGAAGAGTGAACATGTCTGCAGTGAGCGAACAACAACTGCCATCTATGGCAATGCCTGCAGAAAATTTCATAGTAAAGCCTGAGACAATACCTACAGCAAAGTCTAAGGCAATGCCCATGGTAAAGTCTAAGGTAAAGTCACGTCAGCAGCGTCAAAAGCGACTACATCTTAGAAAGATAAAAAGAGATGAGTTACCAGCTATGACGCCGTCGTGTAAAATGCGAAAAAATACGACAGAGCCTAAAATGAAGCGAGAAACGGAGCATAAAGCTGCCACCTCTATGAATAAGATGCGTGTAGACGATTCACCGGTTATGATACCCATTAATGGAGAAACATATATTAAATTGGTGAAATATCAACAGAAAGTGATGGTTAACATTCGTAAATATATTACGAATCATGCATCTGGGAGGTTATATCCTACCAAGAAGGGAATTTTGTTGTCATTGAAAGATTGGCACATGTCGAAGAAGCAAATGACGTCAGTGGATCTCATGCTTCAGAAAATAGATCTGTATAAATGCAGTGACTGTCAGAAGATGGTTGAGTAGACAGCGAGATGACTGTATACAGTTTTAACAGCATGACGAGCTTAGTGGATGCTATGATTTCATCACAGTGCAGAAGATTGGACCGAAGGTTTTGAAGCTTGACAAGAACTTGAAACTTAGCTTTGACTCATATGAACATGTACATTTGATATGCAGTTCAAATAAAATTGTCTTCATATGTAGACTATGAAATTAACATTATCTATGTTCATGTGAAGTCAGCTGTTATAAAATTTTAAGTTAAGTTCTTGTGAATCTGCACATGTATTAACATAATATGTATTTGAAATAGTTTTGTTTTTATCATAATTGTACATATTTGTAATGTTCAATAAAAACACATATGATGCTTTTCAACTTTTTATTTTTCTCATACAATACTTGGATATAATACATAATAAAACAATACTTGGATATAATACATAATAAAACAATACTTGAATATAATACATAACAATACAATTCTTGAATATAGTACATAATAATACAAAATTAACTACAATACCTAATATACGATATATGGTTTACGGGTCAATTAAAACCGTGCCAGGAACCTTACGACTTTATATGTTGCAAAGCAAGACATATATTAATACACAACGCTTAAGTTAATAAAATATTGCAACATTTATAAAGTCTTTATTATAAAGTTTAGTCAAATAAGTCTATTTTTCTGCATCTGTTTCACTCTGTTCACTGTCCATGCCACTTTCTTCGTCACTGCTACCACCTTCCTCCTCCTCCATATCTAGTAGCTCTTCAAAGAATGCATTGTTTTTCCTTATAGCCGCCTTTAATGCCTTTGAATACTTGTAATGTTTTTCATCAACAAAGTAATTAAAGTCCTCTAAAATCTTTTGATAATGTTGGCTTTCTTGTAGACGCTGGGTATAGTTGAACAGTCTCATAAACAGCTGTTTTAGTCCATGCTTATAAATGGGTCGAAGGTCATAACTTGCTATTTCACGCGCATCTTCAAGTCCTTGTTCTTCATATTCTGAAACATTTTCTTGAAATATGCTATCATAGTCATCCTAGACATCTTGAACCATATCATGCCAAACAGAGTCTATCTCTGACTCGCTTTCAGAGTCTGTTTCTGACTCACTTTCAGAACTCCTGTCATCAGCATCCTCACCACACTGCTCCATATGTTTGAGCAAAGGTTCTTCGCTGTTGTATAATGCACCACATTCTGTACAAGCATATGCATTCTTTTCAGCTATGTTGACGCTTTGACTTTCCATAGAAGACTCATCTAAAGTTTCCGTGAAAGGTAGTTTTACAGGGTTTTCCATATCCGATTCTTCATCCACTTCTGAAATGTGAGCAACCTTTAAATGTCTTTTAAGACTTTACGGCCAATTGTAAGATGTCGAACAAATGTTACATTTATACATCCTTTCGGTTCAACCTACACTATTCAAATGATGAGAAAGTCTTTAAACATAGCTTTATATACAACTTGTTGAACATGTTGAACAACAACATGTTGAACATGTTGAACAACTTGTTGAACAACAACATGTTGAACATGTTGAACAACTTGTTCAACAACAACATGTTGAACAGGTTGAACATGTTGAACTTGTTGAACATGTTGAACATGTTGAACAACTTGTTGAACAACAACATGTTGAACATGTTGAACTTGTTGAACATGTTGAACAACTTGTTGATCATGTTGAACAATTTGTTGAACAATACCACGACGTAATATCTTCCAAAAATTATTCGAACACGTGTTTTGAATGGGCTTGCCACTCGAACACGTCTTTTAAATGGGCTTGCCATTCGAACACGTCTTTTGAATAGGCGCTGTTTTCCTACATAACTATCAACATTTTCACTTCCCATTTTCCAACAATCAACCAATCAACCAAGTGGTAGAATCGTCTGAAACGTGTATAAACTAAATTTGTTAAAGTTGGTTTAGAACCCTTATTTTTACCTTACTACACCATGGTAAAATGTTCAAACTTATTTTATACATCATATGTTGTCAAAAAACAAAATTTGTTCAAGTTGGTCTAGAACCGTTATTTTTACCCTACTACACCATGGTAAAATGTTCAAACTTATTTTATACATCATATTTTGTCAAAAAAACAAAATTTGTTAAAGTTGGTCTAGAACCACCATTTTTCCACTACTATGACTTTAGAATATTCAAATAAGCAGCATGCTAAAATGTTCAAACTTATTTTATATATCATATGGTGTTAAAAATTAAATTTGTTAAAGTTGGTTTAGAACGACCATTTTTCCACTACTGTAATTTTAGAACATTCAAATAAGTAGCATGCTAAAACTTATTTTATATATTATATGTTATCAAAAAACTACATTTGGTAAATGTGCTTTAGAAGTGTCATTTTCCAACTACTATAACATAAAACATAGAGTTGGGGAAAATCCCATTCCTTCTCAAATTTATTGATCGTTCCCACGCTCTGAATTAGTGCACTCTGAAATTAATTGATCGTTCCCACGGTCTAGGCCTTTGATGTTTTCAAATTTATCGATTGTTCCCACGATCTGAACGAGTGCACTCTGAAATTTATCGATCGGTTTTCCCCCACACTCTGTACGAGTGCACTCTAAAATTTATCGATCGGTTTTCCCCCACACTCTGTACACATGTACTTATTCCTATGCTGTGTGTGTGGTTAGAACCATTGAAATATGACTAATTAAATATAATAATTATAATAATAATAATAATAATAATAATAATAATAATAAAAAGTCACAGAGTCACATAATGTCACAGAGTCACATGATGTCACAGTCACATGTTGTCACATAATAGTCATAAAAGTGAACAAAAACCAAAAACCAAAAAAAAAGTTTGCCCCGATGTGGGATCGATCCCACAACTCTGAGGTCTCTACCGACGAGCTATTACACCTTGTCTATTGAACGATCTGATAATGACTTACATACGTTAGAGTGATTATGTTCACATAGCAATTACATAGTCATATAGCTATATGATGTTACATAGTCACATAGGGTCGGTACATGTTATGTCCTGGGGGGGGGGGGTCCGATACATGTCATGTCTTGGTTCGGGCGGGGGGGGGGGGGGGGTCCGATACATGTCATGTCTTGGTCCGGGGGGGTCCGATTCATGTCATGACCTGGTCCGGAGGGGTCTTCTAAGACTGAGGACCCCGAGGGGGTCTTCTAAGATTGAGGACCCGGGGGGGAGTGTTCTAAGATTGAGGACCCATGATATGAAAGTGATGCCCGAGGGCGGGTTCGATCCACCGACCTTCAGATCATGGGTCCGCTTACGGGTCCTCTGCTCTACCAACTGAGCCATTCAGGCCAGAAGGTAAATGATCGGGAAAATATTCCTCATATGCGGTTGGAATCACATCACACATGATTGACAGGTCATGTGACCAATGATGATTGACAGGTCACGTGACTAATTGACAGGCGACTTAGAGTTATGCTGCTTAGGACTGTCTTAATATGCCATAACATCATGATGACGTCATGATGACGTCATTATAACGTCATGATGATGACGTCATTATAACGTCATGATGACGTCATTGACACGGGCGCGCGCTCTAACAATTACCTGTTCCAGAACCCCTATGGGGATTCTAAAACAATGACGTCACTGTTTAAGAAACCCCATGGGGCTTCTAAAACACCTCGTGACGTCATTATAACGTCACTTCCTGTTTTAGAACCCCCATTTGTCAGGCTGCCCGTTTGTCCACCTGCCCATTTGTCAGGCTGCCCGTTTGTCAGGCTGTCCGTTTGTCCGGCTGTCCATTTGTCCGGCTGTCCATGTGTCCGGCTGTCCATTTGTCTCGCTGCCCATTTGTCCGGCTGCCCGATTGAATGGCTGCCCGTTTGAATGGCTGCCCACTATCCCTATTACGTCATTGTGACGTTCATGTGACGTTCATATAACCTCCATATTACCTCCACATGACCTCCATATGACCTCCAATCACGTCCATATCCGTCCATATCACGTCCATGACGTCATTATGACGTCACTGTTTTAAAAGCCCCATGGGGCTATCAAAACACCTCCTGACGTCATTATGACGTCACTTCCTGTTTTGATAGCCCCACTTTTACCCTACTGATATTCTGCAAATTACATTTTAAGCATATGCGACATATTTTGCCATCAATGCAAAAAAAAATAATAATAATAATAAATAAATAAAAAAAAATCGAAAGCATACAGTCTATATTCTTAGTGTTGATATAGAGAAGCTCGCTTTAACTTTATCACAAGTGGTACCGGATAAAGTATCCAGACAACTTCTAAATAGACATTTTATAACCAACAATTGACTTTTTTCCAGCCGGACATTTTCAAACTATTTTCCAACTGGACATTTTTCAACCGCGACACTTTTTGAAAACTTAAGGAGTGTCTAAAAGAAACAATAACATGCACTAACTGGTTACCATGCCCTGAACGAATCCTAACTGGAAATAATACCCCCTTTTTACCAAACGCGGAGTACGGAATGAAATTGGCACTCCATGCGGAATGCTTCTGGCCTCAGGATTACCCTCCTTTCTCCAAGTCTCTGTGGCAACACATATCCTACTAAGCGCTCCCTCAACCCCCTCCCCCACCCCACGAGTGTCCGATGCCTGCTGTATGCATTTTTATACAAACAAAACAAAAATTATGAAGAAAAGGCAGCCAACAAATGGGTTCAGTTTTCAATAAAAAGCAAAGAATCTGGCATGAGATATTGTTTAGTTATTTATTTATTTTAGATGCGGGGAAAGTTATGGCTGCAACCTTCAATCACAAAGCTGCCCGGATAATTACTATTGTGACTATGCGGTGTCGCTTTGCCTTCATTGCAGT
The DNA here is from genome assembly GCA_949752745.1 of Protula sp. h YS-2021. Classification (NCBI taxonomy): domain Eukaryota; kingdom Metazoa; phylum Annelida; class Polychaeta; order Sabellida; family Serpulidae; genus Protula; species Protula sp. h YS-2021. The sequence continues at coordinate 82,197,143 of OX457028.1, forward strand.
ACGTTATGCAACCCGCGCAGAGCCGTCCAGACTCCAGACTGCACTAGCCTGTGCCCCGGTCAGTACGCGCTCTATAACACCCCCATCTCCTAACCATCAGAATGGAGCGAATAATAATAATAATAATAATAATAATAATAATAATAATAATAATAATAATAATAATAATAATAATAATAATAATAATAATAATAATAATAATAATAATAATAATAATAATAATACGCCAATGTTTCTTCATCAGGTTTCTCTTTGTTTTGGCGATTTCGCCCAAACTCAAGTTAATTAAAATATTGGCCAAAAAGTTTCAAATCTTAAAAAATTAGAAAAATACTATTCTCACTACTAGTTCGTTACCATCACTTGAAATTTGACATTTTTAATGTTTTACAGAAGTTTCTCCGCAATATTTGTATTTTTTCGGCGATTCAGACAAACAATTTAGTCACAAAATATTGGCATAAACCCGGATAAATTAAAAACACCCGCACATATACACAAACATTGCTGCGCACCAACAACTACTTCAAAATTTCATAGCATTATTTTTCCTAGGAAGATATAAAATATATAAAATGGACACTCGAAATTAATTCGGGATAAACATAAGATCACCTGCTCTTCAATTCGATGCTTTTTCAATATTTTTATGTATTCGAGGTCAATCTGAGAGCCTTCAGTTCAAGGTCTATTCAATATATTGACTTGCTTTTTCTAATTCGCCAGACAGCAATGTGAGCAGTAGATTGAATTACAATCAAATTAGTGTTACATTTATGCCAAACTAAAATAGGTTTTTATGTTTAGGTCTCCAAAAGTAGTTAAAAATTCAGTTTTATGTTTTCTCCAGTGTTTTTTTCTTCAAATTTACAAACGCGCAATTAATTTTGAATTAAAAAATCTAAAAATTATAACAAAATTGTTATACTTTATATCGTAGCAATTACATAATGTGTATAATATTATATGACAGGTTATATAAGAGAAGATATTCCACAAGATGACCCACCGAAAAAAGGGCCCGTCGCAAAAGCAACAACCACACAAATGCCTAACATTGCCCTAAACTCGAAGTGGCTGCTATTCTGCCTTATCGTTATTGGACTAGGAACATTGAGTATCATTATCGCACTAAGTGTGGTCATTTGTTGCCTTGGCAACAAAATTCGGCAAATGAGAAAAGAAAAAAAGAGCAAAAACAGAGCAACCGAGGACGAAGACAACGAGAGAATGTCGATGATGATGCAAGGGGAAAACGACGAAGAAGACACCAAACAGAACAGGGAAAATATTGATGTTTAAAACTACAGGAAAGGTGTGCAAGAAACAGTTCGTTGGTAGACAATGGCTTCAAGCCAGATTCAAATCAAGCAGACAGAGTGTCTTATTCTGGGTAAAGTACGTTATGTAAACGGATGCCTAAGGGTGGGAGTTTGGAAGGAGGGGGAGAGGTGCTTTTGATTGAAATGGTCTTTTTTTATGCATCTTCCCATGCAGGTAGAACATAAAATTTATGTTTCGGGGGAGGTGAGGTCACAGCTCCCAGCATTGTTACTCTTATCCTAGCTTTTAATAAAGCCCATCCCACAGCCAAGGAAGTTGGTGTGAGATTGTTCGCTCAAACTCCCAGCTCGATTTTTTCTATTTTCGCCATATAACAGCTAAGTCACTGTAATCAAATGCTTTCTTGTGATTTTGTTCCGGTTTGGTACTGTACTGTCCTCATTTTAGAAGCACTTGCAGGTGTATTAGATGTTATCGTCGTCGTCGTTGCTATATTGGTCGCATTCCGTTCGTCAGCATTTGCCGTCGTAATCTGATGGTGATGCGTACTCGAGTAGATAAATGCACTGTTGTTCAAAGAAATGGAGAGCTGTCTAACCGTATATAACATGCCATTCCAAGTGTTCGTGCACGCCACTGGCAGGGGCTCATTCTGACGACAGGAAAAGCTTTGTGACGAAAGCGTTTTTCGTTTTACGCATCATGGTAACAAGTAAAGGAAAGTTTCCGTTCTATCTGAAGTTTATATTGTCATTGTGTGGTGATGTGTTGTATTATCGATAGACCACTTTCTATCATGGTTTCTATTGGATCCAGACACTTGTGGCAATGGGAGCAATGCCATCAACCATCTCATCGCTGCTGGGGCAGTTCACCTGTCTCCCATTCGGTTAGGAAACCGATAAAATACCACTATATTAAACAAACCTTTATTGACGGCACTGCCCTCAAACGGACTGGCCTCGCATTGATTCACGGTAAAAATAAAACGATAGGCACTTATTTGTCATCCTAGATGCCTAATATCACGGGATTATCAGTGTTAGAATAACAGTCGGCGATGGATAGAAAATCCAATTAAACCTGAGAGAAGCATTTTAATAATTGGTCACAATTTTTTTCAGTCTACCTTGTGGCAAATGTATGGAGGCAGGCTCACGAAAGTATACGCAAGTCTCAACAATTGCTATTTTATTTCAACTGATACCAGAAGACATGATATAACAATCACATGACTCCGGATTGTATCAATAAGCTATTTGAGAATATAATTCAATATTATTACATATGTGGCACCTACAATGAACCAGTGGGAAATCAACAAATTGAATACTCTTTACCTCGAGTTATTTACATATACAACCAACACATATGGCAAAATAGGAAGTTTGTCGGGCATTCAGGGGACTTGTTTACACCACATACACATGCTTATTACCACAGATTGCGCAGTGAAGAATCCTCTTTTATTATGACTCTTTTATCAGAGTTTTTTTTTCTAAAAGACGCTTTATTTTGGCTTTCATGTTTTTTTAACAATGTATCCGTATCATTTTCGAGATTACTAAATATAGCCAAATAAGACAGCAGAAGATCCCCCTCCCCATAAAATTCAATATGTTGACAAGCATAGTCTAGTCGACCCAATAGCCTCGAGCTAATTGTAACTCACGAACATCATCAACACCTGCCAACAGAGCACCAATATGCCTCAAAGTTCTTTTAAGAGAACGAATCAAAATTCTTATTGAAGGTAAATTATAGGAAAGAACTTCCACAGCTGGACCCTTTTTGACAGCGTTACGACCACTTACATTCTAACTACCTCTAATGTAAACTTATCGAAGAAATCACAGCCAGCCAGCCTACAGCCTACATCAAAATCCTAAACAAAGGCAAAAAGTTTGTCTTAAAGGAACAATACAGGCAAAGACACAAGGACAAAATCAAAGCTGGCTCATGAAATCCAGATCCAATTTTAATATTAATCATCGTGGACAAGCTTTGTCAAAGGCACAAGAAAATGAAGAAGCCGGAAGCAACCACAAATATGAATAAATGAATTGTAATTTTATTTAATGAGTTGAAGTTAATTGCGATTATTGTTTGAGAATTGTAGGGATGCTGTTTGAGAACATTTGTACAATAGTATTGTGTGAACTAAAATAGTTTAATTCACACGAGGGGTATTAAGGCACTGACTGTTCCAGTTTATCACAACAAGATTATGAAAGGTATGATAGACGTTGAATAAACCAGTATTCAATACTGACCACCAATATTCAGATTAAACTGTTAACGATGAACACAGAATGGAGACATCACTACACACCTTGTAAACTTTATTGATGCATGAAAGTTAGAAAAGTAAATTATTGAATTTGGAATTAATTTCTCATCAAAAGAATGAATTTTAAATACATAAACATGTTCGTATAACTGGGGGATTCACATAGATGTATGCACGTTGACTATTCTGGTTCTTTCAATCTGTACCTCTGCCAGGGGAATTTTTTACCTAACCCCCACCCCGGATTAGGTTTGCTTATTTATATGGAAACAGTACAATTCCCGCGGGGACTTTTCCCACGGGGACTTTTTCCGACCTAGGACATTTCCCGCGGATGAAAAAAAAACTAGCAAAAAATAAAAATTTATTGCAATTTTCATTTAGTAATTTAAGCTTGGAGTACACGTTCTCAATTGTGTTCTCTCCGATCTCTGATTTTTCTTTTTTCTATTGTCAACAAGTTGTAGTGGATTATGCTGCAGGGGCAGGGTATATAGTGATTCAGTTAAATGCAATTAAAACGTTATTCACAAATGTGTGATGGATTTAAAAAACAGCAAAAGATGCAATTGGTGATAATCCAAAGAAGCCTAGATAATGTTCGTTAATTAATTTCTTGACTCCGGCCTGTGGTGGATTATTTAGGTGCAAGCTTCAGTGGTTGCCATGTCAACAGTTGTGCTATTCAACTGCATGTCATGATAACCTCTGCGTGTGATGGATTATAATCCAAAAAAATCATTTTGTCGGAAGGCCTGCAAAACCGCTACACAACTGATCAAGAATTTGTACATTTCATGCGTCAAAAAGAAGAGGTGATCAATGCCTTTGAGGCATTCCAGGAAGTGGCACCAGCTGACCTTACACCAGTCCTCGACTACTTTCAGGACGAAGTCGAGCTGATCCCCGTTTCGCCCATGAGATGTGGAACATGAGCAACCGAATAGTTAATGACCTGCCAAAGACAAATAATTTTGTTGAGGGGTGGCACAGGAAGATGCAGCCAGCTGTCACTGCTTCTCACCCTAGCCTTTGGAGATGTGCTAAAGAAAGCGCACAGCGTTGCCAATGTGCTGATAACGCAGATGATTGCAGGTCATGAACCACCACCAAAACGTCGACCTTATCGCGACTGTGCACAGCGCAACGCTACTGTTGTTGCCGACTTTGCCAATCGTCATGTGCTTGACTTTCTTCGCAGAATTGCCCACAATGTGCACCTGTAGAACTGTGACTCTTAGTGAACTGATCACGTGCAAAAAGTCAGGCAGTTTCTATGAATAAAAACGAAGTAGGAATAAGTACGAATAAATATTATGCAAGTGTGAAGTGCGAATATATCAATCAAAGTTTGCAGAGAATATTTTTTGTTAGTTTTAGGAAAAGTCCCCTCGAGAAATGTCCTAGACTCGTTTATATATATACGAATTTTTGAAGTGGTAAAAGCGAAAGGAAAAGTAAATATATATGTTAGGCACAATTTTTAAATCTGTACAATTTATAAATTGTGCTGCACAGTTTTTAAATTTATAAACGGGCCAACCATTTAAAAATGGGTTACCCATTCATAAATGGGAGGCCCACTTTTAAATGGTTGGCCCGTTTTTAAATCCAAATTGCGGACAATTTTTAAATTGTCCTGCACAATTTTTAAATATTTTCATTTTTTTAGCTTTTTTTCTTTGAGTTTTTTTGTTTTAAATTTTGTCAACATATTACTGCTTTTATGTCTTTTATCTCGGTTCACAAGTATATTCATCTATTGTTGCAATTGCATTTCACAAAATCTGCATTTGACGGATGAGAGTACTTCATAATTGCAACTTTTTTCCGTGATTTCGTTGGCCCGTTTATAAATTTATAAATTGTGTAGCACAATTTATAAATTGTGTAGATTTAAAAATTGTGCCCAATATATATAAATATATATATATATATATATATATATATATATATATATATATATATATATATATATATATATATATGTATGTTGTATTGTATGTCATTGTATATATATATACAATGACAAAAATAAAAATTATTTCTTCACAACTTGTGAAAGAAAAATCCTATAAATAAGGCCCTACTTTGTTTCGTTTCATTTCGCAAACTAGAGCAAGCACAATGTGATATGTTGCCTTTATCATTGCTTCTTATTAATAAAAACAAGCGTTACCAAACTCGTTGTTATTATTAAAGGATTGGAACAGCTGATTTAAAACACGCTTCTCGCAAATGCCAAAGAAAATAAAATGTTGCGTTTAAGCTTTATTCATTTTCAAGAATACATAGAAAGCGGAAATCTACCATAAATAACACACTACTGTGTTATTTTTCAGAGTAATGTTACTGTGATGTCATAATCTTGGTCAACTATAAAACTGTAATATTTCGGTCTACATGCGCAATAATATTAACAGGATATGCCTCCGTACTAACTATGAATATAAATATGAAAATGAACACTCCAGGGGGAGTTATAGTTAGTTATATGTTTGTTTCTCTCGTTCGACAAGTCCAGTAAGTATTTTACAAATATTTTTATATAAAAAAAGAATGTATCAAGCAAATACGAATGGAAAAATGTTATGTCGCTGGGCGATAGGAGAAATTGCAAATATGGGACCTATGGCATATTGCATACAACACAGTTTACCTGATATTTCATTTCTTATGGTCCGGCTATGTCTGTAGTTCCCCTCGTATGTGAGCTGATATGCGTGGGAAATAACACATAGATATAAATATATTCCTTGCCCTAAACTGGACAACTGTCTCATCGCTTTAAGTTATGGTTCGATGAATAACTTCCAGTTTTATGGTTGTGTTTTTGGAAGGAGGGGGTTGTATAGTAACAGCCCCTCCTTCCCCACCCTCCGCTCTGGGGGTGAGGGGGTTGCGGCGTGTTATGTTTTATCGATTACGGGGTTTCTATTGGTCCTTGTATTTGCTGTTTCATAGGGTTTTGTCTTCTCATTGTTCATCGCTTTTTTGCGTTGTGCCCTGTGTTTGTTGGAGTTCCCTGTGTGTGCTGGAGTTCCCTGTATTTGTTGGAGTTCCCTGTGTGTGTTGGAGTTCCCTGTTTGTGTTTGAGTTCCCTGTGTTTGTTGGAGTTCTCTATGTGTGTTGGGGTTCCCTGTGTTTGTTGGAGTTCCCTGTATTTGTTGCAGTTCCCTGTGTGTGTGTTGGAGTTCCCTGTATTTGTTGGAGTTCCCTGTATTTTTTGGAGTTCCATGTGTTTGTTGAAGTTCCCTGTGTTTGCTAATGTTCCATGTGTATGCTGGTGGTCTGAGTAGGGGAGAAACGAGAGTCCGAGCACAGGAAGTGACGTCACGAGGTGTGCTCGGACTCTCATGAGAGTCCGAGCACAGTGACGTCATAATGACGTCATAGGGTGTTCTGGAACAGGTGTTAAAGCGCGCCCCCGTGTCAATGACGTCATCATGACGTCATTAGTCACATGACCTGTCAATCATGTGTCACATGACCTGTCAATCATGTGTCACATGACCTGTCAATCATGTATATGAGGAAAATTTTCCCGATCATAAACCTTCTGGCCTGAATGGCTCAGTTGGTAGAGCGCAGGACCCGTAAGCGGACCCATGATCTGAAGGTCGGTGGATCGAACCCGCCCTCGGGCATTACTTTCATATCATGGGGACCCCCCTCCCTGGTGAAGAATCATGTCATACCACGGGGGACCCCCCCCCCCTGGTGAAGAATCATATCATACCATGGGGGAACCCCCACCCCCCGGTGAAGAATCATATCATACCATGGGGGACCCCCCCTGGTGAAGAAATATATCATACCATGGGGACCCCCCCGGTGAAGAAATATATCATACCATGGGGACCTCCCCCCCTCTGGACATAGTATGTGATTCATGCTCTGACTGTCGTTGGATACACATGGAAAAAAAGTGAAAACAGTTGCTCTTACCTGTTGTGTTGTGCTGTGCTGTTGAAGAACAAGTGAAGGATTGACTGGAATACACATAGGAGACGAAGTGAAACATTAGTTATTCTTTGGAAAAGGAAAGTGGAAGATTGGTTATTCTTTGGAAAGGAAGTGAAAGATTGGAGACGAATTGGCAAAACAGTCGTGGTAAGTGACTTTTTTTTTGTTACACTATGTAACACTATGTGACACTATGTAACACTGTTACACCATGTAACATTATGTGACACTATGTAACACTGTTACACTATGTAACATTATGTGACACTATGTCACAGTGTTACATAGTGTCACTATGTAACATTATGTGACACTATGTAACACTGTTACACTATGTAACACTGTTACACTATGTAACACTGTTACACTATGTAACATTATGTGACACTATGTAACACTGTTACACTATGTAACATTGTGTGACACTGTGTAACATAATGTAACACTATGTGACACTATGTGACTATGTAACATCATGAAGCTATATGACTATGTAATTGCTATGTGAACATAATTAGTCTAACGTATGTATGTCATTATCAGATCGTTCAACAGACAAGCCGTGATAGCTCACTTGGTAGCGTAAACGGCTAGCAACCCGAGAGTTGCGGGATCGATCCCACCTCGGGGCAAACTTTTTTTTATGGGTTTTGGTTTTTGTTCACTTTTATGACTCTGTGACATTATGTGACAACATGTGACTGTGGCATCATGTGACTCTGTGACATTATGTGACTCTGTGACTTTTTTTATTATTATTATTATTATTATGATCATATTTAATTAGTCATATTTCAATGGTTTCCCATTACAGTAACCACACACAGCATAAGTACATGTTTACAGAGTGTGGGGGAAAACCGACTGAGAAATTTTAGAGTGCACTCGTACAGAGTGTGGGGGAAAACCGATCGATAATTTCAGAGTGCACTCGTACAGAGTGTGGGGGAAAACCGATCGATAATTTCAGAGTGCACTCGTTCAGACCGTGGGAACGATCGATAAATTTGAAAACATCAAAGGCCTAGACCGTGGGAACGATCAATAAATTTCAGAGTGCACTCGTTCAGAGCGTGGGAACAATCAATAAATTTGAGAAGGAATGGGATTTTCCCTACGTTAAGTCCAATGTTATGTTTTAACTTATAGTAGTTAGAAAATGACACTTCTAAAACACATTTAACAAATGTAGTTTTTTGATAACATATAATATATAAAATAAGTTTGAACATTTTAGCATGCTCCTTATTTGAATGTTCTAAAGTTATAGTAGTGGAAAAACTGTGGTTCTAGACCAACTTTAACAAATTTAGTTTTTAACACCATATGATATATAAAATAAGTTTGAACATTTTAGCACGCTACTTATTTGAATATTCTAAAGTCATAGTAGTGGAAAAATGGTGGTTCTAGACCAATTTTAACAAATTTCGTTTTTTGACAACATATGATGTATAAAATAAGTTTGAACATTTTACCATGGTGTAGTAAGGTAAAAATCAGGGTTCTAAACCAACTTTAACAAATTTAGTTTTTTACACGTTTCAGACGATTCTACCACTTGGTTGATTGGTTGATTGTTGGAAAATGAAAAGTGAAAATGTGGATAGTTATGTAGGAAAACTGCGCTCATTCAAAAGACGTGTTCGAATGGCAAGCCCATTTTAAAGACGTGTTCGAATGGCAAGCCCATTTTAAGGACGTGTTCGAATGGCAAGCCCATTTTAAAGACGTGTTCGAATGGCAAGCCCATTCAAAACACGTGTTCGAATAATTTTTGAAAGATATTACGTCGTGGTATTGTTCAACAAATTGTTCAACATGTTCAACAAGTTCAACATGTTCAACATGTTCAACATGTTCAACATGTTGAACATGTTCAACTTGTTCAACATATTCAACAAGTTCAACATGTTCAATATGTTCAACATGTTCAACATGTTCAACATGTTCAACATGTTCAACTTGTTCAACATGTTCAACATGTTCAACAAGTTGTTCAACATGTTCAACATTTGTTGTTCAACATGTTGTTGAACATGTTCAACAAGTTGTATATAAAGCTATGTTTAAAGACTTTCTCATCATTTGAATAGTGTAGGTTGAACCGAAAGGATGTATAAATGCAACATTTGTTCGAAATCTTACAATTGGCCGCAAAGTCTTAAAAGACAATTAAAGGTTGCTCACGCTTCAGAAGTGGATGAAGAATCGGATATGGAAAACCCTGCAAAACTACCTTTCACGGAAACTTTAGATGAGTCTTCTATGAAAAGTCAAAGCGTCAACATAGCTGAAAAGAATGCACATGCTTGTGCAGAATGTGGTGCATTGTACAACAGCGAAGAAGCTTTGCTGAAACATATGGAGCAGTGTGGTGAGGATGCTGATGACAGGAGTTCTGAAAGTGAGTCAGAAACAGACTCTGAAAGTGAGTCAGAAATAGACTCTGTTTGGCATGATATGGTTCAAGACGTCTACGATGACTATGATAACATATTTCAAGAAAAGGTTTCAGAATATGAAGAACAAGGACTTGAAGATGCGCGTGAAATAGCAAGTTATGACCTTCGACCCATTTATAAGCATGGACTAAAACAACTGTTTATGAGACTGTTCACCTATACCCAGGTCTACAACAAAGCAAACATTATCAAAAGATTTTAGAGGACTTTAATTACTTTGTTGATGAAAAACATTATAAGTATTCAAAGGCATTAAAGGCGGCTATAAGGAAAAACAATGCATTCTTTGAAGAGCTACTAGATATGGAGGAGGAGGAGGATGGTAGCAGTGACGAAGAAAGTGGCATGGACAGTGAACAGAGTGGAACAGATGCAGAAAAATAGACTTATTTGACTAAACTTTATAATACAGACTTTATAAATGTTGTAATATTTTATTAACTTAAGCGTTGTGTAATACATGTCTTGCTTTGCAACATATAAAGTCGTAAGGTTCCTGACACGGTTTTAATTGACCCTTAAACCATATATCATATATTGGGTATTATAGTTAATTTTGTATTATTATGTATTATATTCAAGAATTGTATTATTATGTATTATATTCAAGTATTGTTTTATTATGTATTATATCCAAGTATTGTTTTATTATGTATTATATCCAAGTATTGTATGAGAAAAATAAAAAGTTGAAAAGCATCATATGTGTTTTTATTGAACATTACAACTATGTACAATTATGATAAAAACAAAACTATTTCAAATACATATTATGTTAATACATGTGCAGAAGAACTTAACTTTATAACAACTGACTTCACATGAACATAGATAATGTTAATTTCATAGTCTACATATGAAGACAATTTAATTTGAACTACATATCAAATGTACATGTTCATATGAGTCAAAGCTAAGTTCATGTAAAGCTTCAAAACCTTCGGTCCAATCTTCTGCACTGTGATGAAATCATAGCATTTACTAAGCTCGTCATGCTGTTAAAACTGTATACAGCCATCTCGCTGTCTACTCAACCATCTTCTGACAGTCACTGCATTTATACAGATCCATTTTCTGTAGCATGAGATCCACTGACGTCATTTGCTTCTTCAACATGTGCCAGTCTTTCAATGACAACAAAATTCCCTTCTTGGTAGGATATAACCTCCCAGATGCATGATTCGTAATATATTTACGAATGTTAACCATCACTTTCTGTTGATAATTCACCAATTTAATATATGTTTCTCCATTAATGGGTATCATAACCGGCGAATCGTCTACACGAATCTTCTTCATAGTGGTATCAGCTTTACGCTCCGGTTCTCGCTTCATATTAGGCTCTGTCGTATTTTTTCGCATTTTACACGGCGGCGTCATAGCAGGTAACTCATCTCTTTTTATCTTTCTAAGATGTGGGCGCTTTTGACGCTGCTGACGTGACTTCGCCTTAGACTTTACCATGGGCATTGCCTTAGACTTTGCTGTAGGTATTGTCTCAGGCTTTGCTATAAAATTTTCTGCAGGCATTGCCATAGATGGTAGTTGTTGTTCACTCACTGCAGACATGTTCACTCTTCAGTATCTTGATACAGAATGTGCGTTATGTCTGAGGGTAGGTACCTTTTATGCTCTATAGGGAGCTGTCACACTCGAGGTTGGACACACTATGTTCTAAAATGTTTAGAAATAACTTTACCATATGCGACTTTGCAGCCAATTGTAAGATTTCGAACAAATGTTGCATTTATACATCCTTTCGGTTCAACCTACACTATTCAAATGATGAGAAAGTCTTTAAACATAGCTTTATATACAACTTGTTGAACATGTTCAACAACATGTTGAACAACAACATGTTGAACATGTTGAACAACTTGTTGAACATGTTGAACATGTTGAACATGTTGAACATGTTGAACATGTTGAACATATTGAACATGTTGAACTTGTTGAACATGTTGAACAAGTTGAACATGTTGAACATGTTGAACATGTTGAACTTGTTGAACATGTTGAACAATTTGTTGAACAATACCACGACGTAATATCTTTCAAAAATTATTCGAACACGTGTTTTGAATGGGCTTGCCATTCGAACACGTCTTTAAAATGGGCTTGCCATTCGAACACGTCTTTAAAATGGGCTTGCCATTCGAACACGTCTTTAAAATGGGCTTGCCATTCGAACACGTCTTTTGAATGGGCGCAGTTTTCCTACATAACTATCCACATTTTCACTTTTCATTTTCCAACAATCAACCAATCAACCAAGTGGTAGAATCGTCTGAAACGTGTAAAAAACTAAATTTGTTAAATTTGGTTTAGAACCCTGATTTTTACCTTACTACACCATGGTAAAATGTTCAAACTTATTTTATACATCATATGTTGTCAAAAAACGAAATTTGTTAAAATTGGTCTAGAACCACCATTTTTCCACTACTATGACTTTAGAATATTCAAATAAGTAGCGTGCTAAAATGTTCAAACTTATTTTATATATCATATGGTGTTAAAAACTAAATTTGTTAAAGTTGGTCTAGAACCACAGTTTTTCCACTACTATAACTTTAGAACATTCAAATAAGGAGCATGCTAAAATGTTCAAACTTATTTTATATATTATATGTTATCAAAAAACTACATTTGTTAAATGTGTTTTAGAAGTGTCATTTTCTAACTACTATAAGTTAAAACATAACATTGGACTTAACGTAGGGAAAATCCCATTCCTTCTCAAATTTATTGATTGTTCCCACGCTCTGAACGAGTGCACTCTGAAATTTATTGATCGTTCCCACGGTCTAGGCCTTTGATGTTTTCAAATTTATCGATCGTTCCCACGGTCTGAATTATCGATCGGTTTTCCCCCACACTCTGTACGAGTGCACTCTGAAATTATCGATCGGTTTTCCCCCACACTCTGTACGAGTGCACTCTAAAATTTCTCAGTCGGTTTTCCCCCACACTCTGTACACATGAACTTGTGCTGTGTGTGGTTACTGTAATGGGAAACCATTGAAATATGACTAATTAAATATTATCATAATAATAATAATAATAATAAAAAAAGTCACAGTCACATAATGTCACAGAGTCACATGATGTCACAGTCACATGTTGTCACATAATGTCACAGAGTCATAAAAGTGAACAAAAACCAAAAACCAAAAAAAAAGTTTGCCCCGAGATGGGATCGATCCCGCAACTCTCGGGTTGCTAGCCGTTTACGCTACCAAGTGAGCTATCACGGCTTGTCTGTTGAACGATCTGATAATGACATACATACGTTAGACTAATTATGTTCACATAGCAATTACATAGTCATATAGCTATATGATGTTACATAGTCACATAGTGTCACATAGTGTTACATTATGTTACACAGTGTCACATAGTGTTACATAGTGTCACACAATGTTACATAGTGTAACAGTGTTACATAGTGTCACATAATGTTACATAGTGTAACAGTGTTACATAGTGTAACAGTGTTACATAGTGTAACAATGTTACATAGTGTCACATAATGTTACATAGTGTAACAGTGTTACATAGTGTCACATAATGTTACATAGTTTAACAGTGTTACATAGTTTCACATAATGTTACATGGTGTAACAGTGTTACATAGTGTCACATAGTGTTACATAGTGTAACAAAAAAAAAACGTCACTTACCCGACTGTTATGCCAATTCGTCTCCAATCTTTCACTTCCTTTCCAAAGAATAACCAATCTTCCACTTTCCTTTTCCAAAGAATAACTAATGTTTCACTTCGTCTCCTATGTGTATTCCAGTCAATCCTTCACTTGTTCTTCAACAGCACAGCACAACACAACAGGTAAGAGCAACTGTTTTCACTTTTTTCTATGTGTATCCAACGGCAGTCAGAGCATGAATGACATATTATGTCCAGAAGGGGGCGGGGGGGGCCATGGTATGATATGATTCTTCACCGGGGGGGGGGGGGGGTCCCCCATGGTATGATATGATTCTTCACCAGGGGGGGGGGTCCTCCATGGTATGACATGATTCTTCACCAGGGAGGGGGGGGAGTGGGGGGTCCCCATGATATGAAAGTGATGCCCGAGGGCGGGTTCGATCCACCGACCTTCAGATCATGGGTCCGCTTACGGGTCCTGCGCTCTACCAACTGAGCCATTCAGGCCAGAAGGTTTATGATCGGGAAAATTTTCCTCATATACATGATTGACAGGTCATGTGACACATGATTGACAGGTCATGTGACACATGAATGACAGGTCACGTGACTAATGACGTCATGATGACGTCATTGACACGGGCGCGCGCTTTAACACCTGTTCCAGAACACCCTATGACGTCATTATGACGTCACTGTGCTCGGACTCTCATGAGAGTCCGAGCACACCTCGTGCCGTCACTTCCTGTGCTCGGACTCTCGTTTCTCACCTACTGGTCTGTGTGTTTCCTGGTATTCGATGTGTTAGTTGATGGTCCCTGTATTTGCTGGTGCTCTGTGTGTCTCTGCTGTACTATGTGTTTGCTTGTTTCAACCCATTTACGAAGTCACCTATCATGACTACCATTTTCGATGAGCGAGAACATGTCTTTCGGGCACGTTTATACAGCGTCACTTTTTCAACATTGCAACCTGACATTCACGTTGGGTCGATCTTAGAATGTTTACTGTGTAGCAACATGATGACAGTGAAAAGTAATTCCTAAAAGGACATTTACTGTTACTCCAGTCGAGTGGTTTTCTTTTATTTTTTTTTTTTTGTTTTTATTTTTCTTTTATTTGTTTTTTTTTTTCAATCTTTGGCTGTATGATTTTGGCTCCATTTTTGTACATAGACATCAAAACCATCCCGTTTCAGCGGGAATTGCCGATAACTACAACCAGAGAAGGAAGTGTTCTAGCGTCTCCTATGTGCTTCCACGATTCCTCGTTTTGCAAAACATTCTAACTATAATTTGCTCCTTGAAACTTCCTAGAATTTCCCGTTTTATTCCATTTTGAAATATATAACAAGAAAAAGACTGGAATATGGATACGGCAGATATTTTTATACCATTTGTGATTAATGGATTAAATCATTCCAGTAGCGGGTGTTTCTAAAAAGAAACCTTTGGTTTCTAAACAGAAAGTCGAGAATTTTGGGCTCTCAGTTCAAAACCAAATAACAGTTTCTATTTATAAACAATTTGCGAATACAAGCCCCGGGGTTTCTATTAAGAATCTATGAATAACATCTGTGTAACCTTTGTTGAGATTACCGGTAGTAAAGTAAAATAAAGCTTTGCAACGCTGCTTTTATAATAATCTGCAAAAATTCTAAAATTACGCTTAAGCATATATATATACGATGTATTTTGTCATCAATACCAAAAAAAAAAAAAAAGGGAGCATATAGTCTATTATCTAAGTTTGACTTGAGTTTTTCTATAATTCACAGAAAAGCTGGTTTTATCACAAATGGTACCGGGTAAGGTATTCACACATTTTCCAACTGGTCATGTTTCAACCACAGCCTTTTTCTTTAATTTAAGGAGTGTTTTTTTTTTAAGAAACACTAACACGTACTAAATGCTTACCATGCCCTGAACGACCCCTAAATCCGGAGTATTCATTTTGAAAAAAAAACCCTTTTTAACGAACATGCATGCATGGTAACACATGGTAACACACATGGCAATATTAAGCAATAAGAAAAGACAGCCAACAAAAGGGCAAACTTTCAACTGGACCCTTTTCGCTACTGAGTAGCAAAAAATTACACTTGGAGGCCAGAAAAAATACGATTCTGAACTTAAAAAATTCAGAATTGACCAAGAACGTGGAGATGAAGGTCATCAAGGTACCTCTTCCCTTACATCTTCTCTTTTAGGCCAAAATCTTTTAGGCTAAAATCACACTGACCGTTTTGGGAACTTCCGTTTTTCGACATTGACCATGGCCAAAGTGGTCAAGGTAATCGATGCACCCATTAAATTACGATTTTTAGATTCAAAGGGTCGAAATAAGCTGAAAATAGTCTATCTCTAACCTTTTTTGAAGATAATTGTCATATCCGCTTTTTACATTGACCATGACGAGGAGGTTAAGTTCACTATCTCAATATCTCTAACTGTTTTTTTTTTTGAGAAAATAATTAACTTCCGCTTTTTGTCCTTGATTATGACCGGAGTGGTCAAGGTCACCGAGTTACCTTATACATATCGTCTTTTAGGTCCAAAGGGTTGAAAATCAGCTCAACATCGCTCTATCTCTGTTTTCGAGATGATGGCCCGGTTTTAGACATGGGCCATGACCGAGGAAGTCAAGGTCATCCAGGTACCTCTTACATATGGCCTTTTAAGCCCAAAGAGTCGAAAATAAGCTCAGAAACGATGTCTAACCGCTTTCGAGAAAATTGGCCCACTTCCGGTTTTTGACATTGACCATGTTCAAGGAGGTCAAGATCACCGAGGTACCTCTTACATATCGTCTTTTATTCCTAAAGACTAAAAAAGCTTAGAATCGCTCTATCTCTAACCGCTTTCGAGAAATTGGCCCACTGCCGGGTTTTGACATTGACCACGACCGAGGAGGTCAAAGTCATCGACGCACCTCTTACATATGGTCTTTTAGGCCTAATGGGTCGAAAATAAGCTAAAAATTGCTCTATCTCTAACGATTTCCAAGATAATGGCCGACTTCCGGTTGTTGACATTGATCATGGCCGAGGAGGTCAAGGTTACCGAGGCACCTCTTACATGTCGTCTTTTAGGCCTAAAGGGTCGAAATTAAACTCAAAATCGCTCTATCTCTAACCGTTTTGAGATAATGGCCCACTTCCGGTTTTTGACATTGACCACGACGGAGATTGGAACCGAGGTACCTCCTCCATATCGTCTTTCAAGCCCAAAGGCTCGAAAATAAGCTCAAAATCGCTCCATCTCTAACCAATTCCAAGATAATGGTCCACTTTAGGTTTTTGAGCAATGGGCCAACTACACATCCTACATTATGCCTCAGACATATTTAGGCGTCCTAGCCTTAGGCTTCTCAGAGGATTCTTGTGACAAGGTTTTGGCGGGAAAAAGGAAACATACACTTTTCTGAATCGTACGAAAGCAATAAACTAGCTGATCGAAAGACTCCAAGTGTAATAAAAACCAGACTCTAGCAGGAGGTGTTATTTATTTATTTTAGATGCGAGGAAACCAATCACTGTAGCCTTCAATCACAAAGCTGTCCCGATAATTACTATTGTGACTATGCAGTGTCGCTTTGCCTTCATTGCAATACGTTATGCAACCCGCACAGAGCTGTTCAGAATCCAGACTGCACTTACTGGTGTCCAGGTTAGTACGAAGCATAACACTCCCATTTTCCATCCATCAAACTTGAAACCATCCCGACTCGAGACTACACTAGCCTGTGCCTCGGTCAGTACGCAACATGACATCCCCGCCTCCCATCAATATAAAGTGAAACCATCCGGATTCCAGACTGCACTCGCCTGTGACCCAGTCAATACGTAGTATCACACTTCCAATCACCCACACACCAAAAGTTAAACGAATGATAACAATAATGATAACTAGACCGGCCAGTGCACACAAAACACAAGAGTCCAGGCTTATATTACACACTTTCACTAGACACCTACTTAGTTTCTTGTTGAAACAAATGTCTTCCCGAATAAAACCTATAATTCAACCCCCCCCCCAAAAAAAAACGCAGTTTTCCTTTTTAATTACTGAAATAAAATATTCATTTCTGCCAATATAATCATAATTCATTGTAAAAATACAAATTAAACAAAACAGATGGGGATCACTAAAACAGATATCATTGCATGTCTTTTTTATCCGCGATTGGAAGGTGGTTGCTAAAACGGGTTTTACTGTATGCCCTTCTTATCCGGGTCTAAAAGTTGGTCAAGACAGGCAGGTTTAACCGTACGTCTTTTTAACCGAATCCAAAAGACAAACCCGTTGTATTTACATCTCTTTATCCAGGTCTTGAAGGTGGGCTGAATTTTTTTTTTGCTAACCATCATCCCCTGACACCCCCCCACAGCTATCTAATGTAGGTACGACTATAAACACAACTCAAACCCTTTTAGCCAAGGTAACGGTCTGTACCCTAAGTGTAGTTATAGCCATGATATACTGCCTTGTCTTCGTACAATCTCACAGGCCAAAAAGCACTAGAAAGACATTCTTCATAACTGCGCATCGATGACGCACCTCGGTGGGAGAAGGGATGAGGGCATTTCAGTGCCAAAATGTGAGCTGCTTCTGATAACACAAGATATCAGATGACCCACTTTAATAGCGCAAAATGCTTCCAGGTAATGCAAACAATGCTAACCGATACATAATAGCTCCCATATATGGAACACCTTGGCAACCGAATCAAGTATGCGGCGAAAAAAATCAACAGCTAGATCCGCTGAGACTTACACATACGACAACAGCATTCCATGACCTCGTAGATAACGACTTCGTCATGCACCACAACTCACACACTGATCCCTGACTGAGTGGCATGTTACGTAATAGCCGTAGATGAGAAACATACAAAAAGCTCAAGTTCAGGCAATTACAAATAGCAATTGGCTGACAAGGATGCTGTTACTGTTTTGAAGCATTCTAAAGAATGCGAGAACACTCGTAGCGTAGGTAACAACTATGTTTAGTTAACAAAAGGAGCCAAAAAATGGGGAGGCGGGGAAAGGGGCGCTTTCAAAAGTTCAAAGAATCGTCCGACTGATCCAAGAAATACCTATCTAAAATTCGAAATCGATACGACTTTCCCTTATTGCTATATTTTGCACACAAAATTTTGTTCAAAATATATTCATTATTTTACGCGATGGCGCATTACGCCGCATTTGTTGGCTGTACTCGCAAAAAAATTTCTAGACTCTTTCAGACCTACCAAGCAACAATCCTGCCAAGTTTTAACTTTCTCCGAAGTTTAGCGGCTGAGAAATTTTGCACCCAAGATTTTTTAAGAAAAGACTTATACACCTGCCCTAATGACGTGACATGGCTCACAATTTAAAAGAACCGTTTGACCGATACGAGAAATATCCATATAAAGTTTAAAGTCGATAGAACTTTTCCTTATCGAGATATTTTGCACACAAGATCTAGTTCAAAATATATTCATATTTTACGTGATGACGTCATACGCCGCATTCGTTCGTTCTACTTGCAAGAAAAAATTATAGACTCTTTCGGACCTACCAAACAATCCTACCAAAATTTCGCACACAAGAGTTTTACGTTATGACGACATACACCCGCCCTAATCACGTAACATGCGTCAACGTTGAAATAACCGTCCGACTTAACCGAGGAATAAATCGATCAAATTTGAAGTCGATCCGACGTTTCGTTCCCGATATATCTTGCACACAACATTTGTTCACAACAGACTGACACACACACATACACAGAACGTACAAACACTTTTTGTCTCACCTTGGTGGAGGAGACATAATAATAACAATTAACAATTATCGCACTTGTCGCCTGTCTATCGTCCGTTATGTGTGTGTAATGCTGCTCCTCCTACAATTTGGTCCTACGTTTTGAAATTTGCCAGCAATGCTCCTTGGAGAGTCCTCTAAAGAGCTTGTATTTTTGGCCATGTTGCCAAAATTGACCAAAATATTGAAAAAAGGCCAAATGTAAGGAAAAAACACAAAAATGCTACTCTTACCACAAAGCCGGTCCTGTCGCTTTGAAATTTGCCAAGAGTATTACCCAGAAGTTTCTCCAGTAGGTTTGTATTTTGTTTGGTGGGTTAGTCAAAACTGACCAAAATACTTGCAAAAAACGAAGAAAAAAGCGAAAAAAAAAAACAAAACCAAAAAATCTGGATAAATAAAAAAAACACATACACACACAACATTGCTGCTCGATCAATAAATCCTGACTGCTTTCAAATTTGATGGCAATGTTTCTCACCGGAAACATAATATACATACGTATATAGATATAAAAACAGACGCTCGAAGTTGATTGGGGATTCACATAAAACAATTTCCTCTTCAATTCTATGCTTATTCAAGATCTCCTTTTAAAATTCGAGGTCAATCGAGAGCCTTCAATTCGAGATCTATTCAATTTGTTGACTTGTTTCTCCCAGTTCGCGATTAATGTAAGATAACTGCGAGACGTAGATAGATCGATTCACAATCAATTTGGCCTTTTTTGTTTCGTTTTATGTTTTATCCAGTTCTTTTTTTTTCAAATGTACAACATTCAATTAATTTTGAATTAAAAAAATTAAAAATTAATGACATAAAAAATTACTTCAACATTATGGTAGTAGTTATGTGACTATTATGTGATGTTATAATATTATATCATATGACAGGTTATATAGACGAAAACCCACGAACGGAAGGGGGCGTCTCAAAAGAAACAACAACGCAAATGCCTGGAACTGCCCTCAACACCAAGTGGCTACTGTTCTGCCTTGTCGCTATTGGACTAGCAACAGTGTGTGGCGGTGTCGTACTGAGCATGGCCATTTGTTACCATTTCAACAAAACTCGGTGTATGAGAAAAGAGAACAAGAGCAGGAATAGAGGAATTGAAAACGATGAGAATGAGATAGCAGAGAACGAGAAAGCAGCGATGGTGACGGAAGGGCGAAACGATGAAGCTTAACAAGAGGGAAAAAAATGATGCTTAAGAAACAGTTCGTGAGAGTTTGGAAGGAAGGGGTGGTTTGGAGGGAGGGGGTTGCTTCGGATTGTAATCGTCGCTTTGGGTTGCATCTTCCTACGGATGTAGGATGCAAAATTAATCTTTTACTTATTGAGCTTTTTCTGGTGGGAGGGAGGAGGGGATATCTCAATGTTACAGTTTATCCGAGAATTTGATACAACCGATTATTCGATGGGCCGACCATCTGATGCTGAGAGAAGCTTTTGGAAAATTGGCCACAAAAACGGGATCTAGCAAGTGGCAGAAGTGCGTAGACAGGCTTATGAAAGTACAAGCAAATCTCAAGTATTTCTGGTTTATTCCAATGCATGTAAAAGGAAAACATATATATTTTAAGAAAAATATATGGGCGATACAAAAAAATACCATGCAAATATCTAAAGTCATTAATCACAAAACACATCATCGTATCACAATTTACAAGTAACTAATCACAGTGTGAATTTGTGAACATATGAAATACTCCAGATGCATTTGTAAACATATGAAATACTCCAGATGCATTTGTAAACATATGAAATACTCCAGATGCATTTCATAAAAGCTTTTTTAGAATAAACTGGATCAACAACACTGGATCTTTTTTGGCTCTAGTTTCACTGCCAACAGTTGGATCTACAAATCCAGCCGGACGATTAGCAGGCCTTACTGTTTACTGTCGAGCTCTATAAGCTGAATAAAGAGAGACAAATGAGCGAGCCATTCTTCGTTGACAGAACTTCCAATACTTTCAAAATTACTTCCGTTTTCGAAATGTTCTTTAATTTGTTCAAACATGACCTTGACCTTGGCGGAACCTAGACGACCTTCAGGGAACACTCGGGTCATGTTATGCACGCCAAACGCATCGGTGGTCCAGTGCGTGGCCGAGGTCCACAGATATTTGCACACGTCACGCTGCGTGCATTCACACGTCATCGTTGACGTCACCAATGACATCGACTGGGCCTCCTGCGAATCAGCACCATGTCCCGTTTCCATGGCAACAGCACCAAGCTTCCCCACAGTTTGATCTTGGGCTGAGTGGAGACTCTGGTTGGGCTCCTTGCGACTTCCGCTTTCTTTGACCACGTAGATCTTGCCCCCTCTTAGCGCTGGAGACATTTTACTGGTTTTCGGTCTGTTCGCTGTGGTTTTTCTGTTTTTTTTTGGCGACACCTTTGACAGAATCTGAAGAATAAAAAAAAAATGCGCACAACAAAAGGAATCCATTCCCTCTATCACGATATGCACGATAGGTTCTGTTTTTGTTTGAGCCGTAGTAAGGGATGAAAGATCTCGCACATGTCAATGGCTTCAATTATAAAATAGTATTCTTTATAAAAAACAGTTCTGGGCTTGACATAAACTAGTGCCGAACCTGCCCGGTGTAATGAAAAGTTTTGACCCCCAAACAAATCGACCCCCCGGTCGATTCGTTTTAAAACAAACAGACCCCCCGGTCGATTTGTTTCGGGAAAGCCCGCCATAACAAACAGACCGCCCCTATAATAAAATGACCCCCTCCAAATAATCATGTTTGAATATAAAATGGAAGTAAAAAAGGTGCATATGGTTTTTAAATACTATTTTAAGCATTTTTTACCTCTTGATGTAGAAAATTATTATTTTGAGCCTTTGAAATGCCATTATTGAGCTTGGATAGATTTTTTTTAGTGACTGTATGTTAGTGGTGTTGGAAGTGTTTTCGTGTTTGAAAATGTAGATGTTGGTTGCTAAATAAATTGTTATTCATGGATATAGTTTTTATTTCAATTTAAGAAACTAATAAGATGGTCATATGTTGAAAGAAATAAAGAAATCAACAAAAAATAAGAGGGTTAAAACATTTCAGTGGGGGTCTGTTTGTTTTAAAACAAATCGACCGGGGGGTCTGTTTGTTTTAAAACAAATCGACCGGGAGGTCGATTTATTTTGGGGGTCAAAACGTTTCCTTACACCGGGCAAGTTAACAATGTTGTCCGACAAATTACTAGCATGAGAGAAAAAAAAACACAAAACTATAAATGTGTCCGTTGGAACACGGATGCCCCGACCGAACTTCATATTCATATTTCTAGGGGATTCCTAAAAATCAACTAATTTGCGTTGATGTATGGTTCGCATTTCGGACTAGTGCGCATGCTTATTCATGTTTATCCCGGCTTCAGTCTTATTAAGTTCCCTGTATGTATTTGCATAAAAATTGGTCCCCGCCAAATGTAAAGAAAATCGTCAAACATACACCACCATGACTACGGGATTGATGCTGCACCAGAAGATCTTGGCATTTTTACCAAATAACGGAACTACCCGTCCCAACCCTCCTCCTCAACAAAATGAGCAATTGAATGCCAAAGCCTGCTTTAAGATAATTTAGCCTTAATATAGTTTTCCCGATATATCTTGCACACAACATTTGTTCACAACAGACTGACACACACACATACACAGAACGTACAAACACTTTTTGTCTCACCTTGGTGGAGGAGACATAATAATAATAATTAACAATTATCGCACTTGTCGCCTGTCTATCGTCCGTTATGTGTGTGTAATGCTGCTCCTCCTACAATTTGGTCCTACGTTTTGAAATTAGCCAGCAATGCTCCTCTAAAGAGCTTGTATTTTTGGCCATGTTGCCAAAATTGACCAAAATATTGAAAAAAGGCCAAATGTAAGGAAAAAACACAACAATGCTACTCTTGCCACAAAGCCGGTCCTGTCGCTTTGAAATTTGCCAAGAGTATTACCTAGAAGTTTCTCCAGTAGGTTTGTATTTTGTTTGGTGGGTTAGTCAAAACTGACCAAAATACTTGCAAAAAACGAAGAAAAAAGCGGAAAAAAAACAAAACCAAAAAATCTGGATAAATAAAAAAAAACACATACACACACAACATTGCTGCTCGATCAATAAATCCTGACTGCTTTCAAATTTGATGGCAATGTTTCTCACCGGAAACATAATATACATACGTATATAGATATAAAAACAGACGCTCGAAGTTGATTGGGGATTCACATAAAACAATTTCCTCTTCAATTCTATGCTTATTCAAGATCTCCTTTTAAAATTCGAGGTCAATCTGAGAGCCTTCAATTCGAGATCTATTCAATTTGTTAACTTGTTTCTCCCAGTTCGCGATTAATGTAAGATAACTGCGAGACGTAGATAGATCGATTCACAATCAATTTGGCCTTTTTTGTTTGGTTTTATGTTTTATCCAGTTCTTTTTTTCAAATGTACAACATTCAATTAATTTTGAATTAAAAAAATTAAAAATTAATGACATAAAAAATTACTTCAACATTATGGTAGTAGTTATGTGACTATTATGTGATGTTATAATATTATATCATATGACAGGTTATATAGACGAAAACCCACGAACGGAAGGGGGCGTCTCAAAAGAAACAACAACGCAAATGCCTGGAACTGCCCTCAACACGAAGTGGCTACTGTTCTGCCTTGTCGCTATTGGACTAGCAACAGTGTGTGGCGGTGTCGTACTAAGCATGGCCATTTGTTACCATTTCAACGAAATTCGGTGTATGAGAAAAGAGAACAAGAGCAGGAATAGCGGAATTGAAAACGATGAGAATGAGATAGCAGAGAACGAGATAGCAGCGATGGTGACGGAAGGGCGAAACGATGAAGCTTAACAAGAGGGAAAAAAATGATGCTTAAGAAACAGTTCGTGAGAGTTTGGAAGGAAGGGGTGGTTGGGAGGGAGGGGGTTGCTTCGGATTGTAATCGTCGCTTTGGGTTGCATCTTCCTACGGATGTAGGATGCAAAATTAATCTTTTACTTATCGAGCTTTTGTTGGTGGGAGGGGGGAGGGGATATCTCAATGTTACAGTTTATCCGAGAATTTGATACAACCGATTATTCGATGGGCCAACCATCTGATGTTGAGAGAAGCTTTTGGAAAATTGGCCACAAAAACGGGATCTAGGAAATGGCAGAAGTGCGTAGCCAGGCTTACGAAAGTACACGCAAATCTCAAGTATTTCTGGTTTATTCCAATGCATGTAAAAGGAAAACATATATATTTTAAGAAAAATATTTGGGCGATACAAAAAATGCCATGCAAATATCTAAAGTCATTAATCACAAAACACATCATCGTATCACAATTTACAAGTAACTAATCACAGTGTGAATTTGTGAACATATGAAATACTCCAGATGCATTTGTAAACATATGAAATACTCCAGATGCATTTGTAAACGTATGAAATACTCCAGAGGCATTTCATAAAAGCTTTTTTTAGAATAAACTGGATCAACAACACTGGATCTTTTTTTGGCTCTAGTTTCACTGCTAACAGTTGGATCTACAAATCCAGCCGGACGATCACAATTCCAATACTTTCAAAATTACTTCCGTTTTCGAAATGTTCTTTAATTTGTTCAAACATGACCTTGACCTTGGCGTAACCTAGACGACCTTCAAGGGAACACTCGGGCCATTTCCTGCACGCCAAACGCGTCGGTTGTCGAGTGCGTGTCCGAGGTCCACAGATATTTGCACACGTCATCGTTGACGTCACCAGTGACATCGACTGGGCCTCCTGCGAATCAGCACCCTGTCCCGTTTCCATGGCAACAGCAGCAAGCTTCCCTGCAGTTTGATCTTGGGCTGAGTGAAGACTCTGGCTGGGCTCCTTGCGACTTCCGCTTTCTTTGACCACGTAGGTCTTGCCCTCTCTTAGCGCTGGAGACATTTTACTGGTTTTCGGTCTGTCCGCTGTGGTTTTCATTTTTTTGGTGAAGCCTCTGACAGAATCTGAAGAATAAAAAAAAGAATCAATTCTGCAGGGTTGAAAGATCTCGCACATGTCAATGACTTCAATTATAAAATAGTATTCTTTGTAAAAAACAGTTCTGAGCTTTACATAAACTGGTGTCGGACCTGCCCGGGCAAGTGACCAATGTTGTCCTAGTAGTTGAGAAAGGACAGTTCTGGGCTTTACTTGAACTAGTGTCAGACCTGCCTGGGCAAGTGACCAATGTTGTCCGAAAGGTGGATTTTAAAATTACTAGCATAAGAAAAAAAACACAAAACTATAAGTGTGTCCGTTGGAACACGGATGCCCAGACCGAACTTCATATAGTTAGGGGATTCCTAGAAAATCAACTGTCTAGATATATTTTTAAACTACAAAAACTACAGCCTCAGTGAGGCAGGATCCCCGTGTAACACATTATGTCATTGGATTCAATTCAATGAAATTAAAAACCCTACATTGCCTAACAATTTTTGGTCGATTTAAAAAATAAGACAACGTTGCAAATTTACAATATATACATTTTCACTGCAAAAAATTTCAGAACGCTGGATCGAATAGTTTCGGAGAACGCGTCTGGACAAAATCCGTGCAAACAGGTTTACATAAACAAGTTTATCCAAGGACAAAGTCTCAGTTTACGTAAAGCGATAAGATCAATTTCATCGTGCATATCGGACCAATGCTCATGTTTATTTAGCTTGCGTTGATGCGCGGTGCGCATTTCGGACCAGTGTGCATGTTTGTTTAACTTGTGCTGATGCGCGGTTGTTATTTCGGACCATTGCGCATGTTTATTTAACTTGCGTTGATGCACGTTTTGCATTTCGGACCAGAGCGCATGTTTCCTTAACTTGCGTTGATGGTTTGCATTTAAGACCAGTGCGCATTTTTATTTAACTTTAGTTGATGCACGGTTCGAAGTTCGAACCAGTGCGCATGTTTGTTTGGCTTGAGATGATGCGCGGCTCGAAGTTCGGACCAGTGCGCATATATGTTTGGATTGCGTTGATGCGTGGTTCACATTTCAGACTAGAGCACATGCTAACTTGCATCGATACGCAGTTCGCATTTTGGATCAGTGCGCATGTTTATTTAACTTTTGTCGATGCGCGGTTCGTATTTCCACCACTGCGCAGGTTTATTCAACTTCCGTTGATGAGCGCCTCGCATTTCTGACTAGAGAGCATGTTTATTTAACTTGTGTCGATGTGCGTTTTGTATTTCGGACCAAAGCGCAATTTTTTTTAACTTGCGTTGATGCGCGGTTCGCATTTCGGACCAAAGCGCATATTTAGCAAACTTCCGTCGATGCGCGGTTCTTATTTCAAACCAATGCGCATTTTTATTTAACTTGCGTTGATGCACGGTTCTTATTCTGGACCAGTGCGCACGTTTCTTTAGGTTGTGTAGATACGCGGTTCGCATGTTTACTTTTTTAATTGTCATTTCTGATATAACCGGTACATATTTTATATCCTAGGTATATCAGTTGACATATCTTTAACGAAAAATTTGTTCCAATTTATATGCTAAGTTTATTCATGGAAGGCAAGTTCTCGAATAAGTTCATACATTCTAATCCTTGCCTTTCTGATTTCAAATATGTTGTTATCCAGATATTGTAAACCAGTTAAATTTTATGTTTGTATTTTTTTCATGTCGATTATTGTAACAATTGTATGCATTATCCTTGAAATCGGAATAAACCATTCATTCATTCATTCATTCTTATTTAACAATATCCAGTCAAAACTGATAGTGATTGATAATTACTGCAAATGGCATTTTATTGTTGTTGCTGATACAATAATCGTGCACAAAGAAAATTTTGTTCTAACAACCATGAAATATACATGTATCTCATTCTTCATAACAAAGAATCAATTTTATTTAAAGTATCGGTCACACTTTTATCCTTTTTTTCTTAATAGTTTTTGAATTTGCAATTTAGATTTAAGAAATATTAAAAATTCAGTAAAAAATATTTCCCGATTTTTAAAGTGGCATCTATGTATGAATATACGTGCCTATAACAAGACATAATCAATGGCAAACTGAAGGTCTTTTTCAATACAATCACTTTTGCCTAATCCAAGGATCTTTTTCCTTGCATCAAAGGCAAATTCATTTAAGTTAAAACTATTTCTTATAAGATTTTCCAATAGAGTCCAATATAATTTTACATTTGTGCAATGTATGAACTTATGAGTAATATCATTTTTTATTTTGCAGTTGTTACACATCGTATTAACAGAGCTGTCAAATTTTGAGACAATATATTTAGACGCATAACTTTTATGGATGATTTTATAGTTCAGCATACTACCCTAACCACGCTAGTAAGATATTTAGTTTTAATGAATATCTGATTATAGTCTTCCATGTTTAACTGTATTCCGTCAATTTGCCATCATTCCACACAGGACGGAACTACGTATTGTTCTCGTATAAAGCTGCGATATATATTTTTAGAATTCATTTTATAAATTTTATGATTCATAAAATGTTGTTTTTTAGAGTGACGGTATTGTTTCCCTAGTTTTCATATGTATTTTGAGTATTTAAGTAAATTACTTGCTTCCAGGCTTTAGGGATTACAGCTATTAAACTATTAAGCTTTAATATGTTTAAATTAAGATCGAATGTACTTTTTATCTCCATTGGAGTCATTAAGTTTCTCTCTTTATTAAGAATATCCCCATTATATTTAATGTTCGTTTGGTATAATTCACTGTAAAAGATGGCAGAGTTTTGCACAAGAATATATTTATTATAAAAAATATACTGTTTCAGTATTTCACAATATGTTTTCAGTTCGCATTTTATGGAAAACCAATGATAAAACATTTCCTAAAATTAAAATCTAGGTATTCCTATGTGGAGCCTTTTGGGGTCCATTGTTAGAGAAAGTATATCTTCAAAGTTCATATTGAAAAGGTATTCGCACAAGAAGGCAAAGCTTAACGATTTTCTATTTTCTAACATTCTTTTAATCCACATGATCTTTTGTGCTTTTAAAAAAGATTAATAATCTAAGTGTCGTAATCCCCCCTGCGCGCAGTCTTGTATTAGTACAAGATGTTGGATACGTGGAGGTTTACCTTCCCATATAAAATTCAAAAGAGATTTCTGGATTTCATTTGTAAACCATTCAGAAACCCACATAGCGTTAGTTACATATAATATTCTTGGGATAGCTAGACTTTTTATTATTGTTATTTTTCCAGTTAGTGTTAAATTGAATTTTTTCCAATTCCTTAAACACCTTTAAAGTCTAGGAGTTTGTCTTTTAGGTTAGTTTCAACAGTAAGATCTACATCATTAAAGTACCTTACCCCGAGTGATACCACATCGCCTTCTACCCATTTTAACCCAAAAGGCTTCTACTTTGAATATTTAATGTTGATTTTTGCTATTTGTAAAACGTCTGACTTATCTACGTTGATCTTTAATCCAGAAACTAAATAAAAAGAGTGACCACATTTAGTGCATTTCTAAGAGATAAAATATCTCGTATCATCCGCTAGGAGACTTATTTTAGATTGAAAATTGTTAATTGTTATTTATTTTGGTTGCAAGTGCAAGTACTTCTACTGCAATAACAAACAATAAAGCCGATAGTGGATCTCCTTGTCGTACCCCATTTAATATTTTAAAATATCTAGTGGTATACCCATTATTAATGATACAGCATTCAATATTTTTGTAAAATATCTTTACCCATTTAGGTATATTAAAGCCAAAGTTGACGTTTTTAGGCATGTATCTATGAAGGTCCAGTTTAATTTATCAAAAGTCTTTTCAAAGTCAATGAAGGCAAGAATACCTTCTTTTTTGTTGCGGTTTAGACAGTCGATACAATCTATCATGTTTCTTATATTGAGGCCAATGTAACGGCCTTTTATAGAAAATTAAGATTGTTAATTTTGTTTAAACAGGTGTTATCGCAACAGATGTCATTCCCTTGAGTCTTGCATAATATTTACTCCCCGTGCTCTGTCTCAGACTTAGGGGCGGCGGTTGTGTCACTTTTATATTTGCTCTTGAGATACGCTATCAAAATTACTCCGGTATTCTAGACTCCACGGCGACGGGAGTCTTCTTTACCCTGCTCTACACACACACATACCTCAAACCTTATTGGCCATTCACACAACGGCACCGGCCTCCCCCACTTTCTTCTCAGAGCAATTAATTCAGAACTTTGCTAGCTGCGCTTGCGTTAACACAAAAAAATATTGCTCTCAAATTTCAAAATTTTACCCTCCTTAAAAAAAAACCTATTATAAAAACTTGAAAGGAAAATGGATAGAATAATATGACATAAACAGTTTTTTCTCCGTATTTAAAAACTAGTATTTTAAATTAATAGAAGACAGTTAGGATTATTTGTGTGTGGTAGCTTCAGTGATTCACTCTGTGAGGCCTACACTGAGGCGTTTAATCGAAGCTATGTCAGCATTAAAACGTCCTCACCATCGCACGCGCATATCACGTGATCTCCAGAAAACGTTACGAACTATCGCAAATTTATGCACCCACTTCAACGGTACGTCTTTCTTTTTGCGGAAAGTTGAGCCCGAAGCTGCATATATTGTCACAGACGCTTGCTCGCAAGGGGGTGGCGCCGCCCTCATCGCTAACGCTTCCATAAGCGATTGGTTTTATACACACTGGGAAAAAGACTTCCCAACGCTGGCAAACTCGCATATTAATATTAAGGAACTCGCTGCTGTTACGCTAGCTATAAAAAGATGGGTACCGCTGTACCGGAACAGTGTAATTACGCTACTCACTGACAATATGACTGTACTTCAATCGATTAACCACGGATCTATTCGCAATACCGTGGGCTGTGATTTACTCAGGGATATTCTAGTTACTTGTGCTTTTCATAACGGTAAAATTTTTGCAAAGTTCATTCAGTCTAGAAAAAATAAGGTGGCTGATTCAATTAGTTGACTTCACATGCTGCCAATGGCTACCTACCTAGCTCACAGAGTACCTTTAGCTGATTTTTTCAATCATATGTCTGCTCATTCGCGTGAGGTACTATTACAGGAGTGGCGAGCAAGAAGCCATATTGGATAGCGAGTTAGACTCCTATCACGATCAAGCCACAAAAAAAAATCGCCGACCTCCGGCCTCGAACCCGGATCTCCCGCTTCACGGTCGAGGTTGTTAACCACTAGGCCAATCCGGATATTAACACTGTGGTGTCTGGCTGATGTTTTTTTTATTAAGTGGATCCTACAAAACTGAGATTATTAAAATTTCAAGAGTAGTTAATTTTTTTTGTGTTCTTGGTAATTGCAATTATATTTCTTTAGTACAGCGGTAATGTTGCACCAGTTAAACATAAAAGTTTATTGTCGAAGGTCGGTTTCGAAACCGGAACCTCATTCTTCATAGTCGAGCGTTATACCCCCGAGCCACGGAGGATCACACAAGACTGTTTCACTATCTGACATTTTATCATATACAACACCGTGACTACTTCTACTTGAACGGGTTGGGACTTCTTTGGACATATCAAACTATTGTAATGTAAATCGTTTTAACTGAGTGCGATTTTATATGAAATAAAATCAATTTATCCCAACCCGTTGTTTGTATTTGTAAGGTTCTCAAGGCTAGAGATGCTACAAGGACTGCATGGGCACGCTATATATTTAAAACCAATGGTTTAATGGAAAATTAAGATTGTTAATTTTGTTTAAACAGGTGTTATCGCAACAGATGTCATTCCCTTGAGTCTTGCATAATATTTACTCCCCGTGCTCTGTCTCAGACTTAGGGGCGGCGGTTGTGTCACTTTTATATTTGCCCTTGAGATACGCTATCAAAATTACTCCGGTATTCTAGACTCCACGGCGACGGGAGTCTTCTTTACCCTGCTCTACACACACACATACCTCAAACCTTATTGGCCATTTACACAACAGCACCAGCCTCCCCCACTTTCTGCTCAGAGCAATTAATTCAGAACTTTGCTAGCTGCGCTTGCGTTAACACAAAAAAATATTGCTCTCAAATTTCAAAATTTTACCCTCCCCCCACCCCATCCCATTGCAGTTCGCGTATCTAAATAAACTATATGCTCGCTGTTTCTAAATAATTATAGATGTATACCTGTACATGTAGTTGTGTGTAGACATATGAAACTATTGTAATGTAAATCGTTTTAACTGAGTACGATTTTATATGAAATAAAATCAATTTATCCCAACCCGTTGTTTGTATTTGTAAGGTTCTCAAGGCTACAGACGCTACAAGGACCGCATGGGCACGCTATATATTTAAAACCAATGGTTTAATGAAGCCATTTTTTTCAGGACTAATGATTTTTGGTAGAATTTTCTGGATCCTCCGTGCTAGACATTGTGTTATTATTTTTGTATCTATATTTATCAAACTAATAGGTCTTCAAATTTTCAAAAGCGTTAAATCTTTGTTTTTTTGGGAATAAGTCTTATTATACCTCTCCTCTGTTCGCAACTAAGATAGCCACATTGAAAGCTGTATTCATAGGATTTCAGTAAGAAATCACTTACATCGTTCCAGAAAAATGCATAAAATTCTTTAGTTAGTCCATCCGTTCCTGGGGTTTTCTTTATTTTCATAGATCGCATGGACTCGTACAATTTTGCCTTTGTTATCTAATCATTTAGCACTATATTATCAAAGTCAGTTATTTTGGGAAAATTATTCCTATTAAAAGAAGAAACCAGAGAATTCGCCGGATACTTCTTCATTGTTTTTATATAATGTTTCGTAGAATTCTACCGTTTCTTCTAAAATTTTGTCTTTACAAGTGATAGTTTCTTCTTTTGTTACTTGTAATTTTGTGATGTTTTTTCTTCATTGTTTTGTTTTTTTAAATTAAAGAATAGTTTTAAATTTCTTTGATCATGTTCAAGAAAATAGGCCTTACTTCTGATATAATGTCCATACGATTCCGTACGTTCAATTTGTTCCAGAGGCATTCTAGTACGTTCCAGCTCAGAGACTATTTCACATGTTTACTTAAATTGCGTTGATGCGTCGTGCTTACCTTCGACCAGTGCGCATGGTTATTTAATTTGCGTTGATGGGCGGTTTGCATTTCAGACCAGTCCGCATATTTACCTAACTTCGATGCGCGGTTCTTATTTCAAGCCAATGCGCATTTTCATTTAACTTGCATTGATGCACGGTTCTTATTCTGGACCAGTGCGCACGTTTCTTTAGGTTGCGTAGATACGCGTTTCGCATTTCGGATCGGTACGCATGTTTACTTAAATTGCGTTGATGTGGGGTGCTTATTTTGGAGCAGTGCGCATGGGTATTTGATTTACGTTGATGCGCGGTTCGCATTTCGGGCTAGTGCGCATGTTTATTCATGTTTATCCTGGCTTCAGCCTTATTTAGTTCCCTGCATGTATTTGCATAAAAATTGACCCACGCCAAATGTAATAAAAAATCGTCAAACGTACATCACCATGACTGCACCAGAATTGATGCTGCACCAGAAGATCTTGACATTTTTACCAAATAACAGAACTACCCGCCCCACCCCTCTAACTCCAAAAAAATGAGCAATTGAATGCCAAAGCCTGTTTTAAGATAATTTTAGGCTTGGACGTACCTCATCTTCCTTGGAGTTACGCCAGCAGATTGGATATTTCTGTCGACAGAATTGAGCCCCTCCCCTTTTTGAGTATTGGTCTTTTGGCGCCCTGTCCACGCTTGGCCCTAGAGGGATCATATTGGCTGATTAGGTGCTGTTTCCTCATTGGCTGGTTTTATCTGCTGAAAGGAAACAAAACAAGACGTTGCAGACAGCACAGCTCCCAATCTGAATTGAAAATCCAAGATGTTCACTTTGACCTTGAAACTGGGTCAAGGTCAACACAAAATGCTCTTGCACCACCCACTACTATAGGCCATCTATATACCGAATATCGTGGGGAGCCGACTGTCAGCGTGAGGGCAACTGCCAACGACGGACGGACGGACAACACCCATAACTATAGTTCCTCTCTGCGGTCTGAGGTTTGGGGCGAATAAAATGACAACTGGTCTTTTCCATCTGTTTCATAAATAAATGACAAGACAAGAGATCCCTCTCACAAGGCCGTATGTTTTTGTTCTTAACGATACAGATGTAAAATCTCGCAAACTGAAAACTTCCTTCTCGAATCAACAGCAATATGAAAGGAAACCGCGCAAAAGTGACGTAATATGACAACAGGTGTACTGGTGGTTCCACCTTGTCTTCTGCAAAAACGTATTTCTGGTGTTTATCAACGTAATTTTTCAAAATAATTATTTGAATTCTACAATTAGTTCAATAAAAAATGAATTATTTCAGACATACAAATTAGTGTTCTGTTCGAAAAATGAAGGCGTTATCATCACTGCAACAGTTCCCCGTGCGTATATTTATTTAACTTCCGTTGATGAGCCCCTCGCATTTAGGACTAGAGCGCATGTTTATTTAACTTGTGTCGATGTGCGCCTCGCATCTCAGACCAATGCGCAAGTTTTTTTACCTTTCGTAGATACGCGGTTCGCATTTCGGACCGGTTCGCATGTTTACTTAAATTGAGTTGATGCGGGGTGCTTATTTTGGACCAGTGCGCATGGTTGTTTAATTTGCGTTGATGCACTGTTCACATTTTGGACCAGTTCGCACGTTTTTACTTAAATTGTGTTGATACTGGGTGCTTATTTTGGAGCAGTGCGCGTAGTTATTTAATTTGCGTTGATACGGTGCTCGCATTTCGGACAAGTGCGCATATTTATTCATGTTTATCCTGGCTTCAGCCTTATTTAGTTCCCTGTATGCATTTGCATAAAATTGGCC
This sequence comes from Protula sp. h YS-2021, assembly GCA_949752745.1. Classification (NCBI taxonomy): domain Eukaryota; kingdom Metazoa; phylum Annelida; class Polychaeta; order Sabellida; family Serpulidae; genus Protula; species Protula sp. h YS-2021. The sequence goes on from OX457028.1 coordinate 82,231,495, forward strand.
CACGCCAAATGTAAAAAAATCGTCAAACGTACATCACCATAACTACGGGGTTGCTGCTACACCAGACCTGGCATTTTTACCAAATAACGGAACTACCCGCCCACCCCTCACCCTCTAAAAAGGGTAATTGAATGCCAAAGCCTGTTTAAAGATAATTTTAGGCTTGGACGTACCTCATCTTCCTTGGAGTTACGCCAGCAGATTGGATATTTCTGTCGACAGAATTGAGCCCCTTCCCTTTTTGAGTATTGGTCTTTTGGCGCTCTGTCCACGCTTGGCCCTAGAGGGATCATATTGGCTGATTAGGTGCTGTTTCCTCATTGGCTGGTTTTATCTGCTGAAAGGAAACAAAACAAGACGTTGCAGACAGCACAGCTCCCAATCTGAATTGAAAATCCAAGATGTTCACTTTGACCTTGAAACTGGGTCAAGGTCAACACAAAATGCACGTGCACCACCCACTATTATAGGCCATCTATATACCGAATATTGTGGGGCGCCGACTGTCAGCGTGGGGGCAACGGCCAACGACGGACGGACGGACAACACCCATAACTATAGTTCCTCTCTGCGGTCTGAGGTTTGGGGCGAATAAAATGACAACTGGTCTTTTCCATCTGTTTCATAAATAAATGACAAGACAATTGATCCCTCTCACAAGGCCGTATGTTTTTGTTCTTAACGATACAGATGTAAAATCTCGCAAACTGAAAACTTCCTTCTCGAATCAACAGCACTATGAAAGGAAACCGCGCAAAAGTGACGTAATATGACAACAGGTGTACTGGTGGTTCCACCTTGTCTTCTGCAAAAACGTATTTCTGGTGTTTATCAACGTAATTTTTCAAAATAATTATTTGAATTCTACAATTAGTTCAATAAATAATGAATTATTTCGGACATACAAATTAGTGTTCTGTTCGAAAAATGAAGGCGTTATCATCACTACAACAGTTCCCCGTGCGCATATTTATTTAACTTCCGTTGATGAGCCCCTCGCATTTAGGACTAGAGCGCATGTTTATTTAACTTGTGTCGATGTGCGCCTCGCATTTCAGACCAATGCGCAAGTTTTTTTACCTTTCGTAGATACGCGGTTCGCATTTCGGACCGGTTCGCATGTTTACTTAAATTGAGTTGATGCGGGGTGCTTATTTTGGACCAGTGCGCATGGTTGTTTAATTTGCGTTGATGCACTGTTCACATTTTGGACCAGTTCGCACGTTTTTACTTAAATTGTGTTGATGCCGGGTGCTTATTTTGGACCAGTGCGCGTTGTTATTTAATTTGCGTTGATACGGTGCTCGCATTTCGGACTAGTGCGCATGTTTATTCATGTTTATCCTGGCTTCAGCCTTATTTAGTTCCCTGTATGCATTTGCATAAAATTGGCCCACGCCAAATGTAAAAAAATCGTCAAACGTACATCACCATAACTACGGGGTTGCTGCTACACCAGACCTGGCATTTTTACCAAATAACGGAACTACCCGCCCACCCCTCACCCTCTAAAAATGAGTAATTGAATGCCAAAGCCTGTTTAAAGATAATTTTAGGCTTGGACGTACCTCATCTTCCTTGGAGTTACGCCAGCAGATTGGATATTTCTGTCGACAGAATTGAGCCCCTCCCCTTTTTGAGTATTGGTCTTTTGGCGCCCTGTCCACGCTTGGCCCTAGAGGGATCATATTGGCTGATTAGGTGCTGTTTCCTCATTGGCTGGTTTTATCTGCTGAAAGGAAACAAAACAAGACGTTGCAGACAGCACAGCTCCCAATCTGAATTGAAAATCCAAGATGTTCACTTTGACCTTGAAACTGGGTCAAGGTCAACACAAAATGCTCTTGCACCACCCACTACTATAGGCCATCTATATACCGAATATCGTGGGGAGCCGACTGTCAGCGTGGGGGCAACGGCCAACGACGGACGGACGGCCAACACCCATAACTATAGTTCCTCTCTGGAGTCTGAGGTTTGCGGCGAATAAAATGACAACTGGTCTTTTCCATCTGTTTCATAAATAAATGACACGACAAGAGATCCCTCTCACAAGGCCGTATGTTTTTGTTCTTAACGATACAGATGTAAAATCTCGCAAACTGAAAACTTCCTTCTCGAATCAACAGCAATACGAAAGGAAACCCGTGCAAAAGTGACGTTGTATGACAACAGAAGTACTGTTCGTTCCACCTTGTCTTCTGCAAAAACGTTTCAGAGTATTTCTGGTGTTTATCAACTTCATATTTCAAAATTATTTGATTTCTACAATTAGTTCAATAAAGCATGAATTATTCCAGATATACAAATAAGTGTTCTATTCGAAAAACGAAGGCGTTATTATCACTGAAATAGTCCCCCGTAAGCGTCCGCGTGTGGCTGCATTGCGCGGATGCACAGCAGCTAGGAGGCAGAAGTCTGGCCTGGGGTTCCGTGCGCAGTAATACATGCACCATATCATGCAGCAGCTGGCATCTGGCTGCAATAAAAATACTTCTGGTTATTTACTCTCTTTGAATTCTCTTCATTGAATTTAAATAGGAACCATGCAAGATTCAGCCAATGAAAGAAGCACAATTCAGCGTTTTCGGCTCTTTACAATGTCCCTGGACATTTTTCTTTTTTTTTCTGCCAGCGGAAAATATGATGAATATAAACCTAGCTGAAACTGCGAAGTGAAACACTTAATTTTGTTGATAAATCGCATGCAAAACTGGAGGCTCAGTAAGGCAAGATCCCCGGTGAAGCAGGAAAAGTAAAATGCATGAAAAAGTTGCAGATAAAAAACCAACGATTCTTGACAGCTTTCCTAAATAATGCCACGCTGCACATCTTCAATATATATATTTTCACCATGCAAGGTTTCAGGTTCCTACGAAATTTCCTTCTATGAGAAGTAGGCCGAACAAAACATCATCTCACAGCTAAGATCAAGCCAAAAGTTCACCGTAATTTACATGAGAAGTCTAAGAGAAGTCGGTCTGACAAAACTTAGTACGTTTTGCGGACAGACTGACGGACAGACGGGCAGATGAGCTCATAACTATATCCCTCCGTTTCACGGGGGATAATGAAGCATACTTTATTGGCAGTTCAATGGATATATAAGGATTTAACCGCCCTCTCCACCCACCACCAACCCTACCACCCTGATTTTTTTTATTACGTGAAATACATGACTTCAGGACAATATGGAGGTTCCAATAAACTCAAGTATATCTCCTAGATCCGCTTACGAATAAACAAGTACCCGCTGACGATACCTTGAAAGAGGATTATAAGTGCCGCATAGAATCAGGGGCAGCAGCTGGGAGCAATACTGCGCCTGGAAGGGGTGCCTGAGAGCACAGAGATTGTACAGGATACAGCTAGCCGCCCACATGTCGCTGTTACTTTCATAGTTACGCCATCGTCAAGTCTTCTCAAGTGAATTTAAAAATTCAAGTTTTCAAAAAATTCAAATTCAAAAGTTTAATCAATTTTTCCACACCACAATACCTTCCCTCCCCCAAACCCTCCTTTCTGAACTCCCGCTAAACGTAATTGATTAAGTAGCTTAGAACTGAAAATCCAATTGCCGCCCCTTTCTGATGGTGCTGAACCAGAATCTCTATTGTTATTAAATACTGCTCAAAACTAAACACTGCGTACTTACTAAAGACTTTGTCTTTTATTATTTTTTATTTATTTTCTTGGAAATGGATAAAAAACAGAACTTAGTTTGTATAAATACTGTTCCTTCTTATTATCATTTGTTATTTTTCCTGGTTGTTGTTAGTCACTGTTTCCTTTGTATCGTGAAATGATTTGCACGTGGGGACATTTAATGAGTTTGATGACAACTGCGGCGTGGGGACATTTTATGAGTTTGACGACAACTGCAGCGTTTTGACATTTTATGAGTTTGACAACTGCGGCGTGAGGACATTTTATGTGTTTGACGACAACTGCAGCGTTTTGACATTTTATGAGTTTGACAACTGCGGCGTGAGGACATTTTATGTGTTTGACGACAACTGCAGCGTTTTGACATTTTATGAGTTTGACAACTGCGGCGTGAGGACATTTTATGAGTTTGACGACAACTGCGGCGTTTTGAAATTTTATGAGTACGACAACTGCGTCTTTTTCCGCGATATTGTTTTTGTGAAAAGAATACGGTTTTCTCTGGCAGATTTCCGGCGACAAGTAGAATGGTGTACCAATGGCCGTGTTTGCGCAATCTACAACCATTGAACGAGTGGCCATCAAACAATACAGCACACCGATCATGTAACTTACAATTTTGTTGGTAAAACTTAATGTTTCTGAAACACAGCTTCATATTTACACACCAAATACTGAAGGGAAGCGAAGGTGGAGCGGAGGCGGCACCATTTTCAAATCTTTCTAAATCGTGCCCCTTTACATAACGTATCATCCAAATAAAAAAGATGTAAAAATGTGAAACTAAAGTTAAATAAATTCGTTCGGTTTTCAGGGGTCTGTAACAAGTTATTAGATGGGAGTGGTTATTCCCGCAGATCTAAAAATCGATATTGTACATATAATACAGGTCACAACGTCCACATATGTACCGCCATTTCACATCACGCATCACAGTTTACACATTGCTGTCTGCACATCATGCATTATTTGTGTCACTTTGTATCACATGTTAAACATATAGCTACAAACAAAACAAATTTCAGATTACAAGTCATAACTTTCTCATTAGTTTTTTTTCGCATTAATGCTTCTCGAATCATTTTTATTTCTACCCTTGCTAAAACAAATAATAATAATAATAATAATAATAATAATAATAATAATAATAATAATAATAATAATAATAATAATAATAATAATAATAATAATAATAATAATAATAATAATAATAATAATAATAATAATAATAATAATAATAATAATAATAATAATAATAATAATAATAATAATAATAATAATAATAAATTCGCGAAAATATACCGGAAGTTGAGGATAAGACTTTTGATATCCCAAAATCTCCAATCTTGATCAGGTTTTCTGATGCCAGAAAAGTATTCTGGGTCCTTAAAACTGAAAAAAAAAAAACACTGAGTTTAATTAACTTTCACGTCACCTCAATTTTTGCTTCAGTTTGCTGTCGGGTCAGCATAAAATGCCTTGTAAATCCTTCAAAGACGTTGTGCCCAACCGGGAAAAGCGAAGACAGTGGCCAGGGACAAAGAAAACACTCACACAAATTACCCACCATATGTCGATTGCCGAAACTACCGTACAACTGTTCGCAACACATTTATTTGCCCAGTGATACCGCAAGAATTTTTTCAACATTAACATATCACTGCACAGTACCGTGCAATGTGAGTGGCTTTGACTTGCGAGATTATTGATGTATTCTGTAACGGACCACGTCAAGGCCGAGTGACGTATCCATAGACCGGGCCTTTCAGATTTCAAAGACATATACAGCTCAACTTAAAATAATCTTCAAGAATAGTTAGCATCTGTGACCAACCATTTAAAAAATATATCACGTGCTCCAAACTGGAGTCATCAGAACACATAGCGTGCCTATTTTCAGTAAGAATGAAAACCTCTTTTACAGACACCAAACAAAATTATGCCAACTCAGAGGGAACCTAATATGTGTACGACCATAAGTCGTGCAATTTTTATTTAAAAAATACCTATAAAATATATCCATCAAGTAAACGTCTACTACCTATGACATAGAATCTCAAAATCACAATACTCTGACAAAGAAACCCAAAAAAGGCATGCCAATGCATTTAAGGTGATTTTGACGTATACCGCATATGAAATAAATCTGTCGGACAACTTAAATCTTTGGCGGACAATACTTGGCAGGTAGGCCAACCGAGATTGCTTCCAACCTCACCCCCCAGTCCATGTGGAGTTCTAATACAGTGGGAACCCGACCCCTCCCCGCTTCTCCATGCCGCCCCTAACACAGCGGGAAATCACTCACATTTTCTTCAAAGAAGATTCCCATCTGTGCATGAATAGTCCTCTGCAAATCTCCTGAAATTTTGACACACCAGTCGGATATTTCATATTAAAAGAAATGTTGGAATTCTACCAATATGAAAAGTCCCCCTCATCCCATTACAATCAGTCTTTAATCTATTCTACGTCAGTCTAAGTTACACACGAAACAAAACAATAACACATCTTTCCGGTCACTGCTAGGTAAAAGGCGACAGTAGTGTTAATGATCGATGATCGATCTGTAATGTAGCAATCAATCACCCATGTTTATTTCCCAAAAGCCAGTTTACGATTTTGAGTACGTTTGTTTAATTGAGATTTTCAGGATTCCATTGTCGAAACAAGCTTAATATTTCATACTGGGCAGCGACGAGTACCAACTTTTTGATATTACTATTACATTTTGAAACGACCACTAACCGCGGAGAACCAAGCTTGAAAAACACTTTTTTTAAAAATAAACACTACACCTTTGTAAAATCCATCTCGTAAATGCGAAGTGTAAAAATTTTTCAAGTACAAAAATCACCTTATCCTTTAATGTTTGGACTGAAATATTCTTTATATTGCAAAATTGAAAATCGTGTCCAAGCACTAAAATGTTCTTTTCCCTTTGAAAATTTGTAAATAAGAAGGGGAAGGATAATGGTTACGGTAGATCCGAATTCGGGAAATTGAAAAAATAATCTTTAGTGACTATAAACCATTTTATTTGTAAAGTATAGATAAATAGAAAGGTTGGCAAATTTACACTTGGCTTATTAAGTTTACTCAGAATTGAAGAACATTTGTCATCAATTACAATTTACTCTATCCAGTTCTCTCTCCTCTCTAACCTCTGTAACCATTCTTTCTCATATCCCTCGTAATAGTCGCAACATCGAAACCTTTTCGGTAAATTTTACAGAGCGAATGCCACTATTTCACCCTCTCAATTGACAAAAAATCTTTTTTCTCGAAACGCTCCAGAACCGACTGGGAATCTAAGACAATAAATTAAAAAAAAAACATACCCATGACTCCTGAAGCGCAGTCCACATAAGCACTTTTATATCTGACAATTTCGTGGCGATTATCTCAGCTTCTGTCAGCACTTGATTTCTGTCTTTCGCTGTCAGAGACCTTACTGCAATCTCTTTTAAAACACAATGCTGTCTGTTGCTCTGTTTTTCTACCAGCCAAACCTTTTCAAGCGAACCACTTCCAATTTTATTTAGGTTCTTGTACTTCCGTCGCTTCCATGATGTGTGGCATCGAAATACGCCGCCAACAATGGAATTTATGTTATCGTGAAAAATCACATGGTATTTCCGTCCATCCCAGACCGTTGTAGTGATGCTTTGAGCTTATTTTAAATTGGATTAAATAAGTATCAATTGCAAATATACACATACAGGGGCCCCTCGTTAATTCGTAGTCATCGGGACCAAGAAAAAAGGTACGAATTAACCGAGGGCCAAATTTTCGAACGGACAAAAACAACAATGAACAGTGTGCCCTAGCGTTGATGACCGACTTGCTCAAGGCGACTTCCAAATCCTCATGCTTCGCAAGCCTTGCGCGCTTTCCAGCAGGCTCAAATTGGCTGGTTTCAACACCATTGATTATTTTATCCTTATTTCTTTATCTATGAAGCAAGTGTATTTTTAGGTACCCCGTACCCCGTCTGAGTTCTGGTTTTTTAGCCACTCGTTATTTACTTTAACACTTTGAACTCTATTGTGTAATCATTGTGTTTTCGTTTTGATGCCATGGAATGATTCACCACTGTTCACAATTTATATACAGGCTATCCGAGTCCTCGTTAATTCGTACTTTTACATATAAGTGAATGGGTCCTAAAATCGGGATCGACGGAGTTGGTACGAATTAGCCGAGGGACCGAATTAACCGAGGACGAATTAACGAGGGCTCCCTGTATTCCTTTGACGGAGAAACTTATTTGTGATTAAAAAGCAAATGTGTACTTTAACAAGGTTATCACCAAGGTTATTATTATGATTGTCTGATATTGGTATTCTAAAATGAAAGGCCGATAAAACTATTTTCCATTAGCACAAATAAAATAAAACCAATGTTTGGTCGCTGTTATTTAACCGCCAAACTGACAGCAAGACTGATAGCAGTGCACAAAAGTAGCAATATTTAACACAAGCCAGATTCGGCATAATAATGTGTGCCGACCCATCACAGCGCAGTGTTGTACTTTCTGCGAAACGGCATTGTCAAACACGACCATAGTGCGAAACGTGACTATGCCGAGTCGACACAAAGTCGGGAACAGTTACCATGCATGATGTCAAGATAGGGACAAACGTGACTTAATAGCCCTAAACTGGCAACATTTTGTGCATTACATAATCAGCCTTGTTCAAATAACCTTCTTTATACAATTAGACATAGATGCTTTAGAAAAGTTTGCTGTAATACTACACATGAATGAAATAAACAGACGCCGCTGCAAAGTGGTACGATAAGTGCTTGACTGTTCTCCATATGACTATAGTAGGGAGACGGGTCTGATCGGTGTGTTGTTGATTTAACAAAGGCAAGGATGGAATGACAATTTTTGTGTAAATGTACCTAAGTCCTTGGTCGCTACCCCTGAACCATTGACTTGACTCATAGGGTCCTGAAAAGCGTGTATGTCCCGGAGGCGTTTGTCCGATATCAACGTCACGAGGGAAAAACACTTCAGCGTAAATAATTTGCCGGTAGGGACAGAGTGATGGGAGAGGGGAGAAATGAGATATTTCAAAACTAGGGACAAATCCCAAGAAGCCACTGTTGTGACGTCTACAGGATATACTTCAGCTCAAACTACTTGAGCAAGTTTGACAATACATCACATATACAGACAGACAACATAAGAGCCTAGCGAAACGCCTTGATCGGCCTAACTGAGACCTGCCTCACCTCATAGAGGTAAATAAAGAAGTCGGCAACTGCAACCGATATGACCGCCACAGGATCGATACCTTTGTTGACTCACCATGCCTTGAAAAGTCGCCAATGCGATAAATAGACCTTATTTGCTAAGTACCATCTGAGAAATCCCTTGTTCTACCCGAAAGACTCCAGGGCAATTCGAAGACTCCCGACGTACGGTAACCGTCTCAACAAAGGAAATCAAGGCAGTTCTGGTAAATCTGGTTTAGTGCACAATATTCCTGAGAGCCTTCGGCATTGTCCCTTGAGGCAAACGACACACTATCACATCTATCGCTAACACTGCTAAGTCCGGAAATGGAGAGTGTACCCGGAAAAATGTTCATTGAGACAGTTTGCAAAGAACTCGATTGCAGGCAATTGGCATACAATCCAATGAAACGTGAAATCTGCCAAAGCCCATTCTGTATGGAACAGTTATCTAATTCTGGAGATCGGCAAGAGCATTCAGCCTGCCTGCGATGTGAAATACCTGAATAACAAAACCATTGTCGTGAGTAGGTAAGAAGACCTGCTTGGTAATTCGACACAACATCGGTGAGCGCGTGCCACCCTGCTTTGACAACTAACACTACCGTCTGAGAGTCCAGGAACTGAACAACATGACCCTTGAGAAACAAGGAGAGAAACTGACAGGCAAGACAGCCTTCATTTCCAACACTCTGTTATGGAGCATCCGATCTTGACAAGACCACTCACCCTTCCAAGTGCGGAAAAAAATCTCAACTGCTGCAAGATGCACCCGCCTGAACCTGCCTTGATTGGGCTTGGGGCTGAGAGAGAGAAAGAGAGAGAGAGAAAGAGAGAGAGAGAGAGAGAGAAAGAGAGAGAGAGAAAGAGAGAAAGAGAGAGAGAGAGAGAGAGAGAGAGAGAGAGAGAGAGAGAGAGAGAGAGAGAGAAATGCACATTCTTCAGGAGCTAACAGGGAGACTCGTAGTCGATGTTATGGCGACGCAACGCTCTAAGAACCACTTTAAAGCTCTCGAAAATGACATCTGAACAATTAGACTGTTTTCACCGTGGCAGATGACAAACATAGAATGGACTCCAGCAGGGAAATACCAGGACTGGGAGTCGATACTACACGAACTTTGACTGCGTTTTTGAGTCTAAAAGTCCTGACACCTGGAGGGCTTTTCCTGGTCAGTCCACAAGATTGCCAAGAAACTCAAGCTGACCCCCGGCGTTTGATCACCTTTATAACCCGATTGAACTCAAATGCTTCCGTGAATTGGAGGGCGAGAAACCAATAACGTAGTACCCCTACCATGAAGCGCCTAACAGATATGTGCACTGGAATCTGAAGGTAAGCTTCTAAAAGATGGTCCGCATGCTCTGACTTAAAGTTGACTTGATAAGATATGAAGTGCCCATTTGAACGAATCGAGCTGTAAGAACTGATTGAGCTGTGACGCGTCTATGACTGGACGCCACGGTACGGTTTCCGCCATCGCAACCAGGAGATTACCTGTATAGGAGCCCCGAGTGATTGCCAAGCCTGCCAAAAAGTCTGAAGCCTTCCTTTGCTCGATTTCTATAAAAATACTGATGTTGTCAGTTAACCGCTCGATGCAGAAACTATGGAATGTCATCTTAACAATTAATGCTAATTTTTGATATCAAATTATAATTAAAGATATCAATAAATCAACGTAGGTCTTATTAATTTATACTTCGTTAACAATAATTAAATTTTAGAGATCAAAAAATCAATTTTACAAACTGAAGAAATCTTAAGGGAGGCACACATTTATATAAAATTTAACGAATCATCAATTAAATTTTTTTTTGGAAAAAAGTGAATTATTGATATCAAAAATAACAATACAATTTGTGAGCAGAAGAAACACTTCTTTTTTGTGCAGAAAAAGTAAAAGAAAGATTCTGTACACAAGGAAAAATTTCATTCAGAAATGCTCGCTTCTTAAATTTCAAATGTAAAAAATAGACTATAAATTTTGATATCGCAAATAAATTTTTGAGATCAAAAAATCATTTGCAAATTTCAATATATAAATTAAAAAAAGTCTCATTCGGAAATAATGTTATCCAAAATAAATTCTTGATATCAACAAAAAGAAAATAAATTATTGAACTCAAAATTGAGATTTTGCTATCATATATTTCATTTCTGTTATCAAGTATTTAAATTTTGATTTTATGGATGATTAAATCATTTTTTACCCAGAAATATTTGTTGATATCTCTAAGTGTTTATTGATAGCAAGAATTATTGTTTGAAATCAGAATAAGTATAAATGTATTTTGTATACCCAGAAAAATTAAGATGTAAGTGGCCCAAAGCTTTCTGATATCTCAGTTGAGAAGATAATGGATTGCACAGACTTCTTTTCTGCTCGCGGCGGCATACCATACTGCGGAATTATTTTTACCCTTAATGCCCGAGCTGCAATTACGTTGTTGTGCAACAGCCAACCTCTATGTCGGTTAGGCCGGTTGTGTGTAACCCCTTTTTACTCCGCAGAGATTCAGCAAAAACAGCACTCATAAAAGAGAGGAGCTACTTTTTAAAATATCGATCCGCTCTGTGTTTATACATAACAAATCGATCTCTATAGAGGTCAGCTGTTTCATAACAACGACTGCAACTATAAAAGGGCGACAAACTAAGGCAACTTCAATTCAACTTTGGAGATGCAGGGTCAACGCATCGACGGGTATTTATCAAACACCTCAAAAAATGACCCACTTAAATAAAAAAATTATGCCCAATGCATATGGGCACATATAATACTTTGTGAAAAATAATTGGAACTTAAGCGTAAAAATGCGGTTGAAACGTTGTTTTTCTTAAATTTTGAAGTATATTACGTGTCATTGTTTCGTGCTGTCAAAAGCAGAGGATTCATGTTAATGAGTTTTATTCACAATTTTCCTCATGTGTCAAAAAGAATCCTGATAAAAGTGCTGAAATGTAACGCTTCACCCTGAATCACAATCACACGGATAGCACAATGGCTTTCCTTCATCTATGAACAAGTTTTGAATAGCTTTTTTTCTGACTTGTTATGTCCTCTGGCAAATAATTGGAACCCGCAACCAAAATGTTTCGTTGCGCCATTTAAATTCAGGGAGTGATTTATGGTACAACCGACACCTGTGGGAAATAGGGCTGTAGGCCAAGAACGCCATTGAGCTTCAAAACCAGCCATCAGTTATTTCTGTGAGTCGTATCAACACCGTGGAAAACCGTGAAATGTGAGCCGCCGGATATTTACATGGGGTCAAGAGCTATGCGCTAGCTCCCGGTCTATGTTTTTGTGGCGTACTTGATTGTCATTAGTTGACAACTGTGGGAAATAGGCACACCACACTTATCCAGTGTAAAATTAGTTGCAGTCTTTAATTTTTCTTTCGTTATGACGGTCATTTAGAGAGAGAGAGAGAGAGAGAGAGAGAGAGAGAGAGAGAGAGAGAGAGAAGGCATATCCCATTTAGGTCAATATGGAGGGGGTGGGGATGCGGAATTGCAACCCTAACTCCCCCTCGCACTGAAAGCGATTTTCCTGGACAAAAACCTGTACCGTTTGACGCTTCCTCTCGGCGACAGGTGCTGCTTCCCATGTAGCCGAGCACCATGTCCCTGGCCGCTGCTAGCTGACCTGGAGGACGGCGGCGAGGAGGAACTGGAGCAGCCCGGGGATGTGGTTACCATGGAGACAGAAGCCCAGGCGGATGCCGATTCCGTGTGCAGCGTTACTAAGCTAAAGCTACTGGACAGCGAGGTGTAGTACCTTGTTGATTGGTAACAGAACCAATTTGGCGAAAGTGTGCAGAGGTCACAGAGCCAAATTCTGTATTAAGTTTATTTAGAGAACAAGAAATTTTGCCACGGCTGCAGTTGTACCTTTTGACATTAGATGTATGTGATGATGTTGTGTTTCCCTAAATGCGCGTTTTGGTATATTTTCAGTTACGGGACATCACGGGCAATATTCCAGAATCACGTGGGCAAAGCAGAAGTTGAAGTGAGACGCGGGCAGGGGGGTGCAGAGCCGGGTTTGAGTTTAGGGGATAAGGAGAAGTCATGGATAATATTGATTTCTTCTAGAACTACGTGGGCAAAAGATGAGGCCAGACGGGGAGGATTTGCGGGGGGGGGGGGGGGTTGCGGAGAGGAGGAGGGGTAGGCGGCGATGCGGGGAAGAGGATGGGGGAGCGTATGGAATCATGAAATATTAAATATAGAAGCGACGGCGATGTTTACAGGTGTACCTGAACATATTAATAAGTAAAATTAACAATTAACAATTAATAAGTAAAATGAACGAGATATTTAAAAAAAATATACTTAAAATATATTTTGAATACATATCTAACAATATTCGTTGTATATATAACACGAATTGTGAGACTGTATTGAGGATCATGGTAGGTGGGGATGGGGGCAGGGGGTTGTGATGTGTTAAGGGATGCATGTGCTTGAGGGGCAGATCCAGAACTTCAAAAGGGGGAAAACAATGGTTATCTGGTTGGGGCCTTGGAAGAAAAAGGGAAGTATACTTGGGTTTCAAGTATCCCAGTCATGTTTTAATATGCTAGGTGTCTCCCTAGGCTATAATAGCAGCAAACGCAATGAAATAAATATTGGTGAAGAAATAGAAAAAATGAAAAACAACTACCGAGTCTGGTTCAATAGAGATCTATCATTAATAGGCAAAATTCTTATTAGTAAATCTTTGGGAATATCAAACTTGATTTATTCACTCTCGAGCGTCACGTGCTCCAACTCTGATTTAGAACGAGCTCAGTATGAAACGAACATGTTTCTATGGAATTACACGAAAGCTAAAGTGAAGTATAGCACTCTTATTAGTGAGTACTCCAAAGGGGGCTTAAAGGCAATCGACTTTAAGTCGCAAGATAAAGCACTAAAATTGGCATGGATTCCACGAATCTTAAAAAATAATAAATGGTGTGAAATACTGCGTTTCTATGTAGCCAGGCTTGGAGCGTTTAGTTATCTGCTAAGGTGTAATTTTGATGTCAGCAAGTTGGCATATATACCGCCCTTCTATAAAGAAATTTTGAAAAAAATTCGTGAAGTGTTTCAAACAAGCAAAGATTCAGCACAAATTCTGTGGAAGAATAAAAATATATTAATAAACAACAAGCAAATATTTTATAAAAGCTGGTTTGATAAAGGCAGCCATCTTGCAAAGGACCTACAGGATGCAAGCGGTAACTGGTTAACTGTGAAACATTTTAATGAAATATATATAAAATGTAAATATAACTTAAAGGTAAACTTTTTAACTTTTCATGCAGTTAAATCCGCAATTAAATTACGAGTTGATGTCGATGGCCGAATCGCGCTCAATAATTTCGTGTTTGAGACTGGTCAAAATCTTTTGGACATCTCGAAGGCCAAGTCAAAACTCTTTATAATGAATTGATAAAAAGGGTGGAAAAGACCCTACCAGTCACAGCTTCTGGGCAAATGCCCGTTTCGACACAAATGCCGTATATAAAAGTACTGCTCTTATGACAGCGTCCTGTAGAAGCAGCAAACTTGTAGCGTTTCACTATAAAATAATCCAAAACATTGTAGCGCACAACATAAACCTAAAAAATGGGGCATAAGACAGACCAACAAGTGCAAATATTGTTTAACTGAGGACAACTTGCTTCACACCTTTCTTAACTGCCCAAACACTGTTAAATTATAAAAACTTCGTTCAGAAACTTGGGAATTAATTACTTCAACGCTGAAGAGTTTCTGATAGGCTCCCCCGATAACGCAACAAATCATGTCCTTCTCCTAATAAAGTATCTTATTTGGAAAGCTCGGTTCTATGACTACCAATTTCAGCATTCAGCTCTATTGAAAGAAATGCAGACGCACATAGTGGTAGACAAAAAGGCCCTTTCAAGTTCGAATTTTGAACTAAAGTGGAAAGGATGGCATCATCCGTTTAACATTTAAAAGTTTCAGAGCAGGTCCTCTTCCTTAGAATAATACTAAAGCAACTCACTTACTCCTTTCATTTTTCGTTCGTTTGTGCTGTACGTGTCCTTTCTCTTGTTGTATTTAATTGTTTGTCTCTGTAAACAAGTTGTTCTGTAACGTCCTGTCTTAATTATCTACGAGTAATTAAATCCTGGGAAAAGGCCTGCTTGCGAAGCTGTGAATAATACACAAGTTGTTGAAAGTATCATGAGAAATCAGGCACAAAAAAATAAAAAAAAACAAAAAAAGTATTGAAACTTATTAGTTTGTGTTAGCTTTTATCAATTTTGTGTGAGTCGAGGTTTCAGTGTTGTGGCAAATATAGGCAGGCTTACCAGTGGAAGCTATTTCACCTATTAAACCCTAATAAACCTATTTTTTTTCTAAACAGATCTAATTTTTTTGCGGAAATGACCTATTAAACCTATGAAAACCTATTTTTTAAACTACTAATTAAATTTTGCCGATTTATTTTTCTTAATATTATCCATTTCTTAAACAAAATAGTACCAAAAAAAACTCACATTTTTAGATTATTTTCACAGAATAATGATGGTTGAAATATATAAGTGAACAGAGTACATCTAAAATTAATTTTCGTATTTCATGGTTGGTTAAATAGGTTAGAAACCTTATAAAAAGGTACTTTTTGGACGCCCCAACAACATATTAAAACATATTTTTGTCGCCAAAAATCCAATGAAAACCTATTTGTTTTAACTAAGGACCTATTAAAATTTCCCTGAGGAGCGCTGGAAGGCCTGTATACGAGTAGACTGTATGAACACTGTGGAATCACAACTTTAGTAACTCACATTTTTATTTTCACGATTATCTTGAAATTAACTTTCGGGTTTATTTGTTTTGTGTACCATGTGATGCTGTGCTGCGGGGAACGTGAATGTTTTGTTGTTGTTGGTTGCGCCTATAGACTTGTCGAGGAAGAAGAGAGGAGGCAGAAGGTAAGGCTACCCTCCCCCCGTGTCACCGGCCGTGAAAGCCATCAAGCCTGTGCACGTGTTTTTAGACGTGTCGAAGGAGAAGATAGGAGGCAGAAGGTAAGGCTATCCTCTCCCTCCCTGCCCCACATTCGGTCAACTCCATCAAACCCCTGCCCGCCCCTGTAGCCATGCCGAGGGAAAGGAGAGGAAACAGATGGAGGGGTATTGTCTACTCCCCCGAACCACTCGTCAACGCACATCAAGCCTCTACTCGCGCCTGCAGACGTGCCGAGTAAAAAGAGAGGAGGCAGAAGGTAAAGCTACCCTCTTCCCCCTGCCCCACCGGTCGTCAAAGCCATCAAGATTCTTCCCGTGCCTGCAGACGTGCCGAGTAAAAAGAGATGAGGCAGAAGGTAAAGCTACCCTCTTCCCCTTGCCCCACCGGTCGTCAAAGCCATCAAGATTCTGCCCGCGCCTGTAGACGTGCCGAGGAAGAAGAAAGGAGGCAGAAGGTAAGGCTGTCCTTTTTCCTACCCCCTGCCTTTGCTGGAGGCGGGGATGGGGGTGGAGTAGAGGTGGTGCCGAAATTCCGAACTATCTGTGTGCAGCCCCTTGTGTGCATGGTCCCTTGCAAAATCCTGCCCCTCCCCCCTCCCCACCCTGAAAGACTTGCTCACGAGAAAGTCAGGTGGCAAAAGGCAAGTCTAAACCCCTTCCCACCCCCCACTCTCATCCCGACCCCACTCCCACCCACACTCCCATTCTAACCCCACTACCACCCCACTGCCACCCCCACTGCCAGCCCCATTCCCACCCTAACCCACTCCCGCTTCTCAGAGCTAACAAACCCCTCTGCACCGCGCAGAGTGCTGGAGAAGAAGACAAGAGACAGCCTTGCCCTCCCAACAGCGAAGAATTAAACGCGGACCTTTCAGTTCGGGACGCAATTAGTCTTGCTCTTTGGAATAACGTGTAGTAGAGTAGAGGCAGAATAAGAAAAATACTAGTGCATTGATTGATCTCAGGGGTCATTTATTTTTCGCGAGGTTAATTTCTTCCAGGCATTTCGTTTCTTATCTGTTGTCGTTTTATTATCGGGTGAAATGGAGTTGATCTAATTGATAGCATTTCCTCTTGGTAATTAAACACACTGCACTGATGAGTTTCTTCATTTACAGTAAAACCACACAAAGGGCACATTATGGGACTATCTTCCAGCCCGTACCCTCCTCCTCCGCCCCTTCCCGCCTACAGTTAAGCGGCAAGTGAAAAGATGCTACAGAATTGACTGGGTGAGAATTGCTAATAAAAGCAATGCGCTGTGAATAGTTACGTGTATTATTTGCACGAAACACCATGAGAGAAGTATAGTTTTTCGTGTGCATTGTTTTTGAAAAGGATTTTCGCACTCCTTTTCCTCCCGAGAACTGATCTTTTTAAGTTGTGTTCAGTTTCAATACGTGGTGCTGTGAGGGTGTCAGGTGCGGGGATGAGCTGCCAGATTTTACCCCTGGAATATCCTGCTCTATTGTCGCAGTCTATTTTTACCATTGACTTTTACCATTGGTTTGGAAAGAAAGGAAGAAAATGTGAAAAGATCACTGCATCAATATTTCTGGTGCCTGTTGGTCAGGCACCGGAAATAACTACCCGTTGGACAGGCACCGGAAATAACTGTCTGTTGGTCAGGCACCGGAAGTACCTATGTGCTGATCAGGCATCGGAAATACCTGTCTGTTGGTCAGGCACCGGAAATACTTGTCTTTGGTCAGGCACCGGACATAACTCTCTGTTGGTCAGGCACCTGAAATAACTGTCTGTTGGTTAGGCTCCGGAAGATGGCAGACATGCGGCGACATCGAGGACAACCCATACCAGGAGGACCTGGGCCTGTCGCTGCGCGCTCGACAAGAAGTTGTCTGGCAAAATACGCGACCCCGTCGTCGATTCCAAGACTAAGGCGAGGATCCCAAGAAAACATTCGTCACAATAAGCTCTGCTTAAGCACTGAATGTATCGGTTAACAGTAAAGTTTCTGATGCGCGAGTTCACGAGTTTTTCTTAAACGGGGAGGGAGTGGGGAGAGGGTGGTTTGGACATGAAGGCTTTCATCGTGGAAGTGAGTGATATTGAGACAGTTAAGGACTGATGCTTTGATGCTTTGAGCGGGGTGGGATGAGTATCCGCCTCTTTGCTTAGTTTCGGCTTTATGATGACTTGCCTTTGAAAAAAAAACAATTGCTGCCTGCTTTTAATTGACGCGCGAATAAAGGAATGAGTCTTACGTTTGGTTGCGGCTAAAAGTGTCCAAGCACGCAAACGTAGGGAGGAAGTACAGCAGGAAGCAAGTGACAGGCACTGCCACCATTGTCACCTTTAAACCACTCCAGGTAAACAACTCTCACGTGTCGTGTCAGCAACCCTGACGTGTCATGTCAGCATCCCTCACGTCATTTCAGCAACCCTCACGTGTCGTGTCAGCAACCCTTACGTGTCGTGTCAGCAACCCTCACGTGTCATGTCAGCAACTCTCATGTGTCATGTCAGCAGCCCTCACGTGTCATGTCAGCAGCCCTCATGTGTCATGTCAGCAGCCCTCATGTGTCATGTCAGCAGCCCTCACGTGTCATTTCAGCAGCCCTCACGTGCCATGTAAACACATAGCACGGCCTCAATTGTCGGTGCGTGTCATTTAAACAAAAGCAAGTCCGATGCAAGGGTTATATAAACATGTAAACAAATATCACGGCGTCCACTGTCACCTTCATCCCTCTCCAGGTAGACGATCTCAAGTACATGTAAGCAACCCTCACTTGTCATGTAAACACACCTCACGTACCATGTAAACACGTAGCACGACCCCCGTTCAACCCGCCCAAGGTAAGCAAGCGTCAGGTGTCTGGTAAACACATTACGTGTCATATAACGTGTCACATTATAAGAGCACAGATTCAAGCTTCACTTTCACCCCGCAACATTTAAACAGCAATCGGGACCCAGGTAAATCTGCCTCATGTGTCAGGGAAACACATAACACGTATTCCATGGTGGCTTTTACCTCACTACTTGCTCTGGTAAACAAAGCTGCTATGACATGTCAACATGCCTCGGAGGGAGGATGGGGTGTCACTCACTCCAAGGTATCCAAACGTGCCAGGAAAACACAGCTCAAATGTCAAGTAAACACATATCAGCTCAGGTGTCACGTCTGCCACAGTTATACAAATGTGTCAGGTAAACGCACCTCAAATGTCAAGTAAACACAAATGAGCTCCGGTGTCACCCCAAGGTATACAAACGTGCCAGGTAAACACATCTCAAATGTCAAGTAAATCAAGTGTCATGCTAAAAAGCCTTAAACGATGATCAAGTTTGGTATACATTTCACAGGTTCCAGGTAAATCTGATGTCAGATCTCAGATGTCGGTGAAATAAACTGTTTTCGATAAACAACGTGAAGTAAACAAAGACAGGATGTCAGAAAAACAAAGTTGGGATGTCCGTTAAGCAAAGTTAGGATGTCAGATAAACAAAATTAGTGTGTCAGTTAAACAAAGGTAGGATGTCAGATAGACAAAGTTAGCATGATTAGTATGTCACGTGGTTAGTGTGTCATGTGGCTAGTGTGTCACGTGGTTATTATGTCACGTAGTTAGTGTGTCTCATAGTGTGTTTTGTGTGTCACAATATTAGTGTGTTGTGGTGTGGGGAAGGGTTTGCGTGTGGGCGGGACGGCCGGCTTGCAATAGAAAACAAACGCCATCTCCTTATAAAATTCGCTCAAGTTGTTCCATAGAATCTTCTCTTTCCTTGGATGAAACAGACAGTACAATGCTCATAATGCACGTAAAAACTGGTCTTTATCCTTTTATATCCCTTTCACCACCGCCATTAACTAGTGATGAAGAAGAATGGAAATATTGCACTTTGTACCTACGTGTTACTTGTGGCCTGAGTTGGTAAACATAGGAAAGGAAATGGAAAATAATCCGCAATTTGTTTTCTTTTTAAAGTAGGGCAATTTAGTGCGCCTCTGCTCTGGTTAGGAATGATGAGAAGAACTCTTAAGGAAGCAATCGTTTTGTTTTATTTTGTTCTTCAGAGGTAAGAAATCGTCAATGCGAGCGCGGTGGAGAAACAGCTGAGCGCTGGCGCCAAGAGCCAGTGTTTGTCAAGCGCTTCCGGTTTTTTCAAGGTTACCAAGAGACACTGACGCCAGCTGATCCCACCCCCCTCCCACCACCCTACTTCTTGCCCCCACCACCGCAATGGTTTCTGTATCACTACGCCGCTGTAGCGCTGCGGCAGCTCAAAACACAACTGGAAGTTAATGACTATCACGGTGTAATGCTTACAGTCCCCCAACGCGGCTGGGAAATCTGATTTCAAGCAATTTTCAAACAATTTTCAAGACAATTTTCTCATGTCATGGATGCGCGTTTGGTTGCCCGTTATAACGACATCACTTATGGTGGTCATGGTAACGACATTGCTTATCGCGACATGGTGACTATGTGCTCCCAGCTTAGCTTTGTTTTGAAATATCGGTGATAACGACAGATACTCACTTATGCTTGGTGGTTCAGAATAATGACAAAACCGTATCCGTACTATGTTGCGATAAGAAAGAGATGTCGTTACCGTGTTGCAATAAATGATGTCGTGAACATGGCTTTATATGCGAAATCGCGACCGTGTCGCTATATGCGATGTCGATATATCATGGTCTACTGTATTGAATTGCTTTGATCGTTATTCCTGAATTTTTTCATTTTTGAAAGACACTTTGCGTTTTATCTTTCGCATCATAAACTAGAAAATTAAACCCTAATATAATTAAATGTACCAAAAACCGAAAACCCACGCCATAGTGCAATTATATTAGAGTGTACAAAATCGGCTTCCTGGGTTGGTCAGCCTGTAGGCGTGCTTGGCTTGCGGGTGTGCTCGCTTTCAGGTGTGCTTGGCTTTCAGGTGTGCTTGGAAAAGCTTTTATCCTGTGTCTTTATTTGTGAATTTTTAGGATGGCAGTATCATAAATTAATTGATATAAACAGACACAGAACTAACATAAGTAATCGTTACTGGTAACCATTTTGGATAATTGTCATCGTTATTTTGAGTCGCAAAGCGTAAGGAGAACAGTGTTAGAAGTGACACTGTGTTGTGAGCATAAGGAGAACAGTGTTGGTATTGACACTGTGCTGTGAACAAAAGGAAAAAAGTGTTGGTAGTGACACTGTGCTGTGAACATAAAGAGAACAGTGTTGACAGTGAAACTGTGTTGTGATCATAAGGAGAACAGTGTTGGTATTTACACTGTGTTGTGAATATAAGGAGAACAGTGTTGGTATTTACACTGTGTTGTGAACATGAGGAGAACAGTGTTGGTATTTTCACTGTGTTGTGAACATAAGGAGAACAGTGTTGGTAATGACACTTTGTTGTGAACATAAGGAGATAAGTGATACCTTATTGTGAGTCAGTTCACTAAGTTCGCAAATGCCCACACTCTTCTTCCATGTCACTCAACCCCCTACCCCCCCCCCCCACGTGACGTATTTCACAACGTCGCAGGCGCTGAAAATAGTGACGTATTACATAAGGTCGCAGGCACTCTAAATAGTAACGTATTACAAAAAGTCACAGGCACTGTAAATAATGACGTATTAAACAAAGTCGCAACCACTAAGCAGTGACGTGTTGCGCGAAGTCGCAGGCATCTGTCATCACCACCATGTCAAATAATGACGTATTACACAAAGTCGCAGGCACTGTAAATAGTGCCGTATTACACAAAGTCGCAGGCACTGAAAATAGTTACGTATTACAAAAACTCACAGGCACTGTAAATAATGACGTATTACACAAAGTCGCAGCCACTAAATAGTGACGTGCTGTGCGCAGTGACACTGCTGGTGTGGGCTCTTTCCGATCATATTTCAGTGCATCTAGTAATATTTCATCTTCTGCATCAGTGTTGTATATGTTTGGCGATTTGACAAAAACTGGCCACAGTATTAGCATAAGCCAAAAAGCAAAAAATCCCAATGTTCTGCCTGATGGGCCTTCACCAGTCGTCTGACCACTTGCCTAGATAGCTCAATAGATAAGGTGTTGGAGTGATTACCAAGAGGTCCTGGGTTCAAACCACGAATTTTGCCATGGTCTTCCCTTATCGGTTTTACAGGCAGTATTTCTGGCTCTGCCTCCCATAACAATGGTTTGCGTATTCGCACGCAAAGCCAGAGGATATGAGTTCAAGCCCCAGTTAGAAATCAATTTAGTTTTTTGTGTGTGTTTTACTTTGTTTAAGCCATAACAGATGTGAAGTAATGACTTTAAAAAAGTAATTATTATTATTAATATTATTAATAATATTAATATTATTATTAATATTATTTTTCTTATTATTATTACTGGAGTTTTACAATGTCCACGGACATGACAACTTTCAGTGGTTGAGCAGTGTGTGGTTATGGACTGCCTGCTGTCAATCTCCTTGTCCCCTCCTCCATAAAAATGCAAAGGCATATTAGGAAGAATGGCCTACAAAGCCTTGCCTGCGCTTTTTTGGAGATGTGGAAGATCGGAGAGATGGAGTTGAGGGCGAGAAAAACGAGTGCAGAACCTTTCCCCTGAATCGCATCCTACCTACTAGAAAATCATAGATCCGCACGTATTTAATTTGACAAAGCTTGTGGCATTTTATTTGAAACTATAAAACAAAAGTGCTGATGATTGTTGTTGTACATGCTTCTACCATTACTTCGCGAAAGCTTCGAATTCGTTTATCTCCACTTTTAATGGGTTCCATTCCAGTAATATTTACCACACAAAATAAGAAAAAAAACTTTTTGGGCTACAGTTCGAGATCACTCATCCTTCCATCCATCCTTCGACCGATCAGAATGACTGAGACATCGTCTGCTAGCCTTGTGTATATGACCATTCCCTTTTTGCGTGGCGTCACTACAACACGCCATTCTGTGTGATGCCGGTTTTTTGCAGCAAGGGAACTGGGTTAAGTTGCGAATGGCTTCATATTTTACTTAATGCACTACCTAATGAATTATTTTATCTATTACTGTGAGTTGGGATAAATTGTGGAGTTAAATGACATAAATTAGACACTTTGTTCTTCGGTCAAGTTAGGTTGAGTTTGCACGATCACGGTGACCTTTTTAGGTCCCGAGAAGTGCGCCTCTTTCTCCACTATCTTTCACATCGAGGAACTTACCAGATCCACCTCATTTCGTCTAGGAGTAGGATCTTTTCAGGCTGCTGTGCCTGCTTAGACTCCAAGCTTTACCAGCCAGCTGTGTCATCGCGGAAATGGCCAGTTTTCCTAAAGCTTTGTAGAGCAGGTTCTGCAAGTCTGACAGCGTTTTCTGACGTTAGGAGATGTTTTCTGCGACGTCTGAGGGTCTTTTTTCTTGCCAGGACCATTGTCCCGTTATCGTAATACGGTCTCAGGTACGTAAAGACCATTCTGGACTTAACGGGACCATTTTTGCGTTATGGTCCGATGGTTCAAGGGTAAAATCCGAGGCAAGACGGACCCATGCCTGAAATGGAAAAGGCCCATTACGATCCTTCCCTTTACTGTCCTTGTACGCTAATCGTTCCAAGGAACAAAGCATCCGTTTTCGTCGGGAATCACCCCATCGAGTCATTGACGTGATTGGACGATTGTATACACAGTTTAGAGGGGCAAAGCTTGCAGCTTAGAATAGACAGCTTAGATAAGGTAGTAATGTGTACATGCTTTCTACATGTTCTTATGGGCGTTTTGTCTGCTTGTTTTTCAGATATGACAGGCTAGTCTACACTCTCCACCGTTGCTGCCTCAGTGTATTCATCCCCCGACTTCATGTAACAATCACTCCATCTGCGACCGCTGCAGACGAAACCACGGAATACCTCTGTGCGAGCGAGACAACCCGTGCGTGGAGTGTCTACACCTCACCCTAGAGGATTGGAAAGCCCTCTTGCGGAATAGGGCCAAGAACGAACGCAGGGGGATAAACGCAGATTCCTCTCTTCAGCCTCGTTTGTTACTCGTGAATTTATTCAGGATACCACGAAAAAGGCGAGCTCTGTTATTCTGGGCCAGATCCCCTCCCCAGTAAATGTAGACACTGGAGCAGAATCGGATGCGACGTTGTCAACCAAGGGACGTGCCTTCTCTGAGACTGGACATCATCCCCCAGGGTGAAACCCATTGGCAGTCCGGGAAGTGCATTCAAAATTCCTTCCACGGAGGAAGTGACTGTTATAAACAAGGATACGGGGACAGTCCTCTCAGTTGTGGCAGGCCAGCTATTCATTCCCCCTCGAGAAGAGTTAACCCCGCCCCCCCAGCTACAACGTTTCCCTAGTGACTTTTCAGCTTTTCTGTCCATGCAATCGCAGCTGCAAAAACAACTTTTGGATTTACAACACCAATGCGGAAGCAGGAAACTCTGCTTAGCCAAAGGAAAAGGCCAGACCGTCAGCTACAATTTTTCGCCCTCCTCCGGAGGATCAGTAGCGGCAGCGATGTCGGGCTCGCCCCCAGCCCACTTCCCAGTGGACCCCAACACCAATATTCTCGAGACGGACACCATCAGTGAAGAGGATTCCGTGGGCGTACTCCCCTCGAGCCAAGTCTCTGCTTTGCTAGAGGAGAACGAGAAAATCGGGCCGATGGATACTTCCCCTCTCGCTACAGTCCCAAGCAATACAGAGAGGGAAATTTACACCCTATCTGGGGAACCCAAGTGTCACAACTACAACAATCTCAGCTCCCAGAAGCAGTAGCGGGATTCGGAAGGGGAGGACGTGGAAGAAGAATCTTAGGGCACTTCAGTGCATTTCCACCTCCCACTACGAGCAAGCGATCAGGTACGGTCCCCAGGACGGGGGCAAAGACTTTGGAGGGACTCAGCGGCAGCGGGCAGACGCCCTATCCGAACTCCCTCTCCACCAGACCTTGCTACTCCGGTCAAAGATGCACCCCCTCGAGTACCGCTTCTTCGAACACACCGGAAGACGTACTGTTCAGAGATACCATTCAAGAGATAGCAGAGATCTTGTAGAGGTCTCCTGTGGCGCCCCACATTTAGATAAAGAGGATCCGCCCATTCGTATGATATCTCAGGCCACTCCACCACAACAGGGCGTAGCTCATGCTGTCACGGTTCGTGCGAAGGAATTCAAGAAGATGGACGAGGGTGAGTGTCGCACACTGTCACCGGACCACTTATCCTAGCACTGCCTAGTACGATCAGGCCCATATCGGTCAGCAGATGAACAAATTCGCCTGGAGGCTCTGGAACAACCCGAGAAGCGTACAGTCTGGATACCTACAATGCGTAGTGACTCGGACATTCCATTAGTGAAGAAAGACGCCAAGACCATTGAGCGGTCTTCTCGTCAAATTATGAACTTTATGTCTTTCCAGGATCACACACTCAGGGTACTGAAGACCCGTTGGGAAGATCTACGCCTCAGTGATCCGCTGTCTTCTAAACTGATGGAATGCCTGGCCTTAGCTAACCGAGATGTGGTCAAGCCTTCCACCTTTCTCCGCACTGTCCATTGTCAAACGTTTACGGGATCTGCGCCACGCCCCCATCTTGGGGGACTGTTTCCCCCGCCGAGATCGTGAACGTGAACCAGGAAAATCGCTCACTTTTCCAGGATTATGCCTTCATGTTCAGGATGTCTCGTTCCTCGTTCAAGCGTCCTCTGAAGAGGAAACGGCCACAGCAGTACTCGCCGACACAGTCCAAACCGAGTGCTCAACCCAACAGCCACCTGTTAAGAGACTGAAACCCAGCTCCGGCAGCAAATCAGAGGGCCCGTCTCCACAGTCGTTCAGGTAGCAACCGTCAAAGTACCGTCACGAGATTCTCTCGTCTCATGGCAGTACTTTAACAAACTTAAAAGAATTGGAAAGTTTACTCTCCTTAAACGCCTCCTTGTCCGTAGGAGGGAGACTAGGCAGCTTTGGCAGCAATGGGAACCGATGAGGGATTCTAGAGGGGTAGTGTATTGGTTGAAGAGGGGTTACTCTCTACCTTTCAAACGAGACCAAAACGGGCTCAGGTGCCCTATCCCCCTAACCACCCATACGCCAAAGCAACTCGTCACCTCTTACCCCAAGGGATCGGAAAAAGACCTAGCTCACCAGAAAATCTTGTTGAGCTTGACACAAAAACAAGTAATCGAGGAAATGCCAGAAAATCAAATGGGCTTTTTCAGCAGGGTTTTTCTGGTTCCCAAGAAATCCGGGGGCTGGAGGTTAGTAATCAATCTCTCCCCTATAAACGGTGTTCTCCGAGTAGTCACATTTGCGATGGACACGGCCCAGGTGACACAAGGGTCATTACTTGAAGGGATGTGGAGTACCCCCATAGATCTTTCCGATGCTTACCTCCATATCCCTCTTCACCACTAGGCAAGAAAGTTCCTAGCCTTTCAAATAGGGAAAAGACGTTTTTTGGTTTCTGGCACTTCCCTGCGGTCTGGCTGCGGCCCCGTAGATTTTCTCCAAGGCCATGAAAGTGTTGAAAACATGGGCACGCCTAGAGGGGACGTTAGTCTTTCAGTATCCGGACGATTGGTTCTTGGAAATCAAGACAGACAGGTAACCGAGAACCAAAATATGACGTTAGTTCGCAAAGCAATACAGGTAGGTTTAGTAGTAAACCTAGGGGAACCTTGGAACCTGGCAATAGCAAGAGCGTTCCCTACGCAAGAACGCTATCAGAGAATTGCAAATGCCATAATGGATATCCGCTTCGGAAAAAGGTAAGATTACAGGCCATGGAGTCTCCTTTAGGTCTGCTAGTGGCAACAGAAAAGACAGTCCCTCTGGGTCGTCTCCATTACAGGCCATTCCAAAGCCAAGTGATATGGGCGTTGCATCAGGGTCGTTCAGCCACAGCCAAGATGCAAGTTTCACAGGTAGCTCTACCAGCCCTACTGTGGTGGTGCGATATGCAGGTCATGTCTGAAGGGATGCAGTTTCAGCCCCCCCCCCCCACCCCAGAGATACAGATTCAAACAGATGCATCCCACTCGGGGTGGGGAATTTATTGGCACGGTCAGGTAGTCCGGGTAGTCTGGATTACCCTGACCAAATTGACCAAGCAACTCAGAAACAAAGCAGTCCTGTTTCGGTTAGACAATTCCACAGCCATAGCTTATCCAAACAAGCAGGGAGGTACCAAATCACGGTCCCATTCCAAACTAGCATTTCAGATTCTCACCAGGGCCCAAGAGGAACAGGTAACCGTTTTAGCCCATCACCTGGCCGGAAAACTAAACTTTCTAGCTGCCTAGCTTCCAGACAGGGTCAAGTAATCAACACCGAATGGTGCCTATCCCAACGGTCGTTTCAATGGGTAATACACCAGTCACCATGGAGTCCTCCGACGCTGGATCCGTTTGCAAATGCTATGACGGTCCAACTTCCCCGGCACGTGTCTCCCTGCCCGGATCAAACAGCCTAGGCAGTGGACTCCCTCAATTGTCAGTGGCCGCGGGACGAAGTTCTGTATGCCTTTCCTCCACAGGCAACCTTAGGGCAAGTACTAGAAGGGGTAATCGAGTTGAAACCACCGTATCTTCTACTCGTTGCCCCATGGGCACCGGAAGCTCCATGGTTCGCCCTCCTACTCCATTGCAAGATAGTGAGGTCGATACAGATCCCATGCCACAAGGGGTTGCTATCACAGCCCCACTGGCAACACTTCCGCCCCTCACTTACTGAATCTGCACCTCTGGTGTCTGACCAGTCCTTCTTGAAGAACAAGGGCTTCTCCAAACAGGTGAGAGAAAAAATAGTAAACAGTCATAAGGGCTCCACGGCTAAGGTTTACAGGTCTCAGTGGAATAAGTTTGCCACCTGGTGTAGCAGCTCTAAGCTGGACCCGTTTCAGGCTAGCCCAGCAGTGGTTGCGGACTTCTCTTCCTCGATCACCTATTCCAGATGAGAAGTTGAAGGTAGGTTCCATCGAGGGCTATAGGGCCGCTATAGGGTCAAAACTCAAGGCGTCAACAGGGTATGATTCGGGAGAAGATGCAGCCCTCTCACAGCTGGTAAGACATTTTAAAGGAAACTCTCCACCCTGCCCATCCGGCATAGCGCCGTGGGACTTATCTTCAGTCTTACGGTATCTCCAACGGCTAAAAATGCAACACTAAGGTTCACGTTTCTATTGGCTTTAGAGTCGGGCAAAAGAAGAAGTGAGATGTATTCTCTGGACAGAAAGGTAAATAAAGATAGGGGCACTTGGGAGAAGGTCACCCAAGTCCCCAGGGCAGGATTCGTGTGAAAACCCATATTACGACCCAGGGGATGGGAACGTTCGATCGCATTACCCTTCCATCCCTACCAGACGACCCCGATACCGACGGCTTAGTCTCTCTGTGTCCCATCAAGTTTTTACGCCTATATTTGGAAATGTCAGAGGCCTACAGAACGAAAACTCAAAAGGCACTCATCATTTCTTTTATTCCGAAGTTTAACAAAGATCTTTCAAAACAGTCTATCTCAAATTACATTAAAAAGAGCAGCCTATAACGAGGCACAATGACGAGGCACAAATTCACCCGAACCCATCTGGGGACCTTAAATCAAAGCCCATCAGGTAAGGCAAGTAGCTAATTCCCTGAGGGCCGTACGTAATGTGTCTCTTTCAGATATATTAAAAACAGGTTGTTGGTCTTCCCCAAAACTCTTTTGTGAAATATTATCTGAAAGATTTTTCTCAGGGTGAAATGTCCGGTCAATATTCATTGGGACCGTTCGTGGCATCAGAAACGACCATTACAGGCTGATGGTTTCCGTTGTAGATCTGCGTCCCCCAAGTTCAAGAACAAGGGCAAGCAGAAGGGCAAAGTCTCCAAGGGCCGTAACGGGAACAGCAGCAACAACAACAAGCCACGAAAGTAACAACCCACAAGAAGGATTTCCCCTTCTTACTCTGGACATTTCGCCTTTCGCTCGAATCCTATGGGACCGTTTCGTTCCAGTGCTGATATTAAGCTACGGGCAAATGTGGGACGTTTATTACTTAATTAAGCATTCTATACATTCCGAGGTGTTTATGGTAGTGTGTAGTTGATGCAGCCCAGTCTTCGATCTTACGGCTACTCGGGTATTTTAAAATACTGAACTCCTTCATGCAAGTCTTTCAGAAAGAAAGGGGGCCATTACGGTTCCAAACGTGCCGCAGCGACCGTATACCCGTTTGTGTCCGGAAAACCGAAAGACCGGCTTCTTAATCATGATACAGGGTACCATAGTGTCATAATGGGCCCATGGGACCATAACCGCCTCATATAAGGAAACAGTCACAAATTAGCTGAAATTTGTATTTCATTTTATGCCGATTCGCAGTAGTCTTAGAGCACTCCAGTCAATCTTTATAGGTTTATTTCGAATAAATGTGGTAAATTCAGAGAATTTCTTGGGGGAAAGAAAGTTTAGACAACAGAATCTTTTCTTCCAAGTACTAGCATCATGTCTTGTCACGGCACTTCAGTCTTGTTACTCGAAGTGTCAAAGAGTTTTATCCTATGGATTTACGATCCTATTGTAGAATTGCTAATAAACATAATTGTTCAAGAATACATAGCAAGTGAATAGTGAGAACTTGAGGTGGGGATCCATCCGTTGGGCGGTTGGAGGGGGATGGTAATAGTTCTCAAAGATTAAATCATGGCTGGAAGCCTTTCTCATCTCGACCTACAGTTGCTGTTATATTTTACATTGTTTCCGATTTTATCTTATGTTACAAGACCGGAATGGTACCCTTTCGGACTTTTTTGGGCAGTTCAAATAATGGCAGGCTCCCCTGCTCCGGCCTTAAGTCCCATTAAAATTGGAGATAAGCGAATTCGAAGCCTGGGCCTGGGCATGTTGTACCGCCGTTTAGGGCTAAAAGGGAATGGTCATACACACAAAACTAGCAGACGATGTCTCAGTCATTCTGATTGGTTGAAGGATGGATGGAAGGATAAGTGATCTCGAAATGCAGCACAAAAAGTTCTTTTTTATTTTGTGTGGTAAATATTACTGGAAGGGAACCCATTAAAAGTGGAGAGCGCGAATTGCGCTTTTACTCGTAAAAGCTTGTTTTACGAAATAAAACGTTAGATTAAGCTTCTACCCTAAGCTTCTGCCAACATTTGTCTGAGCTTATGGGGAGAGCTTGGCGAGCCCTGAATTTGCAGGTGGCGCCATCACGGCTATGTAAGTGGTTTCCAAGGAGAGAAAACAACTACACGTGTTCGTTGGCTGTAATAACGAATTTTTCTTTTCAACTTTTCTTGTCAAACCGAAAAAGGGGTCAGTTCAATTTCAACAGGTTTAAGCTCTCGGCAAATTTGATGAGGGGACCCGAATCGGGGCATGTTTTTTGTATCGGAATTGATGTCTTCTCTCCTGTCGCCATTGAGCTCGCTTTTTCCGTTATTTTTTCGCGATGTAGTGCGTACGGACAACACCTCGACCTCCCCCTCCCCCCCCCCCCAAAAAAGTTTCCCCTTTCTCTGTGTTTCTTTGAACACATTTCATACCAACAAGTTTCCCGCCCCCCCCCCCCCCCCCCCCCGCCCTGGGTACATACCCCGTGTGTTCACGAGTAGTTTCTCACTGTAACACCATTTCAAGGACAGCTGAGTTAAAAAACATCTTCTTTCCCCCATGTCTGTAGCAGATATTTTGCTTGATGCTCAGCTGTGATATAGCATGGAGGAAATTACCTACCCGCTGCAAATCGATTGGATTGCAAATTGATTGGATTCTCTCGGGTGCCTCGGGTGGGGAGAGGGGGGGTGGGAGAGGGGGCGCAGGGACGCGTGGCAACAAGTCAGATCGGTCGGCGCAGTGCTTTGTCTTAGTAGGACGATGTGTTTACAGTTGTTTGATACCAATAATTGACGCCGCAAACCACGTCAAATGCTGCTGTCATCGGCTCTGTGAGTTAGCACAGGTTAAATTAATTAACACGGATGCAACAAACAAGAAGAATGCATTTAAGGTTCATCAACTCCCCCCACCCCCCGCATTGCGGATCGTCTGCTGGGCGAGGATTTACTCCGAGGAGGAGGGGTGAGGGAGGCTAACAACAACAGCAACAGAAGGGGGTAATTTTGAGGCCATACCCGGTCTACGAGGAATGTGAATTTCGTTAAATAAAGGGGTTGGGGTAATTTTCATTCAGTGCTCTGCGTTTCCCACAAGAGGTTTCTTTCAGAACTGTACTCTGCGTTTGTTTGAAAATGGGGAATTATTTCAAATGTGGTACTCCACATTTAGAGGTCGATGGAACAACTCGTGGACACACTAATTTGTAGGTGAGCGCCCCCCCCCCCCCCGGACACACATGGTAACCAACCTGTAGGTGAGCGCCTCCTATGGACACACATGGTAACCAATTGTAGGGGGGACTTACTCCACTTGTGCTGTTTCCAATTAAAGTAGAATGGAATGTCTTTAAGCCACAAAGTATGCAGCGGGGTGACTACGACAAAAAAGTATGGAGCGGGGTGACTACGACAAAAAAGTATGGAGCGGGGTGACAATGACAAAAAAGTATGGAACGGGGTGACAACGACAAAAATGTATGGAACGCGGTGACAGCGACCGCAAAGTGTGGAACGGTGTGGCAACGACAAAAAGTATGGAACGGGGTGAGAACGACAAAAAAGTATGGAACGGGGTGACAACGACAAAAAGTATTGAACGGGGTGACAACGACCGCGAAGTATGGAGCGGAGTGACAACGACAAACAAGTATGGAACGGGGTGACAACGACAGCAAATTATGGAGCGGAGTGACATCAACAAACAAGTATGGAACGGGGTGACAACGACAAAAATGTATGGAGCGTGGTGACAACGACAGCAAAGTATGGAACGGTGCGACAACGACAAACAAGTATGGAACGGGGTGACAACGACAAAAAGTATGGAACGGGGTGACAACGACAAAAAAGTATTAAACGGGGTGACAGCGACCGCAAAGTATGGAGCGGAGTGACAACGACAAACAAGTATGGAACGGGGTGACAACGACAAAAATGTATGGAACGGGCTGACAATGACAGCAAAGTATGGAGCAGTGTGACAACGACAAACAAGTATGGAACGATGTGACAAAGACAGAAAAGACCAGAATAAAAATAATCATATAAAAAGAAGAAAAAAAGACAATGGAGCTGTAAATAGATTTTCTACAAAATTTTCTATTCTTAATCATACTAAGCCACTATAACAGGCTGTGAAGGTATTTGAAAATTTCCTTCACTAAAAGCCTATTGCGATGTGTAATGTGGAATCCGTTTATGCACGAACTCTTCATGACGTTTGCGTGACACGCGCTGTTTGTCCCTGATTGTGGGACAGTCCTGGAGACGAGTCTGGATGCCGCTGCACGAGAACACAAAAGAGCAAAATTAGCACCATTTGCCCCTGACTTACTTCTTTTAACATAGCTTTGTCTGATATCCTGATCAAAGCCTGAAATCTACAGCTATACAAGATTCGTTTATCGTCCGTCGGTTATTCCCACCACTAATGGGCTGTCCGTCGTCCGCTGTGTGTGTGTGTAGACAGAATTACAGAAATGCTACTCCTACATCTCTGGTTCGATTCTATGGCAGTAATGTTCCCTTGATAGCCGTTTGTGTTTTTGGTCATGTCGCCAAATTGGTCGAAATATTGGCCAAAACGGTCAAATTCAAGTTAACACATGAATGCTAACCTTTCTGTAAATCCAGTTTGATCGCTTTGACATTTGTAAGGAGTTTCCTCCCATCAGGCGAGTATATTGTTTGGCATTTAGATCAAAATTGTTCAAAATATTGCCCCAAAAGGGACACAAATTTAAGAAAATCACACAATATACTACACTTTCTATAAAACCGATCCTATCGCTTTGAAACTCGACAGCGATGTTTCCACAATGGTGATGCATCAGATTTTCAGGTTACTGGGCAATTTGGCAAATATAAAACGAGGCCAAATTTCAGAAAGACACATGTGGGTACACACAATTATCTAGGGCCGTACCTAACTTAGTACAGTGTAAATGTTGAATAATTATACACACCACTTTCGTGTAAGATGCATTTGTACATATACAGTATCTTAAGCGCGGGTGCTCCCGAAGTTTGAACTTAAGAAATAAAAATGCTAAGAGATTCTTGTGTTGCCTACAAATCCTTGAGCAGATTTGTTTGGCGATTTAACCCAAAACGGTCGATATTGGCCAAGAAACAAAGTGTCAGATAAAAGCGGTAATGCAACTTGTTTGAGAGTAATAGTTCAACCGCTTCAGCCAAATTGCTTAGGAATGATCCCAGGTAGCTCTTCAGGGGGTTGTAATATTTTGTTAAAGATGCCACCATAATTGTCATATATTGGCAAAATTGACAAATTTAAGAAAGAAAAACAAACAATGAGACTCGTCCCACAAACCAGGACCTATTGCCTCCACATTTGATATCATTGTTCTCTCAGGAGGCCCTCTACCAGATTCTGTTTCATAAATTAACAGCTTTCTCCTTTCACTGTTGTAATGTCTTGGCTTTATACGGCTGGGTACAATATTCGTGGGCGTTTCTGTTTGGTTTTTTTCCCCATAATAGACACTCTGTGCAAAAAGAGAATATTGAAATTGTTTGTTATGTTTTTCCTTAACTATGCCATGCACTTAATTTTTAAAAAAGGTCATTGCTTTTATATATTATTGGTGCTTAGATGGACACTTCAAAATTACCTTTGTTTCATTTTGAAAGGAGAACATTTTTAAAATATTATATGTGTTTTGTTCTGTTTTCTAAACGATTTTATATGCGTTGTATGTAAAGATAGGGATGAATAATTCAGCAGCGTTTTATGATTCCAAACGCAATGCTTAGAATTTTACAATAAAATCGGAATCAAACCAAATCAGCAGCTTTTATTAGTGCTTTTGAACAGCGTAACTACTGCCTAGAGATATGTAGAAAAATATCCGCACCTTATACTCGAAATTATGTTTAAAAAACATGTTTGAAAAACAATTAAACAAAACAAAATAAAATAACAGAAAAAAAAACAAACAAATAAATAAAACAAAGGAAAATAAAGAAAAGACAAAAAAAGAAAGAAAAGACAAAAAGAACAATTTTTGATTACCCTCTCTCTTTGTTTTGCAATGCACAGTGTTTCGCCATTGTAGAAGTTATAATTTGTTCAGGTTATCTTATCAAAACAGCAGCTCGGTGCAATCAGAAGATGCTTGGATGTTTTTATTAAACGATTGTTTCTGTGCACACTCAAAAGATTATATAAAAACAAAGAAAATAATGGAGAAAACTGCGCTATATCGTGAATAGCAAGAATAGATTCTATTTTATGCGTTACAATAAATACCATTATCTACTGCACTTAACGTTTTGAAAGTTGCCAAAGAGCTGGCTAGTATTTTACCTTTGTCCATAAATTTGTCCCACATCGGAAGTTCAAATGACATTCTACTTAATTGTACCAAGGCATAATGGCTTTGCTGCACAACAAAGAAAAGAAAGTGTTAGATTTTTTATAGCAACTTTGAGATTTATGTGCTTTCCCCCCATAAAATCATGTTTTTTCTGCCTTATAGAGCAGATATTTTCCTCACATATTGTGATTCTTAGTTGATACACAATATCATGCAAATTAATGTCAATTAATGTATCATGTAAATTAAGGAAACCCATTTCCCAGCCCCACAGGCCAGGTTTGAAAGCATTGAAAGAGTGTGCTTTTTTGAAGAATGAAAGAAAAAAAACAGTGTATTCTGTTCTCAGAAGATCTCGAGGTGCGAAGCACCGAGGTCTTTGAACTGGCTGTCAGGAGGTTGTTAAGCAGTCCCCAGTTTGAATCTGACTGGTCACATGTTAGAAGATCCACAAATGAAATGTCCCCCCTATGCCTTGACACCATTGTGACGAAATTCAATTAGACACTATTCTGATAATGATTGAAAATTAGCATAGTTTGTAACCGAGACAGCACAAAAAATCCATGCAAAACTAAACAATCATATTTTAATGCAATGATAAAACTGTGATTTGTTCCACAGTCTAAATTGACTAGTGCAAAGTCACTAAATTGATGAGTGTAATCCAATCAAGGTCAGTTTTAAAAAATAAAGTAGATTTATTTCGATGTATAGAGTTATAAGTGTCAAGAAATGATATCATAGATTAACATCAGTAATTTATAGTTAATTTATATTACATTATAATACTGATATATCGATTTTGTATAACTCGGTGAATAATTCTCGTTTGGTGCAACTGAAAATGTCACAAAGATGGGCAAATAGTACATTAGAAGAAGCCTGTTAAAGCAAAAGTGAGTTTTCGTTTAGAATCTGAGGTGCACAGTTGCGTGGTTGTCGTATGGAGAATAATGCAAACATCGTGAGTTGGCTTAGATTTTTCTTACTCTGTCTTAACTCGGATACCGTGGCTCTGCCAGGAGCTTATGAAAATGACCCAACTATAATCGCTACTGAAAACGAAGTTTTCATATAGTTTTTTTTTAAAGGGATGTCCGGAAGACTCATTTCTGTTAATTTTGAATTCCGTGGTCGTTTAGCTGAGGCAGTTTGAGCGAAGGTGAATCCCCTACTTTCCACCCCTGGCCAGACTCGAGCCAGGGTCCATAGAATTACAGGACCAACGCTCTACCGACGGAGCTAACCGTCACTCCTCAGTTTTTATATAGTTTAACAGATTTACAAAGTACATCCGGCTACGCCAGTCATGTCAGTTTTGATACACCACTGAATGTTAAGAGGCTTATTTAGTGAAATATTCTCAAATTATGCACCTAAATGCCGATGTGACCGTACATTCGAAACTGTGTTTATGACAAACATCCAAGGTGTATTTTAAAAACGGATGAACGTTATACATTGAAGACATCTTCATCAGAGCTGGACATGGAAATGGACTCTAAATGGCAGATCTATTGGCTGAATAATTATGTACAGACACATGTTGTTTATTATTCTGTGCGATAATGTATTATTCTTTCTCTTTCTTTCTTTCACTGAGACTTTGTTTATAAGAAAATGTGTAATTAATATATATATATATATATATATATATATATATATATATATATATATATATATATATATATGCTCTGAAAGTAAGTGGAAATAGAAGCTTCTGTGACGCCATAGCTTTTCTATACTCACTAAAGCGAAACAAAAAGATAAATAATAACAAAAAAAATACAAATTGCCAAACCAGGGCAAAGTATGGTACAATCATCTTATTCGATGTCAAATCATACTGTAAATTATGAATTGCTAGTCCTTAATAGACAAATTTATTGTGTATTCAGTGTTTTCCTTGTGGTAGCAGCAAGAGATTAAATATTTATGCAGAAAACGTCATTTTTATGAAGGCTTTGCCTGTGGTATTAATCTAAAGCATTTATTGTTTTTGTCTTGACAATGATCTGCAGTAAACTGCACTCTAATTTACCCCCTGATGCTTTCCGAGTTAAATAGCTGTAGCTTTTTTCTGTTCTATGGTTCATCCTGGAGTTTCTTAGTATCGCTCATAGTTATGTACAGGAATCATATAATTGTCTTTAAAAGACTGGAACAAATAACAAAAAGCCCAGTCAAAGTAGCATTTTAAACCCCCTTTCTTTTAAGATTGAAACCATCTAGGGGAAGATATATGTCACTCACTGAACACTCTCATGCAATAAGTAAAAACTTCATGTCGAGAAATTGCTTCGACGTGACCTTATGAAAATCACTTTTAAGTATTCTCCTTTTCCCTTGCTGTTTTAATACACACTTTTTAAAGATGTGACTTGCACTTATTGCCTATCAAGCGTGTGACTTGCACTTATTGCCTATCAAGCGTGGAAGCACATGGTCAAAACGTTAAAAACCAAAAACTACTTTGACAAAATATGTTTCTTGAATGACGGAGTTGTCTGTGTTTTAAAGGTTTTACTTTGATTTCTAATAAAAAGACTATATCAGAACTCTTCTAAACACATTTTCTTGACCTCTCAAAATGATCTATAGATCAAGTCGTCAAATTAAGGTACGAATCGTCACAATTAAAGTGCGAGTAGCCCATATTTGGTTTCTACATTTGTCGTTGTTGTTGCCCGCTTTGCTAGAAAAACACATGTTGTGAACTCAGTGGCCAATCTCTCTATCATCATTTCTCGTGACATCATCAACAATGCACTTGTCATAATTTTGAAGGAATTATGGAATTGCATGAAATAGCATAATGCTCTATTCATGAGATAATAATTGGCATAAACCCCTTTCTAATATTTTTCAATTTGGTGTTTGAGCTCATGACGTGTTTGTTACCTTTGCAATGACAAATAGATTATATGCATACATTGCGTTTTTTCGATGACTATTGCTTTACCTTTCTCTGCACAAAGCTGTTTGTCAGCCATGCTTTAAGATACTTAGATAAAATAAAGCGACCCCAAACAAGAATTGATTTACGTCGTTGTTTCCTTCTAAAAAATAGGATAAACTGATTGCTTTCTTACTATGTTTTGCCGAAATTGGGTACAGTTAGCATTCTTACTCCTTCAGAAAAACAAACAGATCGTATGC
This sequence comes from Protula sp. h YS-2021, assembly GCA_949752745.1. Classification (NCBI taxonomy): domain Eukaryota; kingdom Metazoa; phylum Annelida; class Polychaeta; order Sabellida; family Serpulidae; genus Protula; species Protula sp. h YS-2021. The sequence goes on from OX457028.1 coordinate 82,268,997, forward strand.
TAACATTTAACACACCATTTTCTAGTCATACCACGCAAACTGCTATTATTTACTTTTATAATACAATTTTTACCTCTGTTATAGGAAATGCGACAATTATACCTCAATGCGAATTCTCATGGAACTATTTTGCTTGATGTAACTTTGTTGGTTAACCAGCAAGAATAGAACTGTGTTGTGATTCCAGGCAGCCGCGTTTGTATGTTATATAAGGATGCATGATCAATCAAAATACACTCGTTCTAAAATTGTGTGTTATATTAGGATGCATGACCGATCAAAATACAACTTTTAGTTTGCTTTAAATCTCATATGTACAAAGAGCCACAATGACAACATATTATTTCTTGCTTCTCTTTTGGAGAATCTGTATGAACCTGTTTTCTTATTTACAAAAGACAAATCAAAGAACACACACACAAGAAGATTCTCAAAATGAACCTTTTTGGTACCCTTTCACTTTTGTTATATAATTTGTAATCTAGTGAAGTATCGACAAACATTAATAATGTTGACATTAATCCAAACAAACTGACAGAATTGCGTGATCGAAAGAAATTGAAAAAATATGAATAATTGCTTGACGGTTTCTATCATTTTATTATTTCACGTGTCAGGCACGAATACCGTATAATGGCTGTAATCTAATATAGTTATTACAAACTTATATAACTATGTGGGCACAAACCGAACCGAAAAACTTCCCATGAATATTTTATTGCCTTGGCAGTGTATAATTAAGAGCAGAAAAAGCCTATTTGATTGACAGCGGGAGATCCTTCCGATTTGATATTGATGACCCGATTGTAATTGTGCATCATAAAAAAGAACCAAGCTTTAAGTCAAACAATTGGGAGCTGATGTTTGGATCATTACTAAAAGATTCAGGAAACATTTATTATGTTAGCATTATTAAGTAAGATGGCCATTGTCAAGTGAAAAGCACAGTGAATATTCCATGACTATTTTACAAAATAGTCAGCCCTCCTTCGATGTGGGTAAAATAAGTTAGAAAGTTATCCCCCTATCGTTTCTTCTTTGTTACTTCTGAGGTAGGGTAACCGTGTTCAGAGTATTTTATCTGACCTGTCTCGTTTTGGGAAAGCGTTTTGAAACATCTTGAATATCTTTGATTGTAGAGACCTGATTAAAGAAGCGGGTCTCGCGGCGAACGAACTCAGCAGTAAAGGCTCAAGTAGATTCTGTTTAATAGCTGTATAGTAAATGACACCGCTTGTTCCAAGTGTGCTAGCAGCTGGTTAACTTTATCCACATAAATTTGTCGTAAAATGAAAGCTCAATGATATGACATTCACTTGTCTTTGTGCCTAATTTATTGCTACAGATGGAAGCAAAAAAACAACAAATTTTCCTGAAAACAATGATACAATAATACATGCTACACTTTGTGCGCATGAAAATGTTTTTTTTTTCTTATTGACTATTTCAAACAATTTTTTCACATGTCTCTCGACTGTTATTGTATGTCTCACATCAATGCAAAGTTTGCAAGCTTTGTATTGCAAGGTAAGCGATAAAAGCGAATTACAAGGATGTGCTACAAATTTCCTGTGGTGATGGGGTTGGCGAGTTTTGGTAACCAAGGTAACATGACAAGAGGACGACTTAGATTGCTCAACTAAAGCAGGCTCACTTATCTTTTGCTATAATTGGCGTTTGTTCCTTTTTCACTGACATTATCCTTCGATTCTGACAATGCTGAGCGGAATAGCCTTATGCACAATTTAAAATACTTATGCAATTGCTTTCGTGACTTCCCTTTCCATTCGATTTGTAGACTGCTTAATAATTGGTTGTCACTGTTATCACTTCTATTCTTTTATTGGTGCTATGATTGCGTTTTGATTCACTGTTATCAATTCTTGAATTGGGGCTATGTTTATTATTTTGATTCGCCGTTCTCCGTTCCTAGATTGTCACTTTTGTTTGTTATTTCGATTCACTTTTATCAATTCTTCTATTGGTAATTTGATTATTTTGATTTCTACTGGGTCACGATTCAGTTACTGTAAAATAAAATAATAATGATAATAGACCACATGGCTATTATGTAGCAGCCTTAACTTCAAATATCGCCGTAGAGTATAGTATAACATTCAACTTAAATCGTGTGGTAGGACATATGGTCGCTGTATCCTTACCGAATGGCCGTGTATAGTTGACAAGGACTCCTGATATACGTTTTCTCGAAAATTAATACATGTTGTCAGGAATAAAGATCATTAGACTAACTCTATGTAAATGGTAGGTGCTATATATATTTTTGTCATGATTATCTCCATTTTCGGAGGGGGTTGGGGAGTTGTGAGGATGGGGTTGGTAGGAGGGAGGCTGGGGATTGGGAGGAGGGGGTGGGGGGAGTTGCGAGAATGGGGTTGGGAGGGGGGAGGGTGGGGGTCGGGAGGAGAGGGATTGGTAGGAGTGGGGCAGGGAAATGTGGAGGAGGGGGTGGGGGGAGTTGCGAGAATGGGGTTGGTAGGAGGGAGGGTTGGGGTTGGGAGGAGAGGTATTGGTAGGAGTGGGGCAGGGAAATGTGGAGGAGTGGGTTGGGAGTAGGGGACTGGTAGGGTTAGAGTCCACTGAGTTTTTCGCCCATTCATTAAAAAACACACTGAAACACACATTTTCTGTAATGATGAGTTTACTGGCAGACCTAACGGTGACCAATATATGTTCACTAAATTATAAACTTATGTTAACCACCGAGTCAACACATCTTGATCACATGAATTTATGCTCACCATATATCGTTGAACATATTTGGTTATTTTTGTCCAAAAAGTAATAAATTGTTTAACAGTAGTCAAAATCTTTCATATAGTGATGGCCAAGCATGTAATAAAAGATTTTGGTTACAATATGTTGAAATACATGGTTAGTGTATTTAAACAGATGGGCACTTAACAGATTTGGTAAACACATGATCCTGTAGTGAGCATATGTTTTATACTAAACTATCTTTTTTGCCAAAGGCAACATGTGGGTCAACATATGGTTACCGTACATGGTCACCATATGGCATCAGCTACAGCCATATATGGGATAACAGGTGTTAATGATTTTCAACATATGCTTTACATGTTTCGCTTGCGATTATGCAACCATTGTGTTCACAGCGGTGATATTTCTGATTATACAATAATGGCAAGGCTCTTGCAAATTGGATTTCACACCGTTTTCTTCGCGCTTAAATTCCCACAATTTTCAGTTGCTTACGCACTTCCCAGGAATACAAATGAGCAGGTGAATAAGCATAATTATGAATATGTTACTGAAATAGTTAAAGTAAAGGAGATTTTGGTCTACTGGGCTTTCGTAAGATTTTTTTTGTCTGTTGACAAGACAGTCAAAAGTCATTATGTCTTCACCACAGACTCTTCACTTGTTATTTAATTTTCAATCCCCTAGTTTATTGAATTCGTACGATTCGGTAAAATGTTTCCGTGTGATTTCTTTTTTTCGCCAAAACCTTGTAACGCGAACTCCTCCGGGACTAATATGGCTAGGACACAATGTATCGTGTCCGTTAGTCCAGCTTTACCTCTGTGAGACGGCTAGGGCTAGGACGACCAAATTTGGCAGAGACATAATGTCACATGTGTAGTTGGTCAAGGTCAGGTTTTGTAGACATTCATAAACATTTACTATGCTAAAAATATATAATGACATTTTGAGTTCACGCTTTGACTTGGCAGTTAAGGGTCCTGGTATGATATCAGCATACTGACGGATCAACTTTTCACAATGATTTTGAGTTCATTTCCAACCCTTTGGCCTAACAAACGATATGTAAGAGGTACCTCCGTGACCTTGACCTACTCTATCAGGATCGATTTAAACACCCAGAAGTTAACAATTATCCTGACAGGTTATTAGGACTGTTTGGTCCTTACCCTGACAGGTAATTAGGACTGTTTGGCCCTTAACCTGACAGGTAATTAGGACTGTTTGGTCTTTACCCTGACAGGTAATTACGACTGTTTGGCCCTTACCCTGACAGGTACTTACGACTATTTGGCCCTTAACTTGACAGGTTATTACGACTGTTTGGTCCTTACCCTGACAGGTAATTAGGACTGTTTGGCCCTTAACCTGACAGGTAATTAGGACTGTTTGGCCCTTACCCTGACAGGTACTTACGACTATTTGGCCCTTAACCTGACAGGTTATTACGACTGTTTGGTCCTTACCCTGACAGGTAATTACGACTGTTTGGCCCTTAACCTGACAGGTGATACTCTTCATGTTACCGTTGACTGAGATACTTTTGGGCCTTACAATTCTTGTAGAATTTAATGGGCTGTGGGCCCCTTAGTTTGCCACTCTAGGATCCGGTGATGTATACTGACGTCATACATACCTTGGAATATATTTGTTCTTGTTCAATATCCATTAAAATAATTTAAAAGTATGACAAAATTTTACCATTTCTTTATATGTCTTGTTTTCAAACGAAAAATTTATTTAAAAATTTAATCTTTGCGGTTATTTATTTACCACATAATAACAAAACTTGAAAAAGGTATCTGTCGTATTTAGATTTCAGATCCTTTGTTTTATTTTAGTAGATCTTTTCAGTAGATCTTAATGAGATCTTTTAACAAAACATGATAAAAATGCAGACGTGCTGCAAACTTAGGCAATATTTACGTTCATCACTTAGGTAACTAAAAATATATAGAGAAAATTGATTCTCTAGTAAGAGAGAGAGAGAAAGAGAAAGAGAGAGAGAGAGAGAGAGAGAGAGAGAGAGAGAGAGAGAGAGAGAGAGAGAGAGAGAGAGAGAGAGAGAGAGAAAACAGTCTTAAGCAATGCTAAATGAAAAGTACATGCATATAATATAATCGTTCAGATGCATGCAAGATTTAGACAATTTAAGTCAATAAAAATTAGGTGCAACAGCCGGTAATTAAGCATTGCGACGATCAATGTTGGTCAGACGTCGGATCAACGTCAGATTTTGGTTGTTTATGGAAGTCTGTCTACCGACGTCGGATAGACGTCCGTTACCCTTTCATTTGCAAATGAAAGTCGAAACAATGTCTCCGGACGTTGTACAGCGAAGTTGGGAAAATATAAATACAGAATCACAGTCTAGACGGCGACAATCAGTGTGGTCCACCCTCCGTGATAATACCCTCACCCTTGGGTCGTCAGGTACCACAGGATACTATGAAGTCGATTTCCATATTTTTTTAAACGTAAGGTGCAAATAGTTCCTAAAATCCTCATATTTTACGTCCCCTTTATGGGCTGCTTTCGAAATATGTCATGGTTGCCATTTCCGGTTTCCGACTTTAGACGTCTATTCAACGTTGCACCGGAGAAAGTTTTGGTTGTGCAAAAGGAACATCTAGACAACGTTTCTTATCCAACGTCTATTCAACGTTTTGACAAAGACAAAGCGATAGCACGCACCTCAGAGGAGTGCAAAATAATCTAATTGATAAGAGAATGCAATATACCAATAATCGTGAAATAAAAATAAAGCCTTACTGACGTTTGGACTGATCCGTAAGGCCCCCCCCCCCCTTAGTCTTGCGCATTGTTCGTTCTAGCCTTTTAAGATTCTTCCTACTCCGTATCTTGTGGGCTACCACACGTGTCCCGCCCTCCCCCCCCCCCCCCACCAAAAAAAAAAAAAACAAGCAAAAGCAAAAACAAAAAAAAAACAAAACAAAACAAAACAAAAAAAAAGTGGAGAAAAGGGGGGGGGGGGCAATTTTGAGGTCAGAGGCGGTCCGCGCGGAGTATCATTTTCGTTAAAAGGTAAAGGGGGGGGGGGGTAATTTTCATTCAGTATTCCGCGTTACGTATAAAAAGGGTTGGAGTCTTTCATAATTGTACTCCGCTTTGGTTAAAAAGGGAACATTATTTCAGTCTGGCACTCCACGTTTATGGGTCGTTTTAACAATTCATGGACAAGCATAGTACCCTGTTGGTACCTGAGTGGGCCCTTACCCCCCCCCCCCCTCCTTCCGGAGTCTCGTGGTACCAGGCGGGAATCTGTTTCGGATTCGTCCTCCCTCTCGTGTGGTTTTATTATTATAATACGCCATTTGCCCAGGGGTCAGATATACCGCCCCCTCCAATTTAAAGAGAAAGATGCTTTTTGGAAATGCCCTTATTTTTCATGGTCGTTTTATACATCGTCCCCAACTTGGGTCAGTCCGCGTGAGGTCTCGGTATTATCCTCCAGCGTTTTGAGGGGTATAGCTTTATACATAGCGCGACATCTCCGTGTGTAAACAGTTGTACTGTCTTGGTGAATACCAAAGGAATCATGTCTGGATTCAGTTTTCTTCAAACAAACGCAGCACAACACATAACGAATTGCCCACCGGAAGTGCTTGTTAAGTGTACAATATAAGATAAAATTAAAAGAAAAATTCACAGCCTGCATGCAGGAAGTGATGGCTATGGGAAGGTTATACGAGTCCGGATTGTGCGATGTCAACAGGAAGTGTCTCCAGAATGCTATGACCTCTCCCGGGACGACTAGGATAAGAAATGCAACAACAATGACAACCAAACCGAGTGTCAGTCTGTTGCTATCGAGTGTGCTGATGAAATGTCGATTACTGTTTGATCGAATAGGGGTGGACACTTTTAAGGCTTTTAACAGGTAGGTATTACAGAATAATAGAACTGCGAAAGGTACGCAAATAGCGACGGCAAAGTAGCAGCTTAGGTAGATTGTTTCATGCTCTGCCATTGGTCCATTCGCCTTGTAGAAGTATCCAGTTCCGTCGAAACATTTGATTGGCCGAATCGTTTTGAGCCAATAGCGTGGCAGATTCGCCACAACACTGACAAGAATAGAGAAAGTTATCATTCGCTTTGCCAGTGTCATTCCAATCAGCTCCCTCGCTCTTATCGGGTGAACGATGACGAGATAACGCCCCAGGGCGAGAAACACAGTCAGCATGGTACTAGATAAGATGCATGTGTTGATGATAGCATTACAGTAAGTCAAATATATCACACTGAAACCTAATTGTTCATAGCCAATTTTGTGCTGGTTAACAAAGCTATGCGGAAGAACAGACAGACAGAAACAGAGGTCGGACGCCGCCAGTCCCGATAGCCCAGCTACGGCAAATCTTTCCATGCGTCCGAGGGCAATGCGCCAGCTGCGATGGGACAATATTATCAAGTTCAGTATGTTCCCGACAACTCCTCCCATACAGAATGCCACAGTTACTACAGAGTTTAAAATATCCTCCGCTCTGCGTGTTGCTGTGTTGGCACTTGCGGTCTGGAATTCTGGATCATAATCCGAATAACCGAATAGACTGGAGTCTGGTTCCACGTTCTGTCTGTCAACAATGGGTTCGTCCAACCAGCTCCTGACCGGTCTCAATGCAAGCGTTTTGACGTGCGTGTCGTTCGTCACAGAAGTGTTTGAGGACTGATAAAGACGAAGGATTTCTTCCTCAGGGCACAGAAGTATCCGGAACAGCAAGTCTTCTTCATGATCCATATCCTAAAATATAATGACAAAATAAATAATAAAAGAAGCTGCATCATAAACAAGACATGATCTCTTTTGTTTATCTGATAAAAAATGAAGCATTTCAAGCAAGGCGTTATTTTTTAAAAGTCAAGACTTTGTAATAAGTATCAATTAACGTCTGAGATTGATTTTAGTAGGTGTTATGGGCACTGCGTAACGTTATGGGTAACACCACTGTTTGTTATAAGTCACCGTTCTTTGAAGGTCTGTCCTTTTTATATGTTGCATTTTGTTATAAACTGAGAAAAAACGATATTGGGCTGGATAAAGGTTGTCATAACTTAAGATGTGTGTTTGAGGGGGGGGGGGGGGAGGGATTGCATGCTTTTGTGATATCCCAGCATTCTGGCGTACTCTACAACATTATTCGTCAAGATGACGGTCACATGACGTAATTGTGACGTCAATTAGGCGTCATTTAGGGAGTCGCATTTCGACCATTTTATACTCACAGCTTTGCTTTTTTTCATTATTTTTTTTCGTCGGTTTTTCCTCTGTTTCCAGAAAACTCGCACACTATTTGACTCAGGCAGGGGAAGGACGACGGTGACAAAGTCTAACAGATCCCGAAAAATTTACACATCAATCATAACGGTTAATAGTTAATAACTGGTGTTAGAATATCCTGCGATGCCACTGGTGGATGCGCAGAAGTAGGGACGGGGTTGCTGTGGTGTTACCCGTCCCTCCCCCACCTCGACACTTGAAATATTTTAATTACTATCGCTGATCTTGGAGTCAAATACATCCAGCAGTTACTCCACTTCAGACTGAGAATCCCTTGTAATCCACCCCTTCCCCCCCCCCCACTGCCCCCTCCCCGCCCAAGCCAGAGAAACTACGGATCCGCAGATGGCTGTTTTTTTTTTTAGAACGGATCCAGACTGACATCATGGCTTGGTCTGCTTATTCGGACATCGTGGCTTGATCCGCTTATTCGGACCTCGTGGTTGGATCAGCTTAATACTCTTAAGTTTTGATTAGCTGTTTTTGTCCGATATGTGCGCCTTACAAGAAAGTTAATTTTCTGTGTCGATCTGCAACTCCTTTGGAAATAAGTACCTTTCTTTGTGTTTGCTTTTTCTTGCACCATTAGCGTCTCTAAGTCGGTCGAAATTTTAAATATTGTCGGTCTGATAATTCAACCAAGTGTCTTTAATTTTTTTTTTTGGAGGGAAAGGGGGGGGGGGGGCGTTGCGCGGATTGACTTCACAGTACAGTTGATACTTGCTTTTTTTGTAAGGAAGTGAAAAAAAGAATAAAGGAAATGTTCCAACTCAAAAATGTAAACAAAGAAGAAAAAAAATAAATAAAAGCAGCAAATAAATCTACATGGATCGGGCTTTGAATCTGAAATTTGAAACGTTTATTTTGCTCCTTTTTTATCCGGGACTTCCATTTGACAGTTTTTATACTGTAATTGTATGTGAGAAATCACTGCACTTTTCACCGTACACCAATTGTACATTTTTGTGATTTTATTTCTTAATTTTTCTATTATTTATAAAAAAAATTAAACGCATTTTCACAATTTTATTCCTTTAATGCCTGAATAGCATAACTGTGTGCGTTATTTATCCTTTGCTGATGATTTTTATTAATTCAGAGACGTCTAAAATAGATCAGGAGCCACCGCAGTAAGTGGCACTGGCTGAATCCCACACTCCAGACCGATTTACTTATAAGATATAAAGTCTTTAGGTCTCATCCCCGCTTCCTCCCGGGTCTCCCCCAGTGCAAGTTCTCTTCCCTTCAAGCTTCCCCCCCCCCTACCACCATGAATGCTTACCTTGTATTGTGGTCTAGATTGCAGCTTGCTCAAACCAGTTGTTTTTTGTTTTTGTTTTTTTTTTTTCAATTAAAAAATTCAAAATTCCCATTCGCGATTAATCTCGCTTGAAGCAAATAAGTGGATATCATTTTGATCACACACCGATCATCAAGGCGCAGTGACATCTAGTGCTAAAATGAGCCTTCATTTCCCAGAAACGCAACTTTTAAATGAGTTATAAGGAACAGCTTGAGCAAATCACCTCGCCGCAGTGACAGTGCTGTGTGTGAGGAAGGAGCCTCGCTCTGGAAATTATAGCGGGGCTGTGGTAGGGGGGAGTGGGGGGAGTGGGGATGAGCTAAGCCAAAGGGACCATTTCATAAGCACGAAACCACGAATAAACAGGACACCGCTACATAGCGAAGTAGTCGTCTGTTCCTTTGAACACTCAAGTATTCGTTTGTTTCATGGAGCATTCACGTATTCGTTAGTCCCCTGGAGCAATTACGTATTTGTCTGTTCCGGAGAGCACTCTGGTATTTGTCTGTTCCGGGGAGACTCGGGTACAAATTGATTGCCATGCATGCCCATAACTTTTTAAGCCCCCCCCCCCCCACCCCCACCCCCGCCACTAAAAAGCAGACTGCCAAGTTTACAAGAACATCCTCTTTTCATGAAACGAGGAGTGCAGTTTGAAAAGAACCTTTTTTTTTAACAAACGGGGAGTACAGAATGAAAACTATCCTACTTTATAACTTACTTGACACTTTGCACGGAGCGCGTCTCGTCTGAGCATTAACCCTCTTTTTTCTGACGCATGGCAACACATTTGTTCCCAAGAAATATCAACGCTTGCAAAAATTGAGGACATTTTACACCTCTTCTAACTTCTCCCTGCGCACACAGTTTGTACAGTCACCATTCACTGTGACATCTGTGAACGCCCAGGCCCTTCCATGTCTACATACTCTACGTACTTCTCTATTATTTCATGATTGCCAAAGGAAATAGTAGTATCTTGACTTGTAGATACTGGAAGGCATCGAGGAGAAGTGCTCGTGCCACCAGTGCTACAGGCTGAGGGAAGGGGTTTCTTGTCCGCCCGCTCGTGTGGTTCAGGCTCGTGCCACCAGTGCTACAGGCTGAGGGAAGGGTTTCTTATCCGCCCGCTCGTGTAGTTCAGGCTCGTGCCACCAGTGCTACAGGCTGAGGGAGGGGGTTTCTTATCCGCCCGCTCGTGTAGTTCAGGCTCGTGCCACCAGTGCTACAGGCTGAGGGAGGGGGTTTCGGATCAGTCCAATAGCCAGTGTACGCACAAAAGAAAATGCAGTATTTTGGGAGTACATCTGACCGAGAATGGCGCCCAACCGGATTTGATGTGGCCACAGCAACGTAATTGCGGGACAGAAAGCAACGCAGAGCGTACGTAAAATAACTAAATTATAATCGAATATATTTGTACTAAAATCTTAAAATAAAAATAAAGCCACAGTCACGTTTAGGCTGATTTCCCTAGCCTTGCTCACGGTATGCACCCCACCCCCCCCCCCCAAAAAAAAAAAAAAAAAAAACCAAAAGAACGCGACGGCGAAAAATGTAATGCCAAAAATTGCGACGCCCAATAAGGCGACAGCTGAAAAGGCGAAGCCCGTAATGGCGCCGAGTGCAACTGTGAACAAAGCTCCCCGAGATTGTTTTAAGTTACTGATTTTAAAAAGAAGATTCACTCATTTACCTTTATCTCAGGTAAAATTAAAATTTTATCTTGTCTTTCATTGCTGTGAAATCATCAGCAATAAAAAAAGAAAGAAAAAAAGAAGAAAAAAAGGGCGATAAAAACCCCGGACACAATATTACATTGGTCTTTTATCTTTGTGGAATTTTATCATGTAATTGCATTTATTATATTCAGGTCCCTTGCTCACAAATCTGCAGATTAATATCTGACTGCAATTAAGACATTTTATGGGAAAATAATCGTAAATTACTTCACTCTCTAACTGCTCATATATTTCATTTACAGCTTTAATCTGAAATCTAGTTATAGATAGCTAATTCCCAATACAAATTGCCTTTATTTCAATGTATATCTTAGATATATCTGTTAAATTTAATTTTCAGATTTTGTTTGAAAATTGAACCTAAAGAGCACTCGAGCCATTATGTCCACAAGTACACTCGGGGACTTTGTGGGCATCGTCCTTTATGGCCGTCATCATTTGGACGTCGCCTTTCTTTGGCGTCGTTATTTTGGGCGTCGCATTTTTGTCCGAGATTCCTTGACCAATGTTCGAACTCATTTTCCAGGCTCGTGCTACCACTGCTACCGGCTACGGGGGTTTTCCGGGTCCGTTCTACAGCTCGTGTGGTTATATCATTGTATCTGATTGCTAGTGCTCGCCAGTGATTGTTGGATTTTCCGGATTCGTTCTGCCAGTCGTGTGGTTATATCATTGTATTTGATCACCAGTGCTCGCCAGTGATTGTTGGATTTTCCGGATCCGTTATGCAGCTCGTGTGGTTATATCATTGTATCTGATCGCTAGTGCTCGCCAGTTATTGTTGGATTTTCCGGATTCGTTCTTCTAGTCGTGTGGTTATATCATTGTATTTGATCACCAGTGCTCGCCAGTGATTGTTGGATTTTCCGGATCCGTTATGCAGCTCGTGTGGTTATAGCATTGTATCTGATCGCTAGTGCTCGCCAGTGATTGTTGTCTATTCCTCTTTTTATTTTTTTACATTATAGGTGAGTCTAGTTTGCAAAATAAACCATTTTCGCTAGGAATTAGCGAAAACGACACTTTCTAAAACACCCATTGGATAAAAGCGCTCTCTAGATGTGGCGTTGCTTTTCGTTGTCGACTTGTCGTTCGTATTATTCCGTCAAAGGTTTTGATTTATATAAATGTGTACAATGTAGAAAGCTTTCAAGTGTATCACTTCACTTAGAAGAAGCGAAATGCTGCTCTGTATCCGCTCGCTTACTTCGGAGTAGGTGGGGAAGGATACTTCTGGCCGGTCCGTCCAGAAGTTCCATGGGACTTCTATTCTGATGGGTCAGAAATCTCATGGGACTTCCGCACGGACCGGCCATGTTATACAATAAGTACACAAAATAGCGTTTAATTTATGCACGTTGGTGGTCATGAAAACGACCGAAGTTTTATCTGTTAGTTGAAGGGGATCCAGTCTTCATGCTTTCGGTCATCTGTTTACTGTTCAACATTGAAACCGTAGTACGTTGCGCACTCTCTACAAGTTGAAAAAATAATCTTTGCTTCTTGTGGCATGCATGGTGATGCCGCAAGCACATGATGTGCGAAGTATATGCGGACACTGTGTGCTCATGCACCTATTTTTTAAGCCAGCGTCCGCACTGCGTACATATAGAGTGGCAGGCACTGCTGTAGTAGTAGGGGAGAAAGGATGGAACTGGTCCACCTATGACGTCATACTGACGTCACAAAGGTGGGCCAGAACCGGCATGGGGTCTCTGGTCCAGTTTTTTTTTGATAGAGCGCGCGCCTGTTCGGATGACGTCATAATGACGTGATGGTGACGACGGGATGACGTTATGATGACATCATACTGACGTCATGATGACGTCATAATGACGTCATAACCCCGAGCGCCATAATCCTAACCCTAGACCATAGAGTGTATCATAAATGTGTATTATGAATGAGTACGTGGTGAATGTGTTATGAATGAGTACATTATGAATGAGTTTGTGTGTTATGAATGACTGCTTGATGAATGTGTGCGTTATAAGGTTATGTGATTTGGTTCATCACATAACCTTATAACAGTTTGTATTAATAGACCTTTCTAATTCTTTATTTATTGCACTAAATAGTTCAGGTATTGATCTATAGTAAGCACATGGACTGGCAACTTCATAAAACGTATCGTCTAATGCCGACCGATAATGCATATAATAGTCCATTCCTTGTCTCATTGTCGCCAATGTGTGATGTAAAGAAATGTAAAAACTTGTTAACTCCATGATCACTAAATCGTGTATGCCGGTTGACGAACTGGATGTGTATATGTTACAGGCAATTTGTGTATTCAGGCAATTCGTGAATTGCCTGAAATTTTCAGGCTATTCGTGAACCGCCTGTAGGGGTCAGGCAATTCGTGAATTGACTAAAAATTTCAGGCAGTTCGTGGATTGCCTGGAATTTAAGGGTTCCTTGTTCACATATTGCCCAAAGATGTTTCAGGCAATTTGTGTATCAAAATATTAAATGTTTAACAGAGCCAAATTCGCTAATTTCTTACTTTATAATCGAAATAGTTGCAATTAAGACATGTACTTGGGGAAGTATAATAGGGGATCTTAGTATACGTGTCTTACCTGACCATGTTTCATAATTGCAATTATGGCCAAAGTAAAACATTGTCCTAAGGGCTCCAATTTCCGGACTATGTCAATGGCCAATAATGTTTCTCACCGGAGTAGGAAATCAATTAAGTGGCCTCTCACTCTCCTTCCAAGTTACAAGTAAATACCGTCGTTATTTGAAAGCAGGTCTAAAAATTGCAATTTAATTTCTTGTGATGAATTTAAAATTGAAAATTTTAACGGGGTCTGTTATTTCCAACCGGGTGAATTGCAAGAAAATTGAGGGATTTAATTAATTTCAAGTAAACCTTTATAATTAAATACAATCCAATCTGTTGTGGGAGTTTACGGTTTAGAATTGCAATTATAAATTGATGTAACCACTATACCAGTATGGTGTTATGCCTTTTACTTGATAAAATTGCAATTAACAGGCATCGGAGTACAGTGCTATTATGCAACTGAGTGCGTGGTAAAATGCATGCAAACTGATTCTTTGATTTACTTTTGATGTAAAGTGAAACTCCAATTACTTGTTGCAATTGCAATTAACAAGCAGCGGAGTACTCTTTTATCAGGAAACTGAGTGGTAACGAAGTGAGATGTTTTACTTCAAATAACCAGTAGATGAATGCAATTTATGATAAAAAAAATAATTGTCAGCGGAGTTTCTGCATGATTGATGTAAGTATGAACGTTTAATTCTTGTACATACAACTATTGCTTTATAACTGCCCATGAAATGTAGCAATAAATAGAACATCAAAACTTGTTCAACATCTCTTATAAAACATGTTTCAGGCAATTCATGAACTGACTGGTCCCTTATTTCAGGCAATTCACGAACTGCCTGAAAATCTTAGTCAATTCACGAATTGCCTGACCCCTACAGGCAGTTCACGAATTGCCCGAAAATTTCAGGCAATTCACGAATTGCCTGAATACACAAATTGCCTGTAACATATATACATTACTTCGTGCGCGACGCGCGCCATGCACACCGCATCCATTGCATACACTGCATGCCTGGTTCACATTGCTGTGTATTGCTTCCACTTGACAACACGTACAGGAATATAAGTTGTAGTTTCATTCTCTTGGCAACAACAACATATCTCTTTAATTCATGTTAAAGATTTTTTCATCCTTCTGGAAACTGTCTTTATTGATGCTATTTCATTTCTTTTGTGATATATTCACGAGTTGTCTTTTTGCTAAAAACAGTTTTTGGAATATTAGCATGTACAAATTCCTAAACAAAACTGCTTCCAACCTCGTGGTGGCACTTGCAATTCTTTTCTTCTTGTAGCAACCAATGCCTCTTTCAATAAATCAATAATGTTGGAATTTTCAATCGTTCGTAAATGACGGCCAAGAAATTGAAAAATGTCCGTTGCAGTGTCACGATTTCGTTTCTTTTTTTTTTTCAAGTTTATTCGCCTTAACTTTAACAACATTCTTTACTTACTTTAATAACTTTCTTTATTCTGATTGAAGTATTAAGGACCATGTTTACTTTTTAAATAACAATTTGAGCTAATAATGGAAGCATAATTCCAGCAAGGGTTCCAGTAAATCCATCTTTCTGATTACTAAGCTTCTTTTTACGCTTAAGGGAAAATTTTCTTATCAGTCAGTTGCCGAGTGGTTTGTGGCTGAAATCGCTTGATAAAATATCACTCCTTTCATGTCTTTGTATAAGGGCTGAACTGCAGTATAGAGCCATAAATTAATTTTAGGAAATGGTTGAATAACTTTTTGTTTGGCCATTCTACCTATTTGCCCCTCCCCCTTAGGATATTTAGTCTCCCGTGGGTCCAAATATGCTAGGATATTTGGATCCCCTTTATTTTTTCTTGTTGCGAAATTAAAAACAATAATTTTTTGTGCTTTTATCTTCTGTATGGAATCACTTTCTACAAATTACAAATCATAGATTCAATCTCATTGAAAAACACAGATATACTTCTGAAATGTTTAGTAACTGCAACAATGTACAAATAAACTGAGATACCACAGAATCAAAGAAACTTAACACGAGACAGTGAATAAACTAAATGTAATGATCGTTTATTATTATTATGATTATATGTAGTCAAATTCCCGGCTGAATCACGTCAACATGGGGAAACAACAGAAATGTCGGCGTATAACACATACTTATATTTTTCACGTTTTGATTTTCATCAAGTAATCCATTGCTCGCTACATTTTCATCAATTTCTTGTGTGTTTCCATCAATAATTGATTGAATTATTAATCGTAGAATATTTTAGCATGGTATATAAGCAGGGATATGATTTTGGATTTTAAATCCAGGCCATCAAAACACCTGTGGAACTCACCAAAAGGATTAAATTTGAATTTCTGAATTAGATATGAGATTAAAGTAACTGCAAGTATACAACAATCTTAAATTAATACAACAGTAACGATTGTTTGATTCGATGTCATCAAAGACGATGTGATTATGCAACTCGCTGTCCACTACGATTACAAGAAATGTGCACATGCCCGGCATCTTGCATCAACATAATGGCGGTGGTAGAACTAAAACCTCGCCCTATTCAGAACCACCAACATTATGAAATCAAACGCTGAATCGTGTTGCTGTTGTTGTATAGCCAATGATGTATGATTGCTGATGTATGGGTTACTAATTATTTTTTGGCTAGAAATTTGCATGGGACGAGATGGTTGGGGGATGAGATGGAGTTCGTTTTAATGAAATATACAGTGTTGCGTTCTGTCTGTATCAGATTACAAAATATTTTTTTTGCTCAATTCAGTTATCTGCTTTCTGAACAGTGAAACTTGAATGCCTCTTTTTTGACTCTGTGGTCAAGCTATAATCAGGTATCAAGGCTATTCAAGGTCATCAAATTTTGGACTTGTAACTACTGTCGTAAAACTCACCTATTGCTGGATTTACAGCTGTATGTTACATCGGTATAACCGCCAGGGTAGATTCGTCAAGGTGTATTCTCATTGGTCAATGTATCCTGTCCAATCTTGTAGATACCCATGGAGTCCCATCTTTCCAGTTCGGAGCATATTGATGAAGCTGTAACTGCTAACTAACAAACTATAAGTAATCTTCACGACATTCCTCACCGTTTTATTTTTTTTTAAACTTAATTAGCCATTCTCTCTTCCCCCTTTATAACATAACTTTTTATTCCCCTTCTTAACCTCCAAGTTAATATACGTTTTGTTTTTTGTTTTTTTTAAAGAGCAAGTTAAGCTCTAAAGAAATTGAATTCGATTCGTAGAAAGAAGCCCACTTCTCAATGCAGGTGAAACCTTTCTACAACCTCATCAATGTTAAAAATTTAATGAACAACTATATACAAATTATGGACAACAACGTATGCTATGAAAAAGAAAACCCACTTCTCAACGTAGGTAAAGCTCTTCCTCAAAGCACAATGCACATGTTCAAAAACAATACATTTTGTGTATTCAAAGTAGATACAATGACTACCTTATATATCGTACAATCGCCTCGTATTAAAGTACACCGTTGTCAGTAACTGGTCTAATGATATGAAGCGGAGTTTGCAAAACTTTTCAGCCAGATCCAAAATACATGAAGAGGTGTCCCCCAGGTATGGGCTATCGCTTTTAAAAAGAACTTGATGAATGTTCACGTGTGTCAGAAAGTCTCTATGTCTAACAGTCTGGTTAGGTTTGAAGTGAATCGAGGTTATGCCAAAGCTGCTATTTGGGAAGTTGTTAATCCAGAGGTACATATGCCCTTTGCTGTATGAAAAGCAATGAAAATGCATTGGATGAAATTTTGGCAATTTCAGTCTTAGAACTTTTAGCAAAAGGTGGAAAGCTGCATCCTCACCATCCTTGTCTCTACAATGGACAACCAATGTCTTTGATAATTTCACGGCAAATTCAGCTAGAAATTTCAGTAGATCAATTTGCTCCTTTGCTGAGTTCTCTGAAGCTGAGGTAAAATCTAAACCAGTCTCTCCTATGCCCACAACCGCAGGAATGTTGGCTATATTCTTTAAAATTTTATTTAGATGACCCTTGTACACGTGTGGAAAGCGAGGGTGTGCGCCTATAGTAAAATACAGTCGACTATCTTTTTCATGCAGCAATATCAATTCTTCTTCTTTCAGTACTTTATCAAAGCAGTAATTGTTGACTGCCAAGGCAACAGGCAATTTTGAATTAGCACAGGTCTGAGTAAACGTAGAAAAAGTTGATCGACGAAGTGTTTGATCCAAGTGAAAATGAGAGTCCGCTAGAACCTTCATATCCGATATGTTGAAATTCTGTACGGCACCATGTTGAAAATCCAGTTGTTCAGAATGTGAAATTTTTGATAGGAGCACAGATACGACTCGCCAGTGAACCAATGTAGCAGGCGAATTTGGAGGGCAAATAGAATATTTGACAGGATGAATATTTAACTTGTAACTTATCATATCCATAAGCCTTTCCTCACCACTTGATATGGAGCATTTTTGGAAAGATGGCAATATCCAGTTGCTGTCGAGTAATAGCCAATACAATGCTTCTATTGAGGCAACTTTCAGAAAAACAGCCAGGCGCAACAAACTTTCAATAATAATTTCGATGCAGTTTATACAGGTGTTCTTTTCCGGATTATACTGAACGGGCAAATGACATGAAATTGTATGTAGCCTAGGGTGACGATTTTTGACGCCGCATAAAATACATTCACTGATCTTTTTCTTTTTCTTTTTGATGGCTGGCTCACACTCTTTAGTAGGACTTCCGTCATTTGCCACCAACAACTTCCCATCCTGGTCCAAGTAATCTTCATAGTCAGGGACGAAATCCGCCTCGTCTTCCATTGCTATGCAATTTAAGACCAGAATTTTATACAGTGCAGCAATTAAATATTAATATGCATTAATATCTACAAATAAACAAATAAAGAAATATATGACTAACATTTGTTAAGTGCTATGTAATAAAAACGATCAATTGTTATCAGTAATCATCTATACAAAAACATTGTTCACCACAGAACCACCATACAACTACTGATAATCGGTCAGATAATTAGGCCTTTTAATTTTACGGCCAGTTCGAGTTGTTTGCTTCGTATCAATGTTCGTATTATCTACTTTTCCCAATTGTGTTTCTGTAATACCATTGTTGTTTTCAGCGTCAGGACTAAAAAGCCTCTTTAATCCTTCATCTACATATTGATATTCGTCATCAGTATCATTTTCATAATTTTCATCCAATTCGTCGTCCGATTGTTTATTGTAATTTAAATCGCTTTTGTCATTAGATTCCGAATTATCGAATAAAGTTTGGAATGCATCTGAATTGTCATCATCTTCTGCTTGGCTACCATGCTCCGTTATTTTTTCTTTCAATCGTACCATCCAGATGGGTACAGTCCTATCGTGGCAAGGTTTCAAGTTATTGTGATGTACAATTAAGGTTTTCTTCTGATTTTTAATCTCAACAACTGCAGGTGAAATAACTTTGGATACTACATATGGTCCTGAATATACATCTTTCAATTTGTTGCTTTGCCCGACCACTGACGCCAAGTTAAGTCGATATACGAAATCGCCCTCTTTGAACTGATTAACTGCTAATTAAGTGTCGAAATTTCTTTTCTGAATGCATTGAGATTGTTTAAGTTCCTTCCTAGCTATGGTATATGACCTATCAAGTTTTTCAAGAAGTCGCTTTAGATATTCTGGATACTGTGCAAATTTCACTTGCTTTGTTACCAGGCCCGTGACTATTTCAATGGGTTGGATGGTTTCTCGACCCAACATCAGCATATTAGGTGTGAACCCGGTGTGTCGGTTTTCAGTACATCTGATTGCACTGGCCAATTGTTGTAAGTTATTATCCCAAGTCGAATGATCGTCTTTTATATAGCAGCGAATCATCTGTAGTATCAAGCTGTTGTAGCGTTCAACTTGTCCATTGGAAGAGGGATGATAAGGTGTTGTTCTAGACTTTGTAATATTTAATTGATGACATAAGGATTGAAAAAGATTGCTCTCGAAACATTCGCCTTGATCAGTGAAAATTTCAATAGGACAACCAAATTTTGAAATGAAGCCATCTACCATTGTTCTGGCTATCTCTTCACTGGTTTGTGTTTTTTCTGGGAACAGCTCGATCAACTTTGTAAACTGGTCTACTATTGATAGAATGTAATTATTGCCTTGTTCACTAGTCGAGAATGGTCCAAGTACATCAATGTGAATTTTTTCCATTGGAGCCGAAGCATGGTATTGACCTAGATTTATTTTTGGATTTTTGTTTGTTTTCTTGTTTCTGTTACAGACACTACACGTTTTGATATATAATTTGGTGTCAATATATCTGCTATGCCACATAAATGAACGTTTAACCTTCTTGTAAGTTTTCCGAATGCCCAAGTGGCCAGATGTCATCTTATCATGACAGTGCTGTAATATTTCTGTAGTCATTTCCTTCGGAACCATAAGTAAGAGCCGTGTCTCTTTGGTATCTTCGTACTTGTAGTACAGTATTCCATTTTGTATAATTAGTTGACACTTATTTCTCCAAAATCTCTTTACAGCGGGACTTTCTAACATAAGTTGTGCCTGTGTAGGTTCATATTCATTCTCTAGCCAGCTTATTAAAACTTTTAAATTTTCATCCTTACGTTGCTTTTCTCGTAACTCTTTTGGATTATAACTGAAGCACCAGGACAGGGTTCTTATCTTATTGCTAGCCAATGGTATAATGTCTTCTACATCTTCCGAAAATCTGGACCATTGTTTATGCGCCCTAGTACAAAATGAACAGCCTTTACATGGTAGAGATTTAAGGTTTGCGTCAGGTATGTAGTTGTCACAGTAGGCCATGCGATCAGGTATTCGTGATAAACCAGCTGCGTTGCTGTGTAGCTTTCCTGGCCGGTGTTGTACTACCATGTCGTATTGACTGAGCTCTTCAAGCCATCTAGCAAGCATGCCCTCAATGTGTTTGAACCTAAGTAGCCATGTCAAGCTATTATGGTCTGTGCGCACCAAAAAATGACGTCCAAGTAGGTAGTGCCGGAACTGGCGTGTAAAGCGGACAATAGCCAGAAGCTCTTTACGTGTAGTGCAATACTTCCTGTGCGCTGGACTAAGCACATAACTTCCATATGCAATTACATATTCTTCGCCAGTCTGAGGGTTTATCTGTAGCAATTCGGCACCAATTGCTGTATCAGAAGCGTCGGTGTCCAGGACAAAATCATAATCGGGGTGTGGATACGCTAATGTTGGTAGATTTATCATAACATTTTTCAATTTGTCAAAAGCTTGGCGGTGTTTATCTAGCCATTGAAATTTCACCTTTGGTCCTGTCAGTTGGTACAATGGAGCGGCTATTTCAGCATAATTTTTAATGTGCTCCCGGTGATAATTAACAAAACCAAGAAATTTTTCAACTTCTTTCGTGTTAATTGGAGTTGCCCATTCTTTCACTTTGTCAACATTTTCTGGATTAACCTGAACTCCCTTCTCACTGACTAATTTTCCTAAAAACAAAACTTGCTTTTGGAAAAAATTGCACTTCTTTGGCTTCAGTTTGAGATTATTTTCTCTAAATCGTTGTAATACATCCCGAATATTTGAGAGGTGGTCATTGAAATTTTTCCCCAGAACAATGATATCATCAAGGTAGGCTAAAACTTGTTTCCACGTCATTCCCCTCAATAAGAGTTGAACTACTCTTTGGAAAACAGACGGAGCATTAGTTAATCCAAAAGCCATTCTATTGCGTTCGAAAAGTCCATACTTCGTGGTAAAAGCTGTTTTGTGCCTGTCGTCTTTATCTATTAAAATTTGCCAATACCCACTGCTCATATCCAAAGTGCTAAACCAATTATTTCCAGAAAGTGTGTCAATGCATTCGTTAATTTTTGGAAGAGGAAAGCTATCTTTGACTGTTACCGAATTTAATTTTCTGTAATCAATGCACCATCTAACCGTTCCGTCTTTTTTACGTACTAAAACTGGACAACTGGCCCAATCGGAGCTTGACGGTGAAATCACATCAGCTTGAAGCATTTTCTCAAGGTGTTGCTCTTCTTCCTTCTCAAAATTAAAAGGCGTTCTTCTCATATTTTCACGGACCGGTTTAGCATCTTTTGTATCTATTTTCATTTTAATTTTGTCAAAACAGCCAATGTCTAAATCGTCTTTCGAAAAAACGTCTGAAAATTCTAGAATTGTTCCTGCAAATGTATCCTTTTCTTCATCGCTTAAATTTGCTGACGATTGCCTGAACATATCTTTAAGGTGATCAGGCATGCGTGTTAAGTCACTTTCGTCACTATCGCTTGTTACACGCCGCACGGAAGGATTGTCAGTCTGTAGATAGGTGTTGTTTTCCGGATCTGTATCTTGATCCTCATGTTGTTTACGATTTTCACCAGTATCTTCAACTACTCCTTCGATCTCTAAAATAGTTCCTATAAATTTCTCTTTGTTTAAGTGCAAGTAGTTTTTAGTTGTATTTGTCATTTCTATTACCACATCTCTCTGACCCTTGACCAGTATGTTTGGGATTAACAAATCCTTGTTTAAACCATACGGAATAATAGCAAATTCTTTGCCACTACCGATATTACCAATCAGCTCAACGTTTGCTCTTATGACTGTCTCTGGTGGCACGACAACTTTCTTTTCCAATTGCACTCGATGTATCTCGTATTCGTGTGTTTCATCTTTCACCAACGTAATAGGTATCACTGCTGTCTTTGTTATTAACTGATTTTGGTTTAAGTCCACTATTACATTGTTTTTTACCAAAAAATCTAACCCTAAAATCATGGAATCATTTATTGGTGCCACATACAAATCAGTATGAAAGGAATTGTCTCCTAATGCAATTTTGACATTTTTAGCTAATTTCGCCTTGAGAGTTTGTGAATCATCTACTCCTTTTAGTTTTACCTCTTCACTAAGTTGCGGTGGTTTTTCCAAACTGTTGTATGTCTTTTCGCTCAAAACAGAAACTTGAGCGCCGCTATCTATTACAGCTGAAATTTCATGTTTTAGAATTCTAACAGAAGTGACAATGTTCAGATGTATCGTATCGTTTCTCCAAGAAACTTCACGTACTTGTTGACTACTTTCACAGGACTTCATTTTGACTTTAGGTTTGCCCTCATTTCCTCTCTCTTGGGCCGATTGTCGGGCTTCTATTTCGGCCCCTTCTCGTTTTTTGCAAATGATACACTTTTTGCCGTTTTTTCATTAGAACTTTCGTTCGCTTCGCCCCTTTTCAGGTTTGAATATCTTTCTAAACTGTCACTTCGGTGTTTGAAGTGTTTTCGTTCTGACGAATCACGCTCTGGTGACCGTCGATACTTAGAAGTTCTGTCCCGGTATTGTCGATTTTCATACTTTTCTGGTGAATACTGATAATGGGAAGAATTTTCGCAATACTCTATGTCTTCATACCGTTCTGGTGAGCACCGATACCTAGAAAATTTCTCGGGGTACTGTCTGTTTTCACACCGTTCAGGCGTTCTGTCGTAACGCTCATATCTCCTTTCAAAGGTGCGTTTTTCCCCATAATGCTCAGGCGAACGTCTATCAAATGAATTATATCGACGAGGTAACCATCCGATCTCTCTGGTGTCTCATCTCGAAAATCTTTATAGTTGTGTCTATCTGGTCCGTCTCTGTCATAGTTGTACCGTTTGCGTCTATACTGCCTATCCTGCCTATAATCTCTATTGCTAGAACTGTCATATGGTTCATCACGCCCCACATAGTTGTCCTTATTGTCATATCTATAATCTCTGTTCCTGCTGGAGGGCGAGTAGGCTTCATAAATTGATGGTCTTCTTCTATATCGTTGGTCACTTCTGTATCTATCTTCATCTTCACTTTCCGCAGAATAACTTCCATCCCTAAATCGTGTCCTATAATCTCGATTGCTATGTCTATAGTAGTCTCTGTGTTCTCTGCGGAACGGATAAGGTGATGATGATTTCCGGCCGTGATAATAATCACGTTTTTGAAGGCGGGATCGGCTATCATCTGAATCCTCAGTGTCTTTGTCGTATCGATAGCGCCGAATTCTGTTTGGATTTTCACCTAACACTGCAATCTGGTTACTTATGTGTGCTTTTAAGCGTTTAACTGCTTCACTAATGTTTGCCGGAGGTGGAACTTGATCTGCCAGCAATAGTGCAGCTTTTCTGTTAGTACATCCTTTTATGAGGGCCTCTACTGCAATAGAGTTTGCTATCGGATCATCTGAATTTGGATAAGCTTGTTTCACTAATCGGCTTATCCTTTCAGCGAATTCGTCTTCCTTTTCATCAATTCTTTGCTTTATAGAAGCTAACTGTCTTCTCGTTGTAACTTCGTCATCGCGTTTACTAAACCGCTCGCTGAGACATAGTACAAGCTCCCGGTAGTTTTTCTTTACTGCATCAGGCAGCAGATCTTTAAATTCCGCAGCACTCTCGCGTAGTGAAATGACAAGAAAATCTAGTCTGTCTTCTTCGGGTACCTTGAATTTTGTAGCGACAGATTGGAAAGTCGAGATGAATGCTTCCCATGATCCTGAGCCATCAAATTTAGGAAGGTTCAAAAGAATTTTTGCCCAATTTTGAGTTCTGTTATCGATCTGATGACATCTCTGTTGCCGTTCTCTTTTCCCCAATCTTCTGCTTTGAAACAAATCGGCTGACAAAGGATCATACTCGGCTTCAAATAAGTTATGCCCTTGTTGATCTTGAGCTTGAGTTGGGTCTTGAAATTCTTTATCTGCTTCAGAGGCATCTGGTGTTCCATACTTGCCTTGAATTGAATCTTCTATTTCTTTTTTGATGACCGTTTTGCTTTCATCCAAGAGATGATGCATGTTTTGTGCCAGTTCCTGCCCCAATTCGTTGAAAATTGCTTTCTTCTGCTCATCTAACTTCACTTCCATCTTTCTCTCAACCTCGTGGGCTACGTCATCTCTAATTTCAGTCTTTACCTCTTGTTTGACTGAAACGCTTAAAAGCCTTATTTGTTCCAGAACATTTTGTTCAAATTGTGCCCGATGCTTTCTCTCTTCTTCTTTTTCTTTTTTTAAACGTGCATCTAAATCCGCTCTATCCTGTCTCCAACGCTCTTCCATGTTCATAATCAATGATTTAAATGCAGTATAAGTAAGCACCTCTTCTTCCGGAGGATGATCTCCATCTTCCTCAAGCTTTGCCTTGGCTCCTTTAGGCATTTTGTGGCGATTCTTTATTCTACATACAAAACTGTACTCCACTGGCTACATGTTTAAGTCTTTCTATTAGTGCCACCTTATTCAACCTTATTAGTAATATTGTTTATTTATTTTTTCTGTTATCTTTCCGAAATATGACAAATGACGCTTACCCGAATCTCAATTCAGGTATATAGCGTTTAAAGTGAAATCAAATTTCTCAGCTTATATGATGGGTAAGTCCTTCTATCTTATTTAAACTTGGTTAATACCAACCCTAATCTTGATTAAGGTATGAGGTATTTTTACTTTTAATGTATAAATTTTACAGATATCAAGTAAATCTAAAGTATATATTAACTTACCTACTAGATAATTATACTTTAATTATCAGTACTATGACACCACCATAGATTAAAGTATGGCTTCGTAATATTTCTTTGATATTACTAATTTTCTTTAATAGTAATCAATTGTTGTATTGTGGTTAACTGTGTTATTTTATTTGCTTTAGGTAGATTTAGGTAGATAAAAGTTTGAGCAATCTATTTGAAGATATTTTGATGCTATATGAAATGAATTACTAGTTTATATTACTGTTAAAGGTTTAAATACACTTTGGAGTATGTATCTGTATGTGTATAATTTGTTTTTACTTGCTTTTTTTCTTTCACCAGACCAATGATCTCAACATCGGTTGTGGTTTTAGAAATCAAGCAAAGTATTCAGATATTCTAATGTTTTAATTTTTGAACTTTCAGTGATGTTTTGTTAACCTTAAGCAACAAAAAGCTCTCTGAAAGATTTTCAACGATATTGCACTTTTGTATAAGTATTTATCTAATTGAAAGTCAAGTGTGGATAACAGATAAAGGGTCTGCTAACAAGTGATTTTACTGTATTTGATTGCTGAGCAAAAAATATTAATTGTTTATTTGTATGTGTTTGGGATCAATTTCTGTGAAATTATGTATTTTATCTGGTTTTCTTTTCGTTATACGAATTAGCTTTGGTCTACTAATGCAGACAAAAGCATATCTCGTATAAACCGATAGTAGAAGCTGTCTGGTATTAAACTTCAACTATATAAAAAAATATCATTTTCGGGATGACAAAATGCAATTCTCGGGATGAAGTAGGATCCGAATACCAATGGTACCTGCACTATAATAGGTATGTAGTATGTGTTTTACTATATACCTAGCATATGCTGCTTTGATATTTAGATGATCGAGTGAAGGTAAGTGTATATTTGAGCACTTGTTAAACTTTGTTTATATTTTTGGTCTGGATATGTAATGGGTCTTAAATTCAGTGGTAAATCATGAAGGAGTATTGTATGTCAAGATATAAACCCTTTGTCATACACAGCAATGTAAACCAACACTGCAAATTGAATGGGTTGTCTTTTATCGCTCACTTTGTTTCGTTCAGTTTTCAAGTTTAAAACGTTGGCACCATTTGTGTCACTATTTTGTATGTAATAATTGATCAGGTTTATTATTTATGCAGTTGGCATCAGATCGATGTGGTTTATGGTCAACTATAATTAGAATACCTCAAAAATGGCGTAGGGATTTCCTACACGGGAAAAGAAAAATAGTTCCAGATACAGATCTTCTTTGATCGAACTTTATAATTGTCTCGATAGTTCACTTAAGAAGTGTTTAATAATTATAAGAAACAATTAGTATTATGATTGAATGATAAATTTTATCTAGATTGACACAAAGAACGAATTTGAAAATTTATGTTTACCGGTATCCAAGAAAACACTGGATTTTCCCGCGAACTTCAAATATCCCGGTTTCACATGAAATTTTTATTCGATCTTCTATTTATCCGGATCAGATTATATATTATGTATATATCCGCGTGTTTCACCCTCAGGCTGCCGGTACCAATGTTGTAAAACTCACCTATTGCAGGATTTACAGCTGTATGTTACATCGGTATAACCGCCAGGGTAGATTCGTCAAGGTATCTTCTCATTGGTCAATGTATCCTGTCCAATCTTGTAGATACCCATGGAGTCCCATCTTTCCAGTTCGGAGCATATTGATGAAGCTGTAACTGCTAACTAACAAACTATAAGTAATCTTCACGACACTACTGCTGCGTGTTTTGCGAATGTCTGCGAATAGTGTTAGTGGGACATCCGCTTTCAGAAAGACACATTTCTAGATTGTAAATTTCACGACAAAAACATGCCTACCATGTGTTTCAAGGAGAACCTCGTTAAATGTCAATAAGAATAGAGAAATAAAATGAAAGGTTGATTTTATACTGTGGAATTAAAAACTGGCATTTGCGCTTTAAAAATCTACTTATGAACGAGAAAAAAATAGAGATGGTGATAAAATGCCAAATGTACAAAGAAATGAGTGGAGCGGGGTCAGACCCTATACAATAGTAATACTTCATTCTGAGTGCGTACGATATTGTTTTTTGCCTGAAGCCGTAGGGCCGTACGGACCGACCCCGAAGGGGGAGGTCCGTACACGCCCGTAGGCTGAAGGCAAAAAACAATATCGTACGCACTCAGAATGGAGTATTACTTTTATTATATGCCTACTTTTGCTATTTTTATGTCGTTCTTCAAAATTTTACCACGCACTATTTTTGCACTCAGTATGCTCAGATGGGGTGACGCGTAATCGGTACTGCGGTCAGCGAGCATTGATATTTGACTCGGTTTTTGCACTTAAGAAAACAAATATTAAGTATTTATTTGCTAACGCTTAAAGTATAATGATTATTTCTGACGTAATACCCCCCCCCCCCCTAGCCGCGGCATTATATCAGTTATATCTTTATTAATTTCAAATCAATGCACATAAAATCACCCGAAGGACATGTGTAAAATTACCAACAATTGACCCTTTAAAATAAATATTTACCTTAAAAATGCCTTCCTTTCTGTCATCAGTGATAGTACACTTCAATTTATGTGCCTTAAACTCATGTGGTTTAAGAAGTAACCTCACAAGCCCGCCTCATAAACAAGTATTTTCTCCCTTTCGAACGTTCCTTCGTATTTTTGGCAGTTCAACGGAAGTAACTCATTTCAACTCAAATCGCGAAATAACAACGTAAGAAATACACAAATGACGTAATTATATGACATTTCTAATTAGATGACGTTTCGTTTTCAGGCTGCGCTGTAAATATCGTCACAGTAATAACTCGTTTATCGATTGTGAGGACGGTTGCAGTTCATTGTGACCCACTTTCTCTTCACTATCAAGTCCGAAAACACGTGTTTTTTTTTTTTTGCTTACTGTTTACATCTGATCGCATTATGAATATGCTTATAGGGGGGAACCGTGCAATCTGGCCTATGAAAACTGCATGCTCGTTTTTTTTTTCTATCATTTCTTTGTACGCGGACCTCCAGGCATATAATAAAAGCTAATATATTTTACAATGCTGCAGAGCGGAGGGTTACTATTGCTTCAGACAGATTTTACCCGCCCCCTTTGCCCTACCCCGCCCACCCTCTCCCCCGAGAACAACAGTCTAGTTGATCTTTCCACAGGTGGAGCTGTACACAGAAGGGGCGGGCTGGCTACGGTGAGGGGGGGTGGGCGGAAAGGGGTGAAGTTTGAATAATGCGAGTAGGCTCTCAGTAGTATATTCTGCGTTAGAGAGAGTCCAAGCGACACCGTGCCTGACATAGTCATCGCCAGTAAAGCAAGTATATGAATATCAAGGGTCGACACGATGCATATCAGATTCAACCAATTTCCATGACTCGGTCATTTCAATCTCGTCCCATTTTAACACGAGAACTACATTGTTATAAGCCAAGCAGGCAAAAAATATTTTTAAAAAAGTAAGTATCTTTTTTAAGGTTAAGTATATCACGTTACATCAATTTTTCCAGCGAGAAGAGGGTGGGTGTTTGCCGTGTCCCCCTTCTTCCGGTTGAGGTGTCTTCCGGTGTAGTTGTTTTGTTGTCACGAGTAACTGAATGACAACTCCTTTTCTTAGCGTAATCATTATAAATGAGGAATAGATTTCATAAGCCGTGTTAGTGTTCCGTGCCATGTTGCTCTTAATATCGCGCACGTTTCTTACGATTAGCCTAGAGATTCAGTAGCCAATCTTTACTGAGAAATAATGGCTTGAGACTGATAAGCAGAGAGACGCTGTTTCCCAGTACTGCGACATCTTCCAGTTACTTAAATCACACACCGATGAAGACGCTACACAGAGTACATTATGCTTTGAAAGTGAAAAAAATGCCACCATAATAGGCAAAAAAATTCTTCGTTATTAAATTACAACTGAACTGTATATAAATGCAAAAAAAAAAAAAAAAAAAAAAAAAAAAAAAAATGGGTGGATCCCGGTGGGGTGGGGGGTATCAACAAAAGCGAAGAAAGGGGGGTTACTTTCAGAGGTCACCCGAGCTCCGCGAGGATTGCTAATTTCGTTAAGACGGGCGGACGATGGGAGGGAGGGAGGTTTGGGGTATAATTTTCATTCAGTACTCCCAGAAGACAGGGTGGGGGTCTTCTGCAACAGTACTCCATGTTTCCAAGGATTCCCAGTGGGTTGGCGAAACAAGAAGCAGGTTGAACTACCGTAGAGGTTGGCTGTTGAACAACAACACAGCCGTAATCATGTAGACCACGCTCAACAGCTGGTTATCCACGCAATACAGATGAGTAGTAGTGTGAAACATTGCTGCTATCTTCTAGAAATTCCTACAAATGTGGCTTTCAAAACTGTTTCCGATATGATTATTTGTGTTGTCTCTGTGGGTAAACATTGCACAAAAGTTCGTTCATTTATTACACAGATCATTCAAATTATTGGTTGAATCATCAAAGAAGAAGTAGCACCAAATACCTTCATGAATTAGCAAACATAACAGTGCATAAGCAGCCTCGTTTCGAATTTCCCGTAATGCATTCGGCAACTTCCGCAGCCAATCTATTGCTGTTCTCTTTATGCCCATTTCATATAACCTAATTGCAGCTGTAGCAGATCTGCCTCACATTTTCGAAGTCACACAAAGGTCTCCCACACAGATGATTTGAGGGGGGGGGGGGTGATTACAAGGGTTGTGACGTCATCCGCTGTGCGGTCTCGTCTTATTTATCGATATTTGCGCTAAGTGACAGTAGAAAGTGTCATTCTATTAGGAAAAAGTTTATTTTTTGTATTTTACTTCAAATTTCAGACCAAACTATTGTCACAATAGCCATCTGTATGTTAGGTCATATATCTGTTAATCTTTTAAGTTAATTGTGCATCTGTTAATTTGTTCCTCTGTCTATTTGAATGGTAGGATGCGTTGAAAGTGGGAACCGGACAAAATACCACCGGACATAATACCACCGGGCAAAATACCACCGGACATAATACCACCAAGGAAATGAAAACTAGGAAAAAATACCGCTAGCGATATCTTTTTATTATACAGCGTAACAACGCAGACTCGGTGGCGTCCAGTCATGGAAGAAGCCCAAATAAGATGCGAAACGGAGACGGCTTAGGGATTATAAAAATCAGATGCAGTAGGTCGCAGAGAATAAGAGCGAATACTCCTTTATGTCATTACTGATAAGGGATTGCCAAAGCGCGAGACTTTCCGCATATAAATAGGGCACTAAAATGAGTACAATTTAAACCAATATCAACGGCAATAAACCACGACAATAAAAGTAGTTGAAAAACGGGGGTTCTAAAACAGAAAGTGACGTCATAATGACGTCACATGGTGTTTTAGAATCCCCACGGGGGTTCTAAAACAGTGACGTCATAATGACGTCACTGTGGGGAAAACCCAATCGATAAATTTCAGAGTGCGCTCGTACAGAGTGTGGGGGAAAACCGATCGATAAATTTTAGAGTGCACTCGTTCAGAGCGTGGGAACGATCAATAAATTTGAGAAGGAATGGGATTTTCAGCAGGATAAAAGTGTGGTTCCGAAAACAGGAAGTGACGTCAAAATGACGTCACGAGGTGTTTTCGGAGCCCCATGGGGCTCCGAAAACAGTGACGTGATTGTTTTCGAATTCGCATGGGTATTTTGAAACAGGTAATCGAAAGAGCGCGCGCCCGTTCAATGACGTCATGATGACGTCATCATGACGTTATAATGACGTCATCATGATGACGTTATAATGACGTCATCATGACGTTATAATGACGTCATCTTCATGACGTTATAATGACGTCATCATGACGTTATAATGACGTCATCATCATGACGTTATAATGACGTCATCATGACGTTATCATGACGTTATCATGACGTCATCATGATGTTATGGCATATTAAGGGCATCACTTTCATATCATGGGTCTTCAATCTTAGAACACCCCCCCCCCCGGGTCCTCAATCTTAGAAGACCCCCCCCAGGATCAAGACATGACATGAATCGAACCCCCCCCCAGGATCAAGACATGACATGAATCGGACCCCCCCCAGGACCAGGACATGACATGAATTGACCCCCCCCCCCAGGACCAAGACATGACATGAATCGGACCCCCCCAGGACCAAGACATGACATGTATCGGACCCCCCCCCCCCCCCCGGACCAAGACATGGCATGTATCGGACATAGTCATATAGCTATATGACTATGTAATTGCTATGTGAACATAATTAGTTTCAAGTATGTATGTCATTATCAGATCGTTTAACAGTCAAGCCGCGATAGCTCACTTGGCAGAGCAAACGGCTAGCAACCTGAGAGTCCCGGGATCGATACCACATCGGGGCAAACTTTTTTTTGGTTTTTTGTTCACTTTTATGACTCTGTGACATTATGTGACAACATGTGACTGTGACATCATGTGACTCTGTGACATTATGTGACTGTGACTGTTTTTTTTTAACATAATGGCTATATTTCTATGTCTATTTTCACTATTATTATGATAATATTTAATTAGTCATATTTCAATGGTTCTAACCACACAGCATAGGAATAAGTACATGTGTACAGAGTGTGGGGAAACCGATCAATAAATTTTAGAGTGCACTCGTTCAGAGTGTGGAGGAAACCGATCGATAAAATTTCAGAGTGCACTCGTTCAGACCGTGGGAACGATCGATAAATTTGAAAACATCAAAGGCCTAGACCGTGGGAACAATCGATAAATTTGAAAACATCAAAGGCCTAGACCGTGGGAACGATCAATAAATTTCAGAGTGCACTAATTCAGAGCGTGGGAACGATCAATAAATTTGAGAAGGAATAGGATTTTCCACAACTCTATGTTTTATGTTATAGTAGTTGGAAAATGACACTTCTAAAGCACATTTAACAAATGTAGGTTTTTATAACATATAATATATAAAATAATTTTAGCATGCTACTTATTTAAATGTTCTAAAGTTATAGTAGTGGAAAAATGGTGGTTCTAGACCAACTTTAACAAATTTAGTTTTTAACACCATATGATATATAAAATAAGTTTGAACATTTTAGCATGCTACTTATTTGAATATTCTAAAGTCATAGTAGTGGAAAAATGATGGTTCTAGACCAACTTTAACAAATTTTGTTTTTTGACAAAATATGATGTATAAAATAAGTTTGAACATTTTACCATGGTGTAGTAGGGTAAAAATAAGGGTTCTAGACCAACTTTAACAAATTTAGTTTTTAACACCATATGATATATAAAATAAGTTTGAACATTTTAGCATGCTACTTATTTGAATGTTCTAAAGTCATAGTAGTGGAAAAATGGTGGTTCTAGACCAATTTTAACAAATTTTGTTTTTTGACAAAATATGATGTATAAAATAAGTTTGAACAGTTTACCATGATGTAGTAGGGTAAAAATAAGGGTTCTAGACCAACTTGAACAAATTTTTGTTTTTTTGACAACATATGATGTATAAAATAAGTTTGAACATTTTACCATGGTGTAGTAAGGTCAAAATCAGGGTTCTAAACCAACTTTAACAAATTTAGTTTTTTACACGTTTCAGACGATTCTACCACTTGGTTGGTTGGTTGATTGTTGGAAAATGGGAAGTGAAAATGTGGATAGTTATGTAGGAAAACTGCGCCCATTCAAAAGACGTGTTCGAATGGCAAGCCCATTTTAAAGACGTGTTCGAATGGCAAGCCCATTCAAAACACGTGTTCGAATAATTTTTGAAAGATATTACGTCGTGGTATTGTTCAACAAATTGTTCAACATGTTCAACACGTTCAACATGTTTTACATGTTCAACAAGTTCAACATGTTCAACATGTTCAACAAGTTGTTCAACATGTTGTTGTTCAACATGTTGTTCAACATGTTGTATATAAAGCTATGTTTAAAGACTTTCTCATCATTTGAATAGTGTAGGTTGAACCGAAAGGATGTATACATGCAACATTTGTTCGAAATCTTACAATTGGCCGCAAAGTCTTAAAAGACACTTAAAGGTTGCTCACGCTTCAGAAGTGGATGAAGAATCGGATATGGAAAACCCTGTAAAACTACCTTTCACGGAAACTTTAGATGAGTCTTCTATGGAAAGTCAAAGCGTCAACATAGCTGAAAAGAATGCACATGCTTGTACAGAATGTGGTGCATTGTACAACAGCGAAGAAGCTTTGCTCAAACATATGGAGCAGTGTGGTGCGGATGCTGATGACAGGAGTTCTGAAAGTGAGTCACAAACAGACTCTGAAAGTGAGTCAGAAATAGACTCTGTTTGGCATGATATGGTTCAAGACGTCTACGATGACTATGATAACATATTTCAAGAAAAGGTTTCAGAATATGAAGAACAAGGACTTGAAGATGCGCGTGAAATAGCAAGTTATGACCTTCGACCCATTTATAAGCATGGACTAAAACAACTGTTTATGAGACTGTTCAACTATACCCAGCGTCTACAACAAAGCAAACATTATCAAAAGATTTTAGAGGACTTTAATTACTTTGTTGATGAAAAACATTATAAGTATTCAAAGGCATTAAAGGCGGCTATAAGGAAAAACAATGCATTCTTTGAAGAGCTACTAGATATGGAGGAGGAGGAGGATGGTAGCAGTGACAACATAAGTGGCATGGACAGTGAACAGAGTGAAACAGATGCAGAAAAATAGACTTATTTGACTAAACTTTATAATAAAGACTTTATAAATGTTGTAATATTTTATTAACTTAAGCGTTGTGTAATATATGTCTTGCTTTACAACATATAAAGTCGTAAGGTTCCTGACACGGTTTTAATTGACCCGTAAACCATATATCATATATTGGGTATTATAGTTAATTTTGTATTATTATGTATTATATTCAAGAATTGTATTATTATGTATTATATTCAAGTATTGTTTTATTATGTATTATATCCAAGTATTGTTTTATTATGTATTATATCCAAGTATTATATGAGAAAAATAAAAAGTTGAAAAGCATCATATGTGTTTTTATTGAACATTACAAATATGTACAATTATGATAAAAACAAAACTATTTCAAATACATATTATGTTAATACATGTGCAGAAGAACTAAACTTAAAATTTTATAACAACTGACTTCACATGAACATAGATAAAGTTAATTTCATAGTCTACATATGAAGACAATTTAATTTGAACTACATATCAAATGTACATGTCCATATGAGTCAAAGCTAAGTTCTTGTCAAGCTTCAAAACCGTCGGTCCAATCTTCCGCACTGTGATGAAATCACAGCATCCACTAAGCTCGTCATGCTGTTAAAACTGTATACAGTCATCTCGCTGTCTACTCAACCATCTTCTGACAGTCACTGCATTTATACAGATCCATTTTCTGAAGCATGACATCCACTGACGTCATTTGCTTCTTCAACATGTGCCAGTCTTTCAATGACAACAAAATTCCCTTCTTGGTAGGATATAACCTCCCAGATGCATGATTCGTAATATATTTACGAATGTTAACCATCACTTTCTGTTGATAATTCACCAATTTAATATATGTTTCTCCATTAATGGGTATCATAACCGGTGAATCGTCTACACGCATCTTCTTCATAGTGGTATCAGCTTTACGCTCCGGTTCTCGCTTCACATTAGGCTCTGTCGTATTTTTTCGCATTTTACACGGCGGCGTCATAGCTGGTAACTCATCTCTTTTTATCTTTCTAAGATGTGGTCGCTTTTGACGCTGCTGACGTGACTTCGCCTTAGACTTTACCATGGGCATTGCCTTAGACTTTGCTGTAGGTATTGTCTCAGGCTTTGCTATAAAATTTTCTGCAGGCATTGCCATAGATGGTAGTTGTTGTTCACTCACTGCAGACATGTTCACTCTTCAGTATCTTGATACAGAATGTGCGTTATGTCTGAGGGTAGGTACCTTTTATGCTCTATAGGGAGCTGCCACACTCGAGGTTGGACACACTATGTCCTAAAATGTTTAGAAATAATTTTACCATATGCGACTTTGCAGCCAATTGTAAGATTTCGAACAAATGTTGCATGTATACATCCTTTCGGTTCAACCTACACTATTCAAATGATGAGAAAGTCTTTAAACATAGCTCTATATACAACTTGTTGAACATGTTAAACAACATGTTGAACAACAACATGTTGAACATGTTGAACATGTTGAACAACTTGTTGAACATGTTGAACAAGTTGAACATGTTGAACTTGTTGAACTTGTTGAACATGTTGAACATGTTGAACTTGTTGAACATGTTGAACATGTTGAACAACTTGTTGAACATGTTGAACATGTTGAACTTGTTGAACATGTTGAACATGTTGAACGTGTTGAACATGTTGAACAATTTGTTGAACAATACCACGACGTAATATCTTTCAAAAATTATTCGAACACGTGTTTTGAATGGGCTTGCCATTCGAACACGTCTTTAAAATGGGCTTGCCATTCGAACACGTCTTTAAAATGGGCTTGCCATTCGAACACGTCTTTTGAATGGGCGCAGTTTTCCTACATAACTATCCACATTTTCACTTCCCATTTTCCAACAATCAACCAACCAACCAAGTGGTAGAATCGTCTGAAACGTGTAAAAAACTAAATTTGTTAAAGTTGGTTTAGAACCCTGATTTTGACCTTACTACACCATGGTAAAATGTTCAAACTTATTTTATACATCATATGTTGTCAAAAAAAAAAACAAAAATTTGTTCAAGTTGGTCTAGAACCCTTATTTTTACCCTACTACATCATGGTAAACTGTTCAAACTTATTTTATACATCATATTTTGTCAAAAAACAAAATTTGTTAAAATTGGTCTAGAACCACCATTTTTCCACTGCTATGACTTTAGAACATTCAAATAAGTAGCATGCTAAAATGTTCAAACTTATTTTATATATCATATGGTGTTAAAAACTAAATTTGTTAAAGTTGGTCTAGAACCCTTATTTTTACCCTACTACACCATGGTAAAATGTTCAAACTTATTTTATACATCATATTTTGTCAAAAAACAAAATTTGTTAAAGTTGGTCTAGAACCATCATTTTTCCACTACTATGACTTTAGAATATTCAAATAAGTAGCATGCTAAAATGTTCAAACTTATTTTATATATCATATGGTGTTAAAAACTAAATTTGTTAAAGTTGGTCTAGAACCACCATTTTTCCAGTACTATAACTTTAGAACATTTAAATAAGTAGCATGCTAAAATTATTTTATATATTATATGTTATAAAAACCTACATTTGTTAAATGTGCTTTAGAAGTGTCATTTTCCAACTACTATAACATAAAACATAGAGTTGTGGAAAATCCTATTCCTTCTCAAATTTATTGATCGTTCCCACGCTCTGAATTAGTGCACTCTGAAATTTATTGATCGTTCCCACGGTCTAGGCCTTTGATGTTTTCAAATTTATCGATTGTTCCCACGGTCTAGGCCTTTGATGTTTTCAAATTTATCGATCGTTCCCACGGTCTGAACGAGTGCACTCTGAAATTTTATCGATCGGTTTCCTCCACACTCTGAACGAGTGCACTCTAAAATTTATTGATCGGTTTCCCCACACTCTGTACACATGTACTTATTCCTATGCTGTGTGGTTAGAACCATTGAAATATGACTAATTAAATATTATCATAATAATAGTGAAAATAGACATAGAAATATAGCCATTATGTTAAAAAAAAACAGTCACAGTCACATAATGTCACAGAGTCACATGATGTCACAGTCACATGTTGTCACATAATGTCACAGAGTCATAAAAGTGAACAAAAAACCAAAAAAAAGTTTGCCCCGATGTGGTATCGATCCCGGGACTCTCAGGTTGCTAGCCGTTTGCTCTGCCAAGTGAGCTATCGCGGCTTGACTGTTAAACGATCTGATAATGACATACATACTTGAAACTAATTATGTTCACATAGCAATTACATAGTCATATAGCTATATGACTATGTCCGATACATGCCATGTCTTGGTCCGGGGGGGGGGGGTCCGATACATGTCATGTCTTGGTCCTGGGGGGGGGGGGTCCGATTCATGTCATGTCTTGGTCCTGGGGGGGGGGGTCAATTCATGTCATGTCCTGGTCCTGGGGGGGGGGGTCCGATTCATGTCATGTCTTGATCCTGGGGGGGGGGGTTCGATTCATATCATGTCTTGATCCTGGGGGGGGGGGGTCTTCTAAGATTGAGAACCCAGGGCGGGTGTTCTAAGATTGAGGACCCATGATATGAAAGTGATGCCCGAGGGCGGGTTCGATCCACCGACCTTCAGATCATGGGTCCGCTTACGGGTCCTCTGCTCTACCAACTGAGCCATTCAGGCCAGAAGGTTAATCAGCAGGAAAATATTCCTCATATGCGGTTGGAATCACATCACACATGATTGACAGGTCATGTGACCAATGATGATTGACAGGTCACGTGACTAATGACGTCATGATGATTGACAGGCGACTTAGGGTTATCCTGCTTAGAACTGTCTTAATATGCCGTAACATCATGATGACGTCATGATAACGTCATGATGACGTCATTATAACGTCATGATGATGACGTCATTATAACGTCATGATGACGTCATTATAACGTCATGAAGATGACGTCATTATAACGTCATGATGACGTCATTATAACGTCATCATGATGACGTCATTATAACGTCATGATGACGTCATCATGACGTCATTGAACGGGCGCGCGCTCTTTCGATTACCTGTTTCAAAATACCCATGCGAATTCGAAAACAATCACGTCATTTTGACGTCACTTCCTGTTTTCGGAACCACACTTTTATCCTGCTGAAAATCCCGTTCCTTCTCAAATTTATTGATCGTTCCCACGCTCTGAACGAGTGCACTCTAAAATTTATCGATCGGTTTTCCCCCACACTCTGTACGAGTGCACTCTGAAATTTATCGATTGGGTTTTCCCCACAGTGACGTCATTATGACGTCACTGTTTTAGAACCCCCGTGGGGATTCTAAAACACCATGTGACGTCATTATGACGTCACTTCCTGTTTTAGAACCCCCGTTTTTCAACTACTAATAAACTATCCAGGATCTGCAAAAAAGAACAGTTACAGTGAAGTAGACTCTCCTCAGTGAATGTTATTTTACGTTGATTTTAGTTACATTCAGTTATAAATAGCTCCTGTGATAAGAGAAAGCAATAAAAGATTATGGTGGTATTTTGTCCTAGTTTTCATTTCCTTGGTGGTATTATGTCCGGTGGTATTTTGCCCGATGGTATTATGTCCGGTGTTATTATGCCCTGTGGTATTTTGTCCTACCACAGCCTTGTTGCGTCACCTGACTCCCAGCAGTATGACTCAAAGTACATGACGTCCAGAAACATCCTAGCAACGGGACAATCAGAAATATGACACAAAGCCACATGACGCCTAGAAACGTCCTAGCAACGTGACAATCAGAAATATGACACAAAGCCACATGACGCCTAGAAACGTCCTAGCAACATGACAATCAGGAATATGACGCAAAGTCACGTTATACCTAGAAACGCTCTAGCAACTTGACAATCAGAATATGACACAAAGCCACATGACGCCTAGAAACGTACTAGCAACGTGGCAATCAGAAATATGACACAAAGCCACATGACGCCTAAAAACGCCCTAGCAACGTGTCAATCAGGAATATGAAACAAAGCCACATGACGCCTAGAAACGTCCTAGCAACGTGACAATCAGAATATGACACAAAGCCACGCGACGAATTGAAACGTCCTAGCAACTTGACAATCAGAAATGTGACACAAAGCCACGTGGCGCCTAGAAACGTCCTAGCAACGTGACAATCAGGAATATGACACAAAGCCACGTGACGCCTAGAAACGTCCTAGCAACATGACAATCAGGAATATGACGCAAAGTCACGTTATACCTAGAAACGCTCTAGCAACTTGACAATCAGGAATATGAGGCAAAGCCACTAGGAATATGACTCGAAGCCACGCGTCTCCTAGCAACCTGAAAGCTGCCAATGTGGTGCAAAGACATGACGCCTAGCAACGTGACTCACAGGAATATGGTGCGAAGGCGAACCGACTTTCATCCATTCATTTCTATCGTCACTGAACCCTGCAAAGAAGAGCAAAGACCACTTTTTTCAGTCCCAGACGCACTTTTAACCCCGCGAATAAGACCATTGTTTACTTCCCCATTGGGGTTGGCTTGATTTGTCTGCACACAGGACACATGCATGCCAATTAGGTGGATTAGGCAATTCTCAAAGCAAACGAAATGGGGTACATATTAAAAGGGAAACAAAAAGACGATTGATACCACCTTCTGCACATAAATCGCCGCTTGATTACGGAGATCTATTGGAATTGAGTGCAATTGATAATACCAAATTTGAATTGGGCTTGTAACTTCAGCTTTGGATCTCATCTTTGGATTTTAACTCTCACTTTCGATCAGAACTATAATTGCAATAGGTCGATTAAAGCTCTAATTGCATCGTCATCTCTGGTTTTGAATCCTTGCAGTAATTACAATGGATCAGTAACATATCAATTGCATCAATGTAGGCTCAACATCTCAACTGACCATGATTCTGCATATTAACCCACCAAATTTTACTCACACCATAAAATGTAAAAAAAAAAAGTCTAAACATGGCCAAACATATCAAAGATGTTGACATAAATAGAGTTTTATTATGTAAACAAATGATTTTATAATCAATGTTGTTATTTCTTATTCACCAACATTCAAGAGTTCATTCCTATATAGGACACCTTGCTTGGAACCCTGCAAATAAGATTACCCCGAAAATACGACCACGTTGGCCCAATCCCGCAGGTGGTCGTATTTTCGGAGTGCTGGTGTATTACTACATGCCGGCGTTGTTTTATAGCCAAATACGCCGGTCGATTGCCTTGGACGGATTGCCCTCGCCCCCTACCAGCATTGCGATCTTTCCTTGCACGATATTAAAGAGGATCGTTTTTTTTTTCAGGTGAGAAAGGGGGAGGGGGCTTGAAAGACAATTATGCATTTAAAGCCATTTTTTGGTCTTAACCCCGCCCCCTCCCCCGCCCCTGCCAAAAAATAAAACAACATGAACAAAAAATATCCACAAAAGCTGACTAGCGCATTATGACTCCCTCGCACCACCCTCCAATGAAACTCCTTGATCCATGCATCAACCTTTCCCCCCCCCCTTCCCTAACCCGGGACAGGCGGTGCAACTTCGCTTACAAAATCTCCCTTGGCTGTTTATAAACGCCCAGGGAAGACAATGCATGAGGCAAGGCTGTCGTCTGTTTTTCTCATGCCACCCCAGCGGCAATGACCATGGGAATGGCATCAGAGCCTCGGGGTGGCATCAGAGCTACGGGGTGGCATCAGAGTCTCGGGTTGGCATCAGAGCCTCGGGTGGCATCAGAGCCTCTGGGTTGCATCAGAGTCTTAGGGCTTCATAACCTCTTTGCCATTTTTGAACAGATTTCTGCATTCAACATGTTCTTTTGACCTAAGATAGGGAGAAAATCTTCGCTAAATGAAGCGCTTTAAGATATATAAACAGCCGAAATTGGAGAGAATTGGACCGGGGTGACACCGGAGTCTCTGGTTGGCATCTCTCTCTCTCTCTCTCTCTCTCTCTCTCTCTCTCTATATATATATATATATATATATATATATATATATATATATATATATATATATATATATATATAAATATATATATATATATATATATATATATATATATATATATATATATATATATATATATATATATATATATGAAAAAGGGTTTGCAACCACAGAGTTCCTATGCCGTCCCTGGCAGGGTTATTAATTGGGTGGCAGGAGATATGGTGCGTCAACAATGACTGATACCACCCCGGTGTAACAGTATATCTTGCCCCCTGTATAGCTTCCCCCCCGGGGGCAAGCTAGCCTAGGCTATCTTGCCCCCCTCTGGGATATTTTGCCCCCTGTTCAGCTTCCCCCACCACCTGGGATATTTTGCCCCCCCCCCCTAAAATAAAAGTTGTTTTAGTTGCATTTTACATAAAGGATAATCCGTCTGAATACTCGCCCTCTATTCACAGTTATCGGGGGATTTAGAATTGACTGCAATGAAGCCACATCTCTTTTTATAATCCATTTTGATTGATCAATTGTATTCGAGAATAATGTATAACAGTACAAACAATCTCAGGGAAATGGATTTTGCGGCAAAAGTTTACTCCGGATTGAGAAGTTTACTCCTCAGGTAAGTATAAATAGACCAGTATTTTACGTTCAAATTTATAATTCAAAATGGAATCTAAAGTTCAGCAGACGACACAGCGCTTTTTGGATAATGTTGAAGTTATTTTTGAATATCTCCGAAATCAAACGTATCCACCAGGAATAAGCAAAAATGCCAAAAAGGATATAAAGAGAAAGGCAAAAAACTTTGTGATCAAGGACAATAACTTGCACTACATGCAAAAGGGTATAATCATTTCATTTTTTTATTTTGATTGCAAATTTGATTTTTTTTTGTGAATTTTATTATGAATTAATTACTTGATCAGTAGTACTTGATCAATAATTATAATTGTCAAAAAATAAAAATGCTAATGCACTTTTAAATATGTTTCCAGGCAAGGTCTTGAGGGTCATCAAGGACAAAGCCGAGCAGCGACTTATAGTTCAAGCCTGCCACGAGGGTCTGGGCGAAGACGCAAAGGCAAAAGCTCTCGGTGGCCACTTCGGCAGGGACAAGACCAGAAATAAGGTGGCGGAGCGGTACTACTGGCCAGCCTTTAGCGATGATGTTCGAGAATTCGTCAACAACTGCGACACGTGCCAAAGGGCCAATCGCCGATTCGACAAAGCACCAACGCAGCTGCAAAACGTACCAGTGCCCACTGAAGCTTGGCATCAAATCGGCATTGACCTGGTTGGACCACTTCCACAGACGCCTGAAGGATACCGTTACATTGGTAATATTTTCTATTTTTATTTTCTTATTTTTATTTCTCATTTTATTTACTTCTCGGCGTATTTATTTCTCATTTCTTTTTGCTTCTCGATGTTTCAGTCACTGCTATCGACTACTACACCAAGTGGCCAGAGGCTGCACCACTGAAAGACAAATCAGCCAAGTCCGTCGCTCAGTTCCTCTACAGCCTAATTTGCCGTCATGGTTGTCCAGTTGTGCAGATATCCGACCAGGGAACTGAATTCAACAACAATCTTCAGCAGGAGCTCCACAGACTCACTGGAGTTGATCATCGAGTGACCAGCGCATATCATCCTCAAGTAAGTTGTCAGTAGTAGAAGTAGTAGTAGTAGTGAAAGCAGTGGTTGTTGTAGTAGCAGTAGTGAAAGTAGTGGTAGAAGCAGTAGTAGTGAAAGTAGTAGTAGTAGTAGCAGTAGTAGCAGTAGTAGTAAGAGTAGAAGTAGTAATCGTAGTTGTAGTAGTAGTAGTAGTAATGACATGTGTAATTGTTTATTTCTTAACAGAGTAACGGACTTGTTGAGCGCCAAAATGCAACTACACAAGCTGGGCTTATCAAACACATACAAGACAGTCAGGAGATGTGGGCAGATCTTCTTGAGGGCATCCTCTTTGCTTATCGAAGCTCTGTTCATGCATCAACAGGTAATAAGTAGTAGTAGTAGTAGTAATAGTAGTAGTAGTAATAGTAGTAATAATAATAGTAGCAGTAGTAGTGGTAGTAGTAGTAGTAGTAGTAGTTGAAATTGCAGTAAAAGTAGTAGTAAAATTATTTATAAAAAGCAGTGCTAGTAATTATCTTTACCTATAATTTTAGGATACTCCCCATTTTTTTTTATGCATGGAAGGCAACCGAGGTTACCAATAGACGTTGTTGTGGAGAGCAGGTCGGAAGAGGAAAGAGCGGAA
Source organism: Protula sp. h YS-2021 (assembly GCA_949752745.1). Taxonomy (NCBI): domain Eukaryota; kingdom Metazoa; phylum Annelida; class Polychaeta; order Sabellida; family Serpulidae; genus Protula; species Protula sp. h YS-2021. The sequence continues at coordinate 82,312,189 of OX457028.1, forward strand.
AAGAAGCAGGTCGTGGATACTGAGAGTATGGTGCAGCGCATGAAAGAGCTACGTGAGGTGGCGGCTGGGAAGGTATTCGATAACATCGTAAAAGCGCAGTCCAGACAAAAGAAGAATTATGATAGACGCCATGACTCCCAGCCACTTCAACCAGGACAAAAGGTAATGGAAAAAGTAGTAGTAGCATAAGTAGCAGTAATAGTAGCAGTTACAGTATGCTACTACAAGTAGTAGTAATCGTAGTAAAAGAAGTAATACAAATTCTATTTGTTTCAGGTGTTGCTGAAAAACATGAAAAATGTCCATCGAATGGGTGGCAAGCTCGATGAACGCTGGACTGGTCCGTACATCATTGAGGAACTTGTGAAGAAGAATATCTACCGACTTAGGAACAAGGAAGGAGATCTGTTGGCAAGAACTGTTACGGGTTCGCGTCTGAAGCGTTATCGGGAGCACACGAAATGGAAGTTGACGCGTACAGTGCGGAAACTAACATGGGCAGTTCAGAGATCGACGCGTGCAGTGCGGGCGATGACGCGGGCAGTGCGAAAATTGAAAGGGGCAGTTCAGATATCGACGCGGACAGCGCGGAGGATGACGCGGGCAATGACATTGGTGTTGATGGAATTGAATACGCAGCCACTGAAACAGCCGAGACCTTTACGTACAGCCCTGTTTCCGCTATATGGCAAAGGTCTCGTGTTCGGGCCTTAGGAAGGAATTGCGGAACAATAATTCGTCGATTGCAGAAGGTCAAAGCCAGAGTAGCCTCTGTTCTTGAACCCCCAGCGAGCGACATCAAGATAAAGGGCGATGGCAACTGTTTTTTTTAGATGCTTAAGTCATGTTTTGACGGGTTCAGAGGCTTCGCACCAGAAGTTACGCCAAGCGGTATGTCGGTACTTGGAAAAGTACGACGATTTTTTCTCCCGTCTTTCTGACGTTCCACAGTACCATAAGGCCAGCAACATGGGAAAAAGCGGTGTGTGGGCAACGGAAATAGAGATCGTAGTCATGGCATCTATGCTGGCCACCGATATATGTGTATTTTCTCAGTATGGTCGCGATCAGGTCGGCAACCCAACCTACAAGTGGCTAACCTATGGTGCTGAGCTAAGAGCATTAAACCCATTAGGATGGCTGAGAAAATCCATTCCGATGATTTACATTGCGAACATTCACCAACACTACACTCCCGTGTATGGCCTTTAACCCTCCTGCAGCAAAAGCACAGTGAACTGCATTGAATTGTGTAAATGACTGTTGAATTACGCAAGAACTTGATAACTTTCAAGCAGAGAAGAAATTGTACTGTATAGAGATCATTTAGCATTAACAGTTCTGTTGCAGTTAAGTATTTGTTTCATTTATTCGAGTTTTTATGGAGGGGGCAAAATATCCCAGAGGGGGGAAGATAGCCTAGTCTAGCTTCCCCCCCCCGGGGAGGAAGCTGTACAGGGGGGGGGGGCAAGATAGCCTGTTACACCGGTCGTCGTCGCGCGATAGAGCGGTGGGGGGGGGGGGCGGGAGGGGAGTGGGGCTGGTGTCTAAAAGCAGCAACAACAACCCTATATGCAGTTTGATGGCTGGAAACTTGTTATTGTATAGTGCAAAAGAAACTTGAAACAAAACAAAGGCAACAGCTTCAATAAAATGTACTGAAAAATACAACAAAACAGGAAAAGCATGCCGACTATAATGGACTTTGGTTCAGTTTACAGTAAACATTCATCAATTAATCGAGTTAAGAAAAGGACGTTCTCCACTTAGTCTTTATTGCGTCAAGTCACGGCGTCAAATGATTATGTCATAGCGAATAATGACACCCAGAGTGCCGGGATTTCTATTTTGGCTTTCAAACTTAACAGTCATAAGCGGCTACTTCCATCCAGAGACGATGTGCGAATAAGCGGATCCTGTAACGATGTCCGAATAATCTGATACAGCCACGATGCCCGAATAAGTGGATCAACAGAAGTAGGGAAATGGTGGAACTGGACCAGGTAGTGACGTCATAATCATGGTGATAAAGTGAGTACCTCCCCCCCCCCCCAGGCGACCTAACACTAACCCGAGGAGATACTATGTGTGGAACCCATTATGACGTCATAATAGGCGGCGTAGCCATGGTGAGAAAGTGAGGACCTCCCCCCAGGACATACTATGTGCCGACCCCCCCCCCCCCCCCCCCCCGAGGAGAGCAAAATTCAGCCAAGTCAGCTAAAAAAAAGTGGTGTTTGGCGAGTTACACACCATTTTTGATGAAGTCTAAGTGGTATATAAGGATGACCTCCACACTCATATTAACGATTGATGCAACAACAATGGCAGCCATTTCAGTAAGTGGTTATTTGTATAGGTGGTTATAAGCATAATTGAAACTTTTTTGAAAAAAGTGAAAAATTGAGATAACTTTCGTTATGGCTGACCGATATGCATGAAAATTTTACTGCTTGAATCAGTTTTATGTATAGTTTTGTCATAAAGTGATTATGGGCTATTTACACAGGTGGCTGTGCGCATAATTTTGACATGCCGCCATTTTAACTTTTAAAAAAGTGAAAAAGTGGGATAACTTTCGTTATAGTTGATCTATTTCCATGAAAATTTTACCGTTTCATTTAGTTTTATATCTAGTTTTAACATAAAGTGGTCATAGGCTATTTGCGCAGCTGGCTGTATGAATAATTTTGACATGCCTCTATTTTAACTTTGCAAAAAATGAAAAATTGGGATAACTTTCGCTATAGTTGATCTATTTGCATGACAATTTTACTGTTTGATTCAGTTTTATATCTAGTTTTGACATAAAGTAGTCATTAACTATTTGCACATGTGGCTGTAAGCATGATTTTTAACACGTTGCTGTTTTAACTTTTAAAAAAGTGCAAAAATGAGATAACTTTTACTATAGTTGATCGATTTCAATGAAAATTTTACCGTTTGACCCAGTTTTATTTGTAGTTTATGGTGGATACAGGCTGTACAGTTGAGAAGAGCACACCATTCAAAGATGTGTTCGAATGGCAAGTCCCCCCCCCCATTCAAAGATGTGTTCGAATGGCAAGCCCCATTCCAAAGACGTGTTCGAATTATTTTTTGGAACATATTACATCATGGTATTGTTTATCAAGTTGTTTAACAATTGTTCAACAAATAGTTTAACAAGTTGTTCAACATGTTCAACATGTTGTTCAACATGTTGTTCAACATGTTCAACATATTTAACATGTTCAACAACATGTTCAACATGTTCAACCAACAAGTTGTTTAACATGTTCAACATGTTGTTCAACATGTTCAACAACACTATACAACACTTTTCAACCACATGTTCAACATGTTCAACATGTTCACTATGTTGTTCAACATGTTCAACAAAACATGCTGTTCAACATGTTCAACACATGCTCAACATGTTTAACAACATGTTCAACATGTTCAGCATGTTCAACAACATGTTCAACATGTTGAACAACGTGTTGAACAACATGTTCAACATGTTCATTATGTTCAACATATTCAACCAACATGTTGTTCAACATGTCCAGCAAATTGAACAAGTTGCCGTATATAAAGCTATGTTTAAAGACTTTCTCACCATTTGAAAGGTGTATGTTGAACCTAAAGGATGCATAAATGCAACATTTGTTCGAAATCTTACAATTGGCCACAAAGTCTTAAAAGGCACTTAAAGGATGCTCACACTTTAGAAGGAGAATTGGAGATAGATATGGAAAACCCTGTAAAAACACCTTTCGCTGAAACTTTAGATGAGTCTTCTATGGAAAGTCAAAGCGTCAATATGCTTGAAAAGAATACACATGCTTGTACAGAATGTGGTGCATTATACAACAGCGAAGAACCTTTTTCAAACATGTGGAGCAGTGTGATGAAGGTGTTGAGTTCTTAAAGTGAGTCAGAAACAGACTCTGAAAGTGAGTCAGAAATAGACTCTGTTTGGCATGATATAGATCAAGAAGTCTACGATGACCATAATGCAAAATTTCAAGAAAAAGTTTTAGAATATGATGAACAAGGGCTTGAAGATGCGCGTGAAATAGCAAGCGATGACCTTCGACCCATTTATAAGCATGGACTAAAACAACTGTTTATGAGACTATTCAAATATACCCAACGTCTAGAACAAAGCCACCATTATCAAACCATTTTAGAAGACTTCAATTTTTTTGTTGATGAAAAACATTACAAGTATTTAAAGGCACTAATAGCGGCTATAAGAAGAAATGATGCATTGTTTGAAGAGCTACTAGATAAGGACGGGGAGGATGGCAGCAGTGACAAAGAACGTGATATGGACAGTGGACAGAGTGAAACAGATGAAGAAAAATAGACTTATTTGACTAAACTTTATAATAAAGACTCTATAAATGTTGTAATATTTTATTAAAGTTAGCGTTGTGTATTAATATATGTCTTGCTTTGCAACATATGAAGTCATAAGAGGTTTATGGGGTGTGGTGTTAATTCACTTGTAATCCATGCGTTATAATGAAGTATTATATATTGTATGAGAAAAATAAAAAGTTGAAAAGCATCATATTTTATTGAATATTACAAATATTTACAATTATGATAAAAAAATATTTCAAATACATATTATGTTAATACATGTGCCTTGAACTTTTAAGTTTGCAACTGTTATAAAAAACTAACTTCACATAGATAATGTTAATTTCATAGTCTACATATGAAGCATAAAACAATTTTATTTGAACTACATATTAAATGTGCATGTCCATTTGGGTCAAAGTTGGGTCAAGCTTTAAAACTTCGCTCCAATCTTCAGCACTGAGGGTGATGAAATCATAGCACCCACAAAGCTCGTCACACTGTATGCAGTCGTCTTTCTACTCAGCCATCTTCTGACAGTCACTGCACTTATACACATCCATTTTCTGAAGCATGAAATCCACTGTCGTCATTTGCTTCTTTAGCGTTGACCAATCTTTCAATGACAACAAAATTCCCTTCTTGGATGTAACCTTCCAGATTTTTTATTCGTAATATATTGACGAATGTTAACCATCACTTTCTGTTGATATTTCGCCAATGTGATATATATTTCTTCTCTGTTAATAGGTATCATAACCAGTAAATTATCTACACTCATCTTCTTCATGGTGGTAGCAGCTTTGCGCTGCGGTTCTCGCTTCATTTTAGGTTCCGTCTTAATTTTTCGCTGTTTACTGGGCGACGTTGTAACAGGTAACTCATCTCTTTTCATCTTTCTAAGATGTGGTCGCCTTTGACGTGACTTCACCTTAGACTTTGCCATTGGCATTGCTTTAGACTTTGCTGTAGGTATTGTCTTAGGCCTTGCTGTAAAATTTTCTCCAGACATTGTCTCAGACTTTCCTACAGACATCGTCATAGTTGTTGTCTTGATACAGAATTTGAGGGCTGCCTTTTATACTCTATATACTCTCACATTCGACACACTGAGTCCTAATATGTTTAGAAATAACTTTCCCGAGAAATTCTCTAAACATAGCTTTATATACCACAACTTGTTGAGCAACATGTTGAACAAGTTGAACATGTTGAACATGTTGTTGAACATGCTGAACATGTTGTTGAACATATTGAACATGTCGAACATGTTGTTGAACATGTAGAACATGTTGCTGAACATGTTGAACAACATGCTGAACATGTTGTTGAACATGTTGTTGAACATGTTGTCGAACATGTTGTTGAACATGTTGTTGAACATGTTGACAATGTTGAACATCATGTAGAACAACATGTTGAACATGTTGAACAACTTGTTAAACAATTTGTTGAACAATTATTAAACAACTTGCTAAGTAAAACCATGACGTAATATGTTCCAAAAAATGATTCGAACACGTGTTTGGAATGGGTCTTGCCATTCGAACACATCTTTGAATGGGAGGCTTGCCATTCGAACACATCTTTGAATGGTGTACTCTTCTCACCTGTGCAAATAGCCTGTAACCACTATAAACTAGAAATAAAACTGGATCAAACAGTAAAATTTGCATTGAAATCGATCAACTATAGCGAAAGTTATCTCACTTTTTCACTTTTTTTAAAGTTAAAATGGCGACATGTCAAAATTATGCATAAAGCCACCTATGCAAATAGCCTGTGACTACTTAATATCAAAACTAGATATAAAACTGAATCAAACAGTAACATTTTCATTCAAATCGGTTGAATCTGGTAAAAGTTATCTACTTTTTTCCGAAAATTTTTAAAATATATCTTATGCTTACAACCACATTTTGAAATAGCCTATAATTACCTTAAGTCAAAACGAGGAATTAAACTGAATCAAACAGTAAAATTTTCATGCAAATCGATCAACTATAGCGAAAGTTATCTCACTTTTTCAATTTTTACAAAGTTAAAATGGCGGCATGTCAAAATTATGCATACAGCCAGCTGCGTAAATAGCCTTTAATTACTTTATGTTAAAAACTAAATATAAAACTAATCGAACGGTAAAATTTTCAGGCAATTCGGCCAACTATAACGGAAGTTATCTCACTTTTTGACTTTTTGCACAGTTAAAATGGCGGCTTGTCAAAATTATGCATACAGCCAGCTAGGTAGATAGCCTAGCCAAATAACGAAAGTTATCTCACTTTTTGACTTTTTACACATTTAAAATGGCGGCTTGTCAAAATTATGCATACAGCCAGCTAGGCAAATATAACCACTTTATGACAAAGTAGACATAAAACTGATTCAAACAGTAAAATTTTCATGCAAACCGGTCAACCATAACGAAAGTTATCTTTTTCACTTTATTCAAAAAATTTCAATTATGCTTATAACCACCTATGCAAATAACCACTTACTGAAATGGCTGCCATTGTTGTTGTCGTTAACATGAGTGGGGAGGTCATCCTTGCATACCACTTAGACTTCATCAAAAATGGTGTGTAACTCGCCAAACACCACTTTTTTTAGCTGACTTGGCTGAATTTTGCTCTCGGGTGGGGGGGGGGGGTAGGCACATAATATGTCCTGGGGGAGGTGCTCACTTTCTCACCATGGCTATGCCGCCTAATGTGACGTCATAACTATTATGACGTCATAATGGGTTCCACACATAGTATGTCCTATTTTTTAGTGTTAGGTCTCCTAGGAGAGGGAGGTCCTCACTTTATCACCATGGTTACGCCGTTTAGTGTGACGTCATTATGACGTCACTTCCTGGTCCAGTTTCACCATTTTCCTACTACTATCCACCAAAGATGTAAGCGGATCCTGTCACAATGTCTGAATCAGTGGATATGGCGGCGTTGTCTGAAAAGCGCATCCAGCCAGGATGTAAGAGGCTCCATCCACGATGACCGAGCAAGCGGCTCTAACCAACATGTCCGAATAAGAGGATCAAGCTACAATGTCAGAATGAGTGGATCCAGCCACGGAGCACGAATAAGCGGATGTCAGAATAAGCGGATCCAGCCATGATGAACTAATAAGTGAATGCAACGGCGATGTAAGAATAAGCGGATCCAGTCACAAAGCCCGAATAACTTATTTGCGTCTCTAGCACAGTTTCAGGCAAAACACTGTCAACTGAATCCGAAATAAAAGTAGGAACGTTTGGTGTTTTTTCTGGATTGCTGAACTGAATACAGAAATACATAAAGATAGAAATGGGAGCAGGCCTTTTCCCCCTGCCCCCCCTCCCGGGACTTCCCCCTGCACTATCCCCCCTGGTACTTTTCCCACTGACACTTTTGGCCTCCAAGGCGGAATTCTGTTTTATTTGTAATTGATCACTTGCAAGACGAATTGCCCAATGATGCCGAGCCAGTTTTGGATTATTTCGAAGATACTTTTATCGGTCGACCTTATATCGGTGCTCGCAGAGATCCAACGTTTTCACACAATACTTGGAATATGAACGACAGGGTAAATGAGGAACTGTCCACCTTGAGGGCTATCACCGAAAGATGTTGTCAGCTGTAAGTGCGCGCCATCCAAAAATCTGGAAATTCATTGATGTTTTGCCCAAAGATCAAGCGTTGAATGATGTCGGCATTACCCAGCTCATGGCGGGTCACGCTCAGGAACCACGAGGTCGGCATTACGGAGCTCATGGCCGGTCACGCTCCGGAAAAACGATGTCGTCATTACCCAGCTCATGGCGGGTCAGGCTCCGGAACCACGATGTCGTCATTACCCAGTTCATGGCGGGTCACGCTCCAGAACCATGACGTCGGCATTACCCAGCTCATGGCGGGTCACGCTCCGGAACCACGACGTCGTCATTACCCAGCTCATGGCGGGTCACGCTCCGGAACCACGACGTCGGCATTACCCAGCTCATGGCGGGTCACGCTCCAGAACCACGACGTCGTCATCACCCAGCTCATGGCGGGTCATGCTCCGGAACCACTACGTCGTCATTACCCAGCTCATGGCGGGTCACGCTCCGGGGCCACGACGTCGGCATTACCCAGCTCATGGCGGGTCACGCTCTGGAACCACGACGTCGTCATTACCCAGCTCATGGCGGGTCACGCTCCGGAACCACGACGTCGTCATTACCCAGCTCATGGCGGGTCACGCTCCGGAACCACGATGTCGTCATTACCCAGCTCATGGCTGGTCACGCTCCGGAACCACGACGTCTCCATTACCCAGCTCATGGCGGGTCACGCTCCAGAACCATGACGTCGTCATTACCCAGCTCATGGCGGGTCACGCTCCGGAACCACGACGTCGGCATCACCCAGCTCATGGCGGGTCACGCTCCGGGGCCACGACGTCGGCATTACGCACAGTGTGAACAGAGAATCGCAACTGGCAAATCTTGACGTGATTGATAACCTACGTGGTATTGCCTATAATACTAAGTTGTAACGAATCAATGTTGAATTGGTTGTTTTGGAAAATTGGACATAATTTGCCTTTTAAGACCTTTGATGGATCAGTAAATGGTTGCACAATTAGTGGCATTTCTTTGAAAAGGATATTACACTTTGATGGATTATCTGACTCTTATTGAAAAGACTTGACAATATTTCCCATTGTGTAATTGAATTAGATTGAGGTAATTGACTCTTAATAAATGTAGAAGTGTTTGGCTGTAGCTTCATTAGGTCTTGGGGAGGGGGCAAAAGTGTCAGGGGGGAAGGGCCAGGGAAGAAAAGGCCGAGACTCGATGGAAATAACACCAAGCAGATCATCTTAAGGTGCCAGAAATCCAACACCAACAGAACTATGCAATAAAGAGTGAGTTATACATAATGGGCACGACGTGACTGCGTGTGTGGTGGGTACAAAGTAAAGGAAAAGCTTGACATACATATAATTTCATCCGCAAATAATGCTAGGCAGTAGGGAAACGGACAAGGGGACTAACAAGGGTGTAGTTTTCATCAAAGTGGGATGATAGGACTTGGCGTGAAAACAAAAATGGCATGCATACGTTTATCAGAGAGAGAGGGGGTGGCTAGTCGGGATGAGGTGGGCAGAAAACTGGTCCTTGAAAAGTACTTGATGTTGCTGTGAATGGTTTCAATTTTAATGAATTAAACGCGAAAAGGGTGATTTATATGTAGCAACCACTCCCCCGAGGGAAGGCACTTGGCTAATGAACACAAAGCGTGACATGTAGGGTATGGAGAAATGGCGATAAGATGATGTCTTGGTGGACATCATGCGTGTTCACTGTCGAGCATCCAGGTTGCCGAAAGTTTGTTGATTGCAGACAGAGTTTAGACGGTTGTTTCAACCAATTTATAAGACAGGGAAATTTTCGCTTACTTTTACTTGGACAGTGACCCTTGCCATAAAGCTTTCGTCCTCGACCGTTTTAAATGAAATAAACAAATCTTATTCAATTCATTACGGACTTGTCTCTACAGTATTACCATGACAAACATGTTTCCATGACACAGATAAACACAGTTGTCACTTTTGCAATGCCCTTGTGTACATTTTTTGTTGGATAATAATGACTGAACATTTTTGTTTTAACTTGGTTTCGTTCCTATTTTTAAAAAAAAGTAAGATCTAGCTATCGTCATGTCACACTTAATATTGTGGTTTGTTTCAGTGCTAGAGTTAGTCCTCCTGACCATTACATAAGTGCTCTAAGTTCCAAGTCCTCCTGACCATTACATTAGTGCTCTAAGTACCCAGTCCTTCTGGAAATTACATTAGTGCTCTAAGTTCCCAGTCCTTCTGACCATTACATTAGTGCTCTAAGTTTCCAGCCCTCCTGACCATTACATTAGTGCTCTAAGTACCCAGTCCTTCTGGAAATTACATTAGTGCTCTAAGTTCCCAGTCCTCCTGACCATTACATTATTGCTCTAAGTTCCCAGTCCTCCTGACCATTACATTAGTGCTCTAAGTTCCCAGTCCTCCTGACCATTACATTATTGCTCTAAGTTCCCAGTCCTCCTGGCCATTACATTAGTGCTCTAAGTTTCCAGCCCTCCTGACCATTACATTAGTGCTCTAAGTTCAGAGTCCTCCTTTTCATCACCTTAGCGCTTTAAGTTCCCAGTCCTCCTGACTGTCACCTTAGTGCTCAATTTTACAGTCCACCTGGTCATTACCTTACTGCTTTAAGTTCCTGGTCCTCCTTGCCATTACCTAACTCTTTAATTTTCTAGTCCTCATGGCATTACCTTAGTGTTTAAGTACTTAATATTTCTGGCCATTTCCTTTGTTTTTGAGTTCCTAGTGCTCCTGGTCATTATCTTAGTGCTTTGATCGGTTACATGACATATTTGATGCAGTGAGACTGTTATTTATAAGCTGCTGATGTTTTATTATGACAAGAAACACTCTGGAGAGACATTGAAGCTGTCGTCCTCGCGTCACCGCGCCTCGTCAGGATCGGCGTTTCCATAGAATGTACCTCCACAATCGACTTTGCAGTGCGACAATGACCACAGCGGAGACACTTGGCAAAACAAATCAGCTGAAAAGTTAAAAAAAAACGTCATTTGACGCTTCCGTTAAAACGAAATACTGCACGAACAAATCCGCACGCATCAGAATGGTATTAAAAGGCAGAACATATCGAAATCGAATGGCCTATCGAACCTATAATTGGCGACGTGTTCTTTTAATGATGAGTTGCATATTTACCGTGCATACAGAGCAAACGACAGACCCCCTTTTGCGCCGTACGATTTAAATTGCGCTCCATAGGAAATTTGTGCTTTACGTAAAACAAACGGCCGCACACACTTTACGGCTCGCACATACTTTTCTGAGTCAGACTCTGTAACACCAAAATTCTGTGTACAGTAAAAAAGATGTGACCTCCGGTTTCTTTCAGTTGTATTTTTGTTGAGCCTTGCAAATAACGGTGTGATTGTGTGATTATTTGAAAGACATTATATCAGAGTTTCTCCGTTAACAGTTTTAAAAAAATATCGCAAATTAGTACCTAAAAGTGAAAATTTGTTTTCAATATCAAATTTCGTTTGTCCATCATTATATAATTAAATTATATTATATATACATAGACACATATGTCAATGCTCTCAATTTGTTTCATATTTTACATGTATGTTTCAATTTAAATTTATTATTATCAGTTTACACAATATTTACCAAATATTTATTATTCAGAAATTTCTTTTATGCCACTTGATCAAGTATATTTGAAAGTGGTTTTAAATGTTTGGTTCTGCGAGAGATTCCGCACTAAACTCTATTAACAGTAAAGGTATCCGTACGTATTGGCGTCATCAGTGTAAAGTAAATACCGTATTGAAGTGTTACCACACGCCATAGATGTCGTTCGTGCGAAGAGACTTTTCATGCCCTTTAATTTTCTTCATTCAAAAATGAAGAAATTCCCTACTGATGTTATTCAATTTGGAATCAAAAATAGGAAAATTAACACATATTAAATTCCGTGTAAAATTAATCTATCGATTATTCATCTCGTCTAAACATTGTTAAAAATAATAATAATAATAACAATAGTTAAGAAGGAATGGGGAAATGTTTTAGCAATTAATGAACACTTAAGTGTAATTATTTTACGTTAGCATGATATTATGTTGGGTTTCTATTGGCTTGTAATGTTCATATATTTTTCATATATTTTCTTCTTTTTTTACTCTAATTATCAATTGAATTTAAGATAACTCGGCATGTCTTTTAGGACGTAAAAGAATAAACTATTGACATTAACAATTGAATAAACAATACTATTTTCAAAATGGCACTCAAATTTAGTTTTGATATTGACACGGATATTGGCATTAACTATGTAATGAGCCTCCAAGAAACTTTGAAAATGGTCTTAGTGATGTTATGTCTTAATTGAATTGGCAGAGCTGGCTTTATAGGGAAATTGGGTAAGGAAATTTAATTTTGCTCATGTTTTTCTCTGTGTGTCCGGATGTGACTGCTCAGTGGAATGTATTACGCTATTAATGTTTAAAGAGCTATTATGATGACGTTTCTACATTCAAAACCGCCTTTTAATGTTCGTGAGATAGCTTTTATCTGTCAGATAGCTTGCACCTGTCAAGTGCACCAGGCAAAACTACTTTTAAACGGTAGATGAAAACGCTGTTGATATTAATAGCTTCTAATATGGACTCATAGCTAAAGCCAAATCTGCTTACTGTATTAATGTCATCCTTAATACATAACCAATTACTAAAAATTTAAAGCTTTTATAGATCTGAATTAGCAACAATTATATTTCATATGTCTTATTATTGATAGTTATTTTGAAGTAAATCTAGAGATATCGACAGCTGTAGCGTGTGATCACAAATTAATACGGCATTAATTTGGACAATTACATGTGACTTTACGCTGATAAGTTTAGAGAGAAACCTGTCGCTGTTCCAAGCATTTAAAACCATTTTCCATTATGCTTGATCTAATGGCATATTTGATCCGTGTCACCATCCTCGGGACTGATGCCATTGATTGCCCCCACCCGCGAACTGATGAGAAGGTCAAGGTAATCGAGGTACCTCATATGTAACGTATTAATCTAATTCGTTACTGCGAATGACTTGTTCTAATCCCCACCCCAATTGCAAGCATCGAACCTTAGTGAAAGCAGAATTATAACCCTTTTATTCAGCACGCGCTTGATTGGTTTGTCCTGTGATTGCGATTGTTCTGTGGCAGCTTGGACTCCTAAAATATTCCTTTCATTCCAACTGAAAATCAGTGGAAGACGTTCGGGTCTTGTTAAAAATTGGTTCAATTTGCGGACTGGTTCGATTTGCGGGACGGTCCGATTTCCGGAGTGGTCCGATTTGTGGGCGGTTCCAATTTGCGGGCTGGTCTAATTTGCGGACTATACGACTTGCGGGGCGTATATGCATGTATGGCTTTTTGATTTTTGTTTAGTTACTCTGTATCTAAAACATTGCTCTTGTATTCAAGTCTTAGCTTTTGCTTCCATTAAAATCCTGTAACAGAAAGCAATGTATTCCATATTAAAAAGTTGTAGATCATGCACGTTATTTAACTGTAAATGATCGAGAGTCGAGAGAACGTAACCGTAAGAACACGTTATTGAACTAAATGAGGCACAGTTGAAATAAAAGAAGCCATTTGTGTTAATATGCTGAAGTAAATACAATTTCTGGCCAGCTTTTGAACATTTCTCATGGCCTATCAATGATATCAAATTTATTCTATTCTCTTGCTTTTCTTGCCCTTCTTTACCAGATATTACTTTTGAAGAGGCTTTTGTTTATAACTTACAAATATATTTATTTTTCTTCTAATAGATTCTCGAATCTCAGTTCAATGGCAGAATGCGTTGTAAATGCCTGTTCTTTGAGATACAACAGACAATTATATTAATTGGAGTATTGGTTATCATTATCAATGGAGATTGAATTCAAACGCCTGTCCATCGCATCTATGTCTGCTTAAGAACCATTTAAGTCGATTCACATTTTCATCAAATTTTTATACCTATCAGAGACCAATCCTTATATTACAATTATATTATGTCTGAGGCAAATGTCACAAAGAAGAGAACAACACATAGTCTAGCCATCTTTTTCCTATATACCAAAATTCATTAATTTGACCTCATACATATTATGTATATAAATCAGACGTTGTATCAGCCGTTCATTAAAGTGTATCTGATCCGCATAGCAGGCAAAAAGTATTAGACTATAAAATTATAGACAATTTTGAATATTAAAACTTAATCAACAGATTTTTTCAAAAGTGCGCAAATATATATTCATACGCATCAACAAAAGGCACAAACTCAACTAGAGCAATTTCTCCTCTTTCAAGGTGGCTCTTCGACACTGAGACAAATTCAATCTCATTTTCAAGTCCATTATTGGCTTATAATAATAATAATAATAATAATAATAATAATAATAATAATAATAATAATAATAATAATAATAATAATAATAATAATGATAATAATAATAATAATAATAATAATAATAGTAATAATAACAATAATAATAATAATAATAATAATGATTATTATTATTATTATTATTATGATCATCATTTTATTTCATAAATTTATCATAAAAAAGGAAACTTGAAGTTTTACGTGAAGTGAAATTTGACGTTGATTGTCAATAAAATGTTACTTCTAAATGTGTTTCACTCATCACTAAGTTTATTTTACGTTTCTTTCCAACGATAACATTGCAATTACTGTGATTAACCATAGAGTGAAAAGCTAAGAAAAAAATGGTATTAAAGTTAATTAAAACTCTTCTTCTGTATCAAAACATTATGAAAAACAAAAATCTGGTAGAAATCTAGAGAGAAAAGCAAACCCGATTGCTTAAAATTAAGAAAAAGTCTGCCAGTAATGTCCAGGACAGAATTTTTCTTAATAAGTAGAAAATAATTCCTGGTTTCAAAAAATCAAGCACTGTATCTTTATCTGTCCAAAGAAGCAATTTTGTTTTAGTTACAAGTGGGGATTGTTTGGCTAACAATTCTTTCTTAGATGCCAAATCCTTGATCATTAAAATATAGAATTTCAGTACAATTGTCTTTCACTTTTTCATTTGATCACTTCATCTTGATTGCAAAAGATTTTAGTTCAAAGCTGCCTATGAGTGCATAGCTTACATTATTAACATGTTTCTAGAACAAAACTTCTTTGATTGGAATGGATACAATTTAACTTAAAGATTTCATTAAATCATAATAAGTAACTTGTTTTTTAATCTCATATATTCTTCGCACTTTGTGCACTTTTATTTTAAATATAGCCTATATTGAACAGAAATAGATTAACTTGTGCGAATTGATCCAAAGAATAACACATCATTTCTCAATATTTCCAGTTTGATATAATGTAGGATTTACAGACTGTTCATAACGTAGAGAAAGACACATATCTTTTTTGGTCCTTTTAGTGATGTCCTTAGTCTAGCTGCGAGTACACTGGCTTTAAAATAGTGTTGTTTCGTCTATTTAAATGGTTGTCGAGCGGGTTGCATTGCATCTTCAGGAATGTACCCACATATGTCAAGAAGGTTTGTAATATAACGGCTAATGACATGGCTTTTCTCATTAAACGCTAACGTAGTCAGAACTCTTTTGATTGTGCTATCGATATTGAAATGTAGCGCTTTTGCAGTGGTCATCTCTAATTACATGTCACAAATTAGTAGCGACTATTTGCACATTTTCTATAATTCTACAATTTTTCAAGTTTTTTGCATAGTTTCTTTTTAAAATTAAACGTTACTGAACAATATTGTAAAGAAATACTTTTTAGTTATGCTTAATATCATTTATATTTACTTTTGTTTATTCTGATTTTTATCATAATTCTTTCTGCCGTTTTGAAAAAGTATGAAAAATAATAATAATACGACATTATAATAATAATAATAATAATAATAATAATAATAATAATAATAATAATAATAATAATAATAATAATAATAATAATAATAATAATGATGATTTCATTCAAATTGATAGCAAAAAATTAATTTTATGTGGAGCATTATACCATTTAATATGAATTACGTTTCCGTGGTAACCTTCAAGATGTTGAACAAACGCCGATTTCAGGTCAGGATGTCTACACAACCACAAATAAATTGAACCATTCCAACTGTTTGTTATCCACAATTTGTATTTTTCTACATCCTTTCAACGCTCTATTTTTGGAGAGGTCAAGCAGAAACTTTGTTCACCATCTTACCGAGGTATGTGGTATAAGGTATATTTAAGGCGTACAATAATTTGTATTAATTTGACGTGTTTTTAACTTAATTTTGAATTCCTTAAGCAACGTTATATATAAACCTTGTACTTTTCTAGCGATCAGTAACTTTCTGTCGTCGACTAGTAAGATACCCAGTGAGTGCTCACACTTGATCGCTAAACAACACACAGTGAGTGGTCACATCTGATCGCTAAACCATACATAGTGATTGGTCACACTTAATCACTAAAAAATACACAGTGACTGGTCACACTTGATCGCTAAACCATACACAGTGAGTGGTCACAATTGATCGCTAAGCAATGCATAGTGGCTGGTCACACTTGTTCGCTAAACAATACATAGTGAATGGTCACACTTAATCTCTAAGCAATACGCAGTGAGTGGTCACTCTTAAGCGGTAAGCAATACATATTGAGTGGTCACACTTGGCCAGTCAACCATAGAGAGAGAGAGAGAGAGAGGTCATACTTGGCCAGTCAACGATAGACAATGGGAGGACACATTGATCGCTAAACAACACATAGTGAGAGGTCACACGTTATCACCAAAGTATACATAGTGACTGGTCACACTTGAGCAGTAAACAATACATATTGAGTGGTCACACTTGTCCAGTCAACCATACACAGTGAGTGGTGTTTACAGTAATTATCAGACCAAATGTTTGCTTGCAGAAATAAGCTTAAGGTTTTAGTGGTTATTTTTTCTGATCCTATATATGAGGCCAAAGTACGAAAGGTGTTCTTTAATGTTAAACAATTAAGGTATGTTTCACAAGAATGTCTATGTGGGTATGAGTGGTCACAGGGAACGAAAGCAATGGGAAGAATGAGTTTTTGGTGTGCAAGCACCCCTGCATATCATTGCTCTCTTCTGCCTCACAGTTATTAAGCATCACTCATAGTTGAATATCAGTCCTAGCCTACTTTGAAAATCCTCTTTATGTTGTTCTATATTTGTAAAAGATCAAAATACTAAACTTTTTAATCAGTCTTTTAAACAGTATTCTATCTTGCAAAAAAGAGTTTTGAGTTATGCGTTATTTGTTAAGTAAAATCTGAAACACTGATAGAACAAAATTATCACACAGCATCACATGTAGATTTGACCGGATGCTAAACGGATCATGTTTTATTCAATTGTGAAAGATTAAAAATCAATAAATATTTATGTCATACGGTTAGTTTTCCAGTGTTGCATTTTATCTTAATTTCTAAAAGCAACAACAATATTAAAACTTAAATATGTCTAAGCAGACAGAATATCTAAAAGAGAGAAGATCTCTAAAATAACCGAGGCATATCTAACTAAACCGTTTTCGCTGCCAAATCTGAACTCTTAAAATTCAGAACTGACCATGAACGAGGATGTGATAGTTACCAAGATACCTCTTCCCTTATCTTCTCTTTTAGGCCCAAACGGTCGAAAATAAGCTTAAAATTGCACTACCTCTAACGGTTTTTGGAACTTTGGATTTTCGACATTGACCATGACCGAAATGGTCAAGAACACCGAAGTACCTCTAACATAACGCTTTTTAGGGTAAAAGAATCGAAATAACCTCAAAACAGATCCATCTCTTACAGTTTTAAAGAGTATTGGCCCGGTTCCGGTTTTTTTTTACTTTGACCATGATTAAGGAGGTCAAGGTCATCAAAGTAACTCTCACATATAGTCTTTTAAGCCCAAAGGATCGAAACAACCTCAAAACAGATCTATCTCTCACAGTTTTAAAGAGTATTGGCCCACTTCCGGTTTTTTTACTTTGACCATGACCGAGGAGGCCAGGGTAACCGAAGTAACTCTTACATATAGTTTTTTAAGCCCAAAGGATCGAAAATAAGCTCAAAATCTCTAACCGTTTCCGAGGTAATGGTCAACTTCCGGTTTTTGACTTTGACCATGGCCAAGGAGGTCAAACTCACTTTGATACCTCTGGCATGTAGTCTTTTAGGCCCAAAGGGTCGAAAGTGAGCTCAAAATCATTATCTCTATGTCTAACAGTTTTCGAGATAATGATCAATCGTTTTCTAAGCTCGTGGTAGAAAAAACGCGGATTGCACGACGTCTTATCACCCTGTATCACCGAACCAAATTTTGTCACTCTTTAGCAATTGGGAAAAACCCAAATGACGCAGTCAACTTTGCTTGCACGCACATACTTTAATCGCTCTCATTGTATAGAGCCGGGCGAAAAATACGCCATTGCTGATAGCGTAGCAGTTCCGTTAACTGCGAAAGCAAAGCGTTTGCCGGCCTTTTAAATGGGCGTCAGTGGCAAAATTTCAATGTCGATTTTTACGTATTAAATGTTAATGAATTTCTTTAAAAAATAAGCTAAGCCAACTATACATTCTACTTTATGTGGCTGCCAAATTTGGTCGTCCTAGCCACAGCAGTCTCAGAGGAGTTTGCTTGACAAGGTTTTCAAATTTTAAATTTAAAGATCCATTTTTGCATATATAATATAAATGAATTCCTAAAAAAAATTGACCTGAACCAACTAGACATGCTATAATATGTCGCTGCCAAATTTGGTTGTCCTATCCCCTGTGGTCTCAGAGGAGGTCGCGTGACAAGGTTATGGCGGAAAAAACAAACATACGGAAACACTTTTCCGAATCGTACGAAAGCAATAAACTGGGGGATTGGAAATCCCCAAGTGTAATTAGTTCCTTCTGTTTCCACAGAGGCTGCTAAATTTGGATGAATCTATATATGTGTGTATTTATATCTCTCTCTCTCTCTTTCTCTCTCTTTCCTTCACCTCTCGATCTTCCGATCTCTCTCTCCATCTCTGTCTGCTCTCTCTCCCTTTCTCTCACTGTTTCTCTCTCTCTTCCGCTCGCTTCTCTCTCCTGTCTCTCCTGTCTCTCTCTCTTTCTCTTCTTTCTCTCCGTCTCTCCTCCTCCTCCTCCTCCTCCATCTCATCCTCTCGATTATACACAATGAATGGTTACACTTGAGCAGTAAACAATTCATAGTGAGCGGTGACTCTTGATCGCTAAACTATATACAGTTAGTGGTTACATTTGATAGCTAAACAATGCATAGTGGCCACAGTTGACAGGTAAACAATACATAGTGAGTGGTCATATTTAAGTGGTAAACAATACACAGTGAGTGGTCATATTTAAGTGGTAAACAATACGCAGTGAGTGGTCACACTTGGCCAGTCAACTATAGATAGACCGTGGTCATATTTGGCCAGTCAACGATAGACAATTAGAGGTTACATTGATCGCTAAACAACACATAATGACAGGTCCCACTTGATCGTTAAAGTATACACATGACTGGTTACAATTGAGCGGTAAACAATGCATAGTGAGTGGTCACAATTGATCGCTGAACTATCCACAGTGAGTAGTCACACTTGATCGCTATACTCTACACTGTGAGCGGTTACACTTGAGCGGGAAGCAATAAGCAATGAGTGGTCACACTTGTGAGGTAAAGAATAATGAATGGTCACACATGGCTATTCAACCATACACAGTGACTGGTACCAACACTTATTATCAGGCGCACTTGTATATCGTTGCTCATATCACTGCTCTCTTTTACCTCACAATTACATATCCACCGCTCCGGATACAGTTCATCAACAGTGATATCTCAATAAAAAGGAAGCTTTGTAATTGGAACAGAACATTATGTTCGTGGGTGTTTCTTCAAAGATAAACAATCTGTATTGCATAATAATTGGCTTCACTCGTGGCTGAATGTATGTGTTCTTATGGATTATAGCTTTGTAAAAGATCAAATGCTAAAACTTTTCAAATCCGTTTTTAATGGTATTTTATCTTGCAAAAAAGTTTTTACTCTTGGAGTTTTGAGTAGTAACATAGCATTAGTGGAAGAAGTACTCTGCTACTACTGCTACCACTATACTGCTACTACTAGTCTTATTATTATTATTATTATTATTATTATTATTATTATTATTATTATTATTGTTGTTGTTATTGTAATTATTATTATCATCAATAATGTTAACATTATGAGCATTATTTTCATTATTGCCAACAATTAATGAGCTTTATAAAATGAAAAAAGATCAAGCGAAACATTCTAAGAGTGTATTGAGCAAACTTGCAGGTTATATAGATAAAGATTACAAACTCTTCAACTGTTGCAATTAGGAGATAATTGCTGAACTAAAAGGCGCTAAGCTTCAAGTTTTTGGCATTTTCATTAAGTGCACATAGCTTAGGTAAGTAGCATGCAGATCTCATTCAAAGCATACGGTTATAATTCAGAACATACAGATCTCATTCAAAGCATACGGGTATAATCCAGAACATACAAATTTTTTTCAGAACAGACAGGTATAATTCAGAGTACATAGATCTCATTCAGAGCATACAGGTATAATCCAGAGTACACAGATCTCATTCAGAGCAAACATATTTCATTCAGAGCAGACAGGTCTCATACAGAGATTATAACGGGTATTCTTAAAAAGCTTTGTGCTGAAGGTCATGAAGAGGCCAGGGTGGCTATGATAATTATAATATGTATTTCATAATAATAAAATTAATGTATGATAAGCTTGCTCTTATCCACTTTAAGCGAAACGGATTTAAAATGTGATGACGGAGAACTGCAAAAACTGCAAAAGCCTGTTATAGATTCAATAAAAAGAACAATATGTTAGTATTATAGTGAATTAAGATGTAAAACAGAAATGAATATTGTAATGATAACATTCAAACAATATGGTTTACAATTAAGTTGTAGCAGCAAAATGATCTATATTTCCTTTTTTATCCTTTATAAACAGCAGTACAATTGTTTTAGTGGTATTTTATAGATTGCTATAAAGAATAAGTGGAGAAATTACGTGGCGGCGCATTTCTCACACAAGATGCACTCCAGGAAGATGTTTTTACGGAAACTTTAATACAACATTCGCCTACATAGAATTGCTTTCTGGAGAATTGTACAGTCTTCTCCACGCACAACATGTTATAATGTCTCATTCAAATGTATCGAGACTGCATATGCATATGTTTTGCACATGCTTGATATAAAACGCCATCGGAACGTAGTAATTTAATTTATCTATAAAGAAACGGTCTCTATTCGACAACAGGTACCAATAAGCAGTGGGCATACAGTACTGTCCGAACTAGACGATACTCTGGAGAATTTGTCATATATTTTCCACCTTATCTCCTTTTTATAAACACAATTTCTGATGAAATATAGAAGTATCAGGTTATGCAAAAGTTTAGAAAGTCTGGTGGCGATCTTTGAGGACCTTTACTAAAACACCATTACCTTAATTGGGCGCACAAAAACAACATTACAACATCGTCAACAAAGTTCAGAAACTGAAGCAACAAAAACATTGATGTACTTTTCTTGATCTCAAGTGAACCAACCAAGAATATGTTATTGGATTCGCTTACACCTTCCCTGCGTTTTACTTCTTTTGTATGTCAGCTTGTTTCTATGCGGCTCAATACTCGATATCTGTACAAAACCAAATAAATAGCCAAAGAGCTATAACTTATATGGACGTTCATTTCGGCGGGTATGACTTGACAGCTCAACACTTACGCTTTGCAAACGATGTTATATTTAGGAGATTCTCAACTATAGTAATGCACTGCTGTAAAAAGCCGTTGCTAAGTGATGCATATCTTAAAGCTATATTTGTATAATTGCCAGTATCCAACACATGATTTTAGGCTTTACTTATGAAACGATAGTGTTGCAAATCGGAGGAGGGGAAGGCGGTACGTTTTCAACTCGCTGACATAAAAACGGTGAACTAAACGATGAAGTCCTCATTTTGTTTTTCAACATTCAATTAACTTTGCAATTTAAGAAACACAACTATGATATAATAATTAAAAAGAAACTAATTGGGATCTTTTGGCCTTACATTTGCGTCTTTCATTGTCTAAAATTATATTTATTCCTTTTAAATGATGTTCCGTGTTTAAGCCACAGGGAATGGTTGTAGAAAATTTATATCTAAGTGTCTTGTCCTATGTTATGTTGTCTATATCAAGTGTTGAGATATACCTTGTCTCACTATATCAAGTGTCGAGATATCCCTTATCTATATCGAGTGTCGAGATATCCCTTATCTTATCTGTATCAAGTGTTGAAACATCCTTTATCTTATCTATATTAAGTGTCTAGACATCCCTTGTCTTATCTATAAAACATCCCTTATCTTATGTTATCTTATCTTATCTATTTCAAGTGTCATAGCAACAGCAAAATTTCCAAACCATCTCTTAACTTTGTAAAATACAGTTACGGAATGAGAGCCATTCTTTGACATCACATAGTTTATGTTTTTAAAAGGAAAATCCGAAAGACTGAGTGGACGTTAGTTTTGAATTCCATGATCTAACCAACTGCTTTCGCTTAGCTAAGAGAACTGGAGCAAAAAGCAGTCCTCCGCTTATCGCCGCAACTCTGCATTAAGGCCACATCATAATATGTACCGTGAAACTGATCCTGATGATCCTGATGATCCCGGTGATCCGCAGAATTAAATCTCAGCCACCCACGAGATAGTAGCGATGAACTATTAAGTAAAGGATTGAGTGCCCATATAGAATTTAACTTTATCCTACTAATGGACAGTTCAGCGTTGCACTTGAATAACTTATCAAGGTCACTTCGTCGAATTAGCACGAAAAGTCATCATATAAACACTCACACATAATTTAAGTAAAATTATTTACATGCTTTTGGTGGAATCGTATTGACAAAATGCACGTAAACTAACCTTAGTTAAAATTCCATATTATGTGGCAAACTGGAAGGTTATTTAAATCATATCATGTGTGTTGGAGGCAAATAATCATATTAAGCCGTGACTTTGAATGAGCACTAAAACTTACCAAACCCTAGTGTTTCCTAGAGATCATCCACTTGAACCAGCAAAATAAGTGTCATCAAAATTCATGGATTAGCCGTGATCGTGTTCACAAGAAAAGCGTGGGTCACGACCGGACATGCATACAGAAAAACTAACAGACAACAGAGTGAAATACCTTATGCCTCTCCTAACCTAGTTATGTCAGGACAGTAAAACATTATGCTTGTGGTATTCTATTGCTATTGTACTGGCTTATATATACTGCAGTTGCATTCTGTTGTTAATTGTAAAATTTGTGTAATAATGTTTCAGGACTCTTATTAGGCGACACAGAGTAAACCACATGACTCAATGTGTACATCGATTTGTTGAAATGTTCACCACCATGAACTAATAGCAATGTTTTGTAAATTTTTCACTTCGATTTCAGTTTTTTACTTTTCAACGAGCAAATCCAATCAACTTCTTTCCGCTTTAAAAAGGATATGGTAGATATGCCAATGAAAGGAGACCCCTTTGTCAAGGGCTAATACTAACAATAATAATATAAAATAATAACAATAATGATAATGAGAAGTACCGAGAGGCAACATGTATAACTAAATTTTCTAGTAAAATGTTGCAGTAATCATAGAACAAAACTATTAACTATTAAAAATTTGTCTACAGCCTCGAGACAATAAGCATTGTATATACTTTTTCTTCAATCATTGTGCCAAAGCCACGAACTGTGCCACCACGCAGTGTGATAGAAATACCAGCTGTGCCACCACGCAGTGTGAGAACAATACCAGCTCTGTCACCACGCACTGCCCAAGAAACTCTAACTGTGCCACCACGCACTATGCAAGAACAACGAACTGTGCCACCACACACTATGCCAGAACAACGAACTGTGCCACCACACACTATGCCAGAACAACGAACTGTGCCACCACACACTATGCCAGAACAACGAACTGTGCCACCACACACTATGCCAGAACAACGAACTGTGCAACCACACACTATGCCAGAACAACGAACTGCGCCACCACACATTATGCCAGAACAACAAACTGTGCCACCACGCACTATGCCAGATCAACGAACTGTGCCACCACACACTATGCCAGAACCACGAACTGTGCCACCACGCACTATGCCAGATCAACGAACTGTGCCATCACACACTATGCCAGAACAACGAACTGGCCCACCATGCCCTGTGCAAGAACCACAAACTGTTCCAGCACGCACTGTATCACACCAACGAACTGTGCCTCCACGCACTATGCCAGAACAACGAACTGCGCCACCACGCACTGTGCCAGAACAACGAACTGTGCCACCACACACTGTGCCAGAACAACGAACTGGCCCACAATGTCCTCTGCAAGAACCACAAACTGTTCCAGCACGCACTGTATCAGAACAACGAACTGTGGCACCGAGTACTGTGACAGAACCATGTACTTGCCATCTCTGGTAGAACCACGAATCGTGCAACTGTTCCAGAATCGGTTACGGATATCACATCTATCTCTCTATGCATTTTGTTGAAACGATTGAGTTTCTCAGAGTTTTTTGTGTTTAAATTTAGGCTATGTCTTCATCATGGTGATGGACATCTCGTATTGACCAGAGCCTACGGTCTAAGTGCGCAGACTGGTTGATAAGCTTGATAAAACAGTATTGAAACTTCAACTGACTTCAAGATTGTAACCGGGAATTATCGATTTCTGAGAAGAGTGAGAATGTCACATGTTCAGATGTTAACATGCGTATCGATATGAAATGGAATAGTTTGAGTGGGGGAAGGGACATTGTTTTCCCTTCTTCTTGTATAATTCATTTTTTCATCTCCGTACAATTTAGTCGGTTCTGGGGATTGGCCTTTAACGTGTAGTTTATGCCAATGGTAGTTAGTGTCTTGTAAAGCTTTGAAGCATATCATCTTTTCCTTTTACGTATAAAATTGGGAAAATGTCAACAAATAATATGACATTTTCAATTCATAACCAAAAAAAAGTTTTATTGGATAGTTTTCTCATGTTTATGACCTTTTCTTGGTTGACGTCAAACACTGTGGAGTGATATTTTTTACAAAAAACACTCATATGTAACTATAGTGATTATACCATCATTTATTTGTCGTAAGGTACTCATATATAACTGTAATGGTTATTTCGTGGATTATGAAGCATTAATCTAAAATTGTGTTAGATGTACGATCATTTATTTGTCATGATATACCCATATGCCACTTCAGTAGTTTTATATACTCTTTTCCGTCATGGGTCACACATATAAAAATTCTTAATGATTAATTGAGGGTTATATCATACTTTGTGAGTGACAAGTTATGTTGGTTTGTACGATGTACGTTTGTACGTTGAATTTTTAATTTTGAGTTCAACTCATCATTGGATCATAAATACAAGGTTCTATTTTGTAATTTAAATGGATGGTTGATTTTATCACACAAAAGCTATTAGGCAAAAATTTTGCAAACCCTGCTAACAGCTGACTGTACAGTTTCGCGATTCATGTCTGATAAATGACTAGGTAGATATCCCTCCAAATCCATTTTTTTAAAGAAAGTCTGGAGAAACGACAATATCAGACTGAGTTGACGTTCATGCCCAGCCTGCCATCAGAAAGATGTGAATGAAATACTGTCAAACGCATGCGTGTAGTGGGGGTAAAAGAGGTGAGGCAATAGCCTAACGTCAATACCTTTCATTCCTTTATGTAAAACAAAAAAAGCCGCCAGGAGTGGAACTGATTTTTATTTAGTCCATATTTCTTGAAGAAAATACAGCTTTTCTTAAAGCATTTCCTCCTCAGTTGACATTTCCTACTCAGTTGACATTTCCCCCTCAGCCGACATTTCTTCCTTAGTTGACATCACCCCCTCAGTTGACATTTCCTCCTCAGTTGACATTTCCTCTTCAGTCGGCATTTCCTCCTCAGTCGACATTTCCTCCTGAGTTCACATTTCCTCCTCAGTTGATCTTTTAGAATCTTTCATTTTCTTTTATATCCTTAACCCGTAAGGCATCCAATTAGAAACCGTGCAGACCAGTGTATAAACAATATCAAATCTGCAGCACCAAGAACAATAAATTAACAAATGTGAACCAAACTACTACAACCCAAGAAAAAACCGTTGGAGCAGTACATTGGCCTAATATTTTCTCTACCCTTTGGAACAAAAGCAGAATAAACCTGAGAAACATCAAGTGAGTTAAAAAAAAAACACCATTCCAATGAAGTTTTCTATTGGTGTCATGTATATGGTGCCATAGTATATATTATATATAATTATTAAACAGATATAAAATTGCAAATTAAATACATCATTACTAAATACATATATAGCTAGTAAATGAGATATATATATATATATGCTTAATGATACATATAATTCATCAATGAGATATTTAATTACTAAACTTGATATATAATAAAAAAGGTATAATTCATTACTAAATCAGATATGTGATTGCATCTTAGCACCTGGTGTTCACATGCTACTATGCATCTTTGGGCTGGATAAATTAATAATTTATGCATATCCCTATTTACTCCTGATTATTATTTATCTATCTTGTAAAATGCCACAAATTTATTTTCTCTACCATATAAAAGGTTAAATAAACCAATATTTTAAAATTGGTGAGAAAGCACAACTTGTGCACATGTTACTGACTTGTTTCTTCATTAAGTTGTGCCTAACCAGCTCTACTTTACCTTCTTGCTTTAGGCATTATCAGAACCGGCATATATATAACGATACTTGAGGTATTTCTTTAACTTTTTTAATTTTTTGTGAATATATTTCAATTTTGGGCGATTTTGATTGAAAGTCAATACTTAAGATATAAAATCGCGCATTAAGTAAAAATGAATAATATTTGGATACATAATATCAGTTGTAAGTTTGAAATTTCGAGGCGGTCTCGATATTGCCTATTTTATACATTATATAATATATACAAGAGAAAAATAATAAAACTGAAAATCAATAAAAATAGTAAAACTCTCGCAAAATACTGGAGTGCAAATGATATTCCGATATTAATTGTGTGCAACAACAGGAAAAGTTAATGTTTTCAACAAATATATTAGAGGTAGCACCGAAGTAAATATTGTCGAGACCGGCTTATGCTCCCGATAATTTTGCGGTCCCGATAATGCCTACCTTAAATGACATTCGGTCCCCACAATGCCGAAATAAAAGATTGCAAAATATTTCAAATATTAAGCTAAAGAAAAAGCTTGTTCGTTCAGTTAAGCTGATTAGAAGTCAATTTGTTCTATCTCATAAAGACTGGATGTTTCTGTTTGTGGATCACCTACACCTAGAGGGGCAGTGTTTGTTCTTGCTCTTGTAAGATTAGCATTATACTGTTCTAAGCCAGGATCAGTTTCTCGGAGAAATCTCACTAGTGGATTATCTGACGTGGCAAGAGCATCAATGCAGATATCCCTGTCGGTCACTGATGAGTGTAGGTGACCATAACAACTAGTTAAGAGAATGGTTAAGAAACGCAAGTTTGGATTGTTCCTTTTCGCTTTTTCAGATTCACTAATGGCAGCTTGTATAATATCATCCAACAAAATATCTCCTCCCACGTGAGCTGTTATTGTTCCCCTTGATTGACCTTGTAGTACACACTGATGTCGATCACCATATGAATTTAAAACTATGATTATCTCATTCACAGCCTTTGTTCTGTCTCCAGCTACATCCCTCATGAAAACACGAATGCGACGACTAAAGTCATCGCTGCGCTCAATTAGCTCATGAATAAAATTTTCCTCGTCCTTAGTACTATAGAAAGGATATTGTTTTATAAATGTTTTCATATGGACCTGAAAGAAATCTCGTTCTTTTGGATTACTTGGCGCGCTCAAAGCGAGCAGAAATTCGGTATACTCTCCTCCATGCAACAGTCTAGCGGTGACAGCTTCTGGTGATTGGTCAACTATGTGCCTTACATCAAGCTTTTCTCCATTTCTCAGTTGTTTAAGAAATAATATGGCGTTGTCATCATTAAGGGAAATACCATAGTTAGTTTTAAAGTCCCTCTGTAATTGAGTTTTGCATAACAGATCACACACTCGAATTCTTTCCTGGTGCGCTTTTTCTAAAGCATCTAATATTTCAGCTCCAGGTTGCGTGCTTTTACTGGTCTCTGTATATATAGCCCCCTCGTGATGATATGTTTCAGTTTCTGTCTCTGAAATACACAAACCAATGTTTAAAAAGGCTGCCAGCTTTATTTTGCAAAAAATGGACTTAAATCACAACATAAAAATGTATTTTTGTGTCCCACAAATGTAGCAAGTAGACATCCAATCACCCAGTTATATTTACTTAAGTACTCTTAAAGCAATACCAGTATCTACATCTATATATTGAGAGATTATAGATGCATTCTCTTGTCCTGAATCCACCATTATTACCAGCCTATTGAGCATTGTAATATTGCACTGTAGTATAAAGTAACCCATAAGTTGCCGCCATATTGCCACTGTTAAATATGTAGTTCAAGTCATACAGTATCTAGTTCCACTCACAGAGCATTTAGTTCTACTCATAGAGTATCTAGTACCACTCATCAGCATCTAGTTCAACTCATAGAATATCTTGTTCCGCATATCAGTGTCTTGTTTCACTCATCAGTATTTAGTTCCACTCATACAGTATTTAGTTCCACTCTCAAAGAATCTAGTTCCACTCATACATTCATCCTTAAATACATCAGCAGTGTCTGTTTCTTAACACTTTCTATAAAGGTTGATACTAACAGGTTTCAGCAAACTGATGAGAATCGCTGCTAGAATAAAGCCAACAAGATGACACATGATATTTTCTCTTCTTGTTCGCAGCAGTTCTCTTTTACTGTGTTCTTAATTCAAAACATGAAATGAACGGAAATAGAGCTAAATATTTTACCTCAATGACGTTTGATTGTCCATTCTGTCAGACATTTCAGTTTCACATTCTTGTTCTGTCACTTAAGTTTTGCGCTAACCTTATGTGAATTTATTTTGCACATCTCTATAGTTATCAATAGTTTCGTACTCCACTACTATGATCTCAGTTTTGCACTAACCCTATGTCAGTTCATTCTACCTAGACTTACAGTCACTAATATTTTCGAGCTCCTAGTCTGTCGCTTAAGTTTTGTACATACCCTTAGCAATTTTATATTAAACTTACCGTCATCGACTTCAGTTTCGACTTCAGTTTCACACGTTTCGACTGCAAGGTTATGTGAAGTTGGAAGTCTTTGAGCGAACGTCCACGGTTCTTCTTCCGCAACTATATGCACAAAGAACGATATTGTACTGCCAGAAATATATACTTCAATGTATCTGTATACTTAAATATACCTTACTGCAGAAATGCATAAGAACGCTGATACTGCGTAGAAACATAGTCTTTATGAGAAAACTGTAAGAAATTTACACATAGAAGACGCTATTATGCAGCATGTTTGAGTGTACTTACACCACGAAGCTCGCATGTTTCTATCCTCTTCATATTCACTTTCTTTAAACGTTACTGGTATTAAATCGGCTGATATTGGTGGATTATCCCCATAATCTGAAAAAATTATCCGTATTTTATTTTTATTTCAAACAAAAACCAGTTATTGGTTTCATTAACAAGCACTTAGCATGACTGAAAATGAGTGGTCAATTTTAATAAATATCAGTTACGGCCTTGAGATGAAATTTATTAAGTGAAGTAGAATTTTAAATAGCACTTTATGTTTATTTAATGAAATGTTATCACTTTCTTCAGTCTAAATATTACATGAGGTAGAAATTAGCGTTTGTATAAGAGGTGAATGATATTCATATATGAATTCATTGCTTACCACTGTTGCTGAGACAATTTGAACCGCTTTCAGAAAGATCACTTAGATTAGAATCCCGTTTCGAATCTAAAGGTGAGAGTATTTCTTGGTTAGATTTTATCCTTAACACTGATGCTGTGAGGAATTTGTTTCCCTTATTATACCGTCTCTTTTCAATTTGTGTTTTCCTCACTAGCCTTGCCTCTGATTGGCTGTTCATTATGTCATCTGAACATGTGCTGCTGTTTTCAGGTATTAAAACTTGCCTCCGATACTGAACCCTCTCCCTTAACGGCATCTGTTTGTCCTTGGTTTTAAGATGGCGGAAATTTTTATCTTCTTGTTCTGGTTTCATTGAGTCGCTTTCATGGCTGCTGTCGGTGGGAGAGACTGGATCCAAACTGGATGCACTACTTTCACCTTGGAGCGATTCATATCCTAGACTCTCACCACTGTTGTTATTGTTTGAAGGTTCAACAAAGTCAACATTTGCAATAGAGCTGCATTTGTCAACATTATCAACTAAGCTCTTTAATCTGGATGTACAATCTGCATTCATGTGCTCTCTCCATGTTTGTTGCCTCACACATTTGTACCCGTCATACAGTGAGGTATAATTAAAAACCCACGTGTTGTTTGAGCAATGATCAGAGACTTTGTCAACGTCTATGAGTATTTCGTGCAGAGTACACTCTTTGTAAGTTTGTGATAATATGTTATATTTGTGTGATAAATGCAAACTTGGAAGAGAACACGGCATGAAGTAAGGCAAATGCCTTTGTTCGCGTAATTTAATGAACCGCATTTTTCTTTCATTCTAAACATGAACTTGAATTAACCACAAGTGTATTGTTAAATTGATCCTTGCAGCGGCTCAGTGTCCGGGTTACCAATTATCAGTTATCAAACTTCTATTGTTCTTATTTTGCTAATGACACATAAGGCGCAAAAATGTTCTCTTCATCAAACAGAACATATTATTGCAGAAATGCATATACAATAGAAATAATCAATATGCCATTTATTTCGATATATAAGGACATGTTTCAAAGCACAAAATGTATTATTTTGTCTAAAATATGACCACAACTTTTTGTGTATTTCAGTTTCCAACACATTTTATTTCTCCTAAGAAATTACCCTATTTTCACCTGAAAAGTACTGATTATGATACGTAGTCTGCCTTGGCGTCTTGTTATTACTATTATATTTTTGAAAATCTCTTAGTATTATGTACTATCTTATATACTCTTGTAAGTGCTTCCTGTTCAGATCATCACTATAGCGTATACAGTCTAATTATAAGGTATCACACCCGTGTAGTTATATCCTATCCTAACTCATAACACTGTCTGGTCATGCGCCAATCTAGCCACAGTTACGGTGTTACAAGGTGCGGTCATAAGGCAATGGACATTGAGTTGTTTTAATGGTCTCACAACGCGTAGTCATAATTCAATGTAGTCATTTTAATAACACCACAACGAATAGTCCTGAGCTAATTTAATCACATTTATGGCAATACAACATGTAGTCAAAAGTCAATCTAGTCACATTTATAGCATTACAGCATGTAGTCATAAGCCAGTCTAATCATATTTATGGCATTAAAAATGTAGCTATCAGTCAATTTAGTCACATTTATAGTTTATGTACCTAGTATTACCACTTTCACTAAACGAAATTCATAATATAATAACTTTCCACAATTTATATGTGCTCAATTATAATATATCCTTTTCATATGTAACCGTAGCCTTCATACTGTGTCTGTAACAGAGACATTTTACACCATTTCAATCATTTCCTGTTTCAATCAAACCAGTTTCCTTTTCGGGTAAACTATTGTACGCTGAGGCGATAACGATTACTTAAACACATTCATTGATCTTAACACAGTAAATGAATTATATATACAAGCAGGTGTTTACTTACGATACTCCAGATCATACCGGTATCAAGAGGCACCACGAACGGAATTTATCCATATTATTTAGTTTGCTGATCAAAAGTACTGAAATAATGACAACAAATGATTAAATTTAGATTTAATTTTAGAAAGTAGAATGTCACTTGAGACCATTCCATAATCTCGTCCCGAAGTTCTGGAGTTGAGAAAAACTTGGTGTGCACTTGTTTCATCGACAAAATCCTATTGATTATAGATAATGTGGTCATATGACTGAGATTAAGTACAATTCAGACAAGCTGGTACTTTATGAATCACTGCCTATACCTACTCGTATGGCGTTACTGCGGTTAAAATGCCTATATTTCAAAAGAACTAAATAGTATTTGTGTTTTATACGTAGTACACGCAATACTGGTTGTCTGAGCTTATAATTTCTTAGTCTGGCTCACTTGCTTTCTTCAATACCCATTCCCTCCTTCCTTTATACTCTTATTTCTTTCCTTTAAATCCACTTTCTCTCTTCCTTTTTCCTTCTTTCTCTTCACTATCTTTTTATTATTTCTCTCGTTCTCACTCCTGCTTTCTCTTTCTAACACACTCTCTCTCCGTCCTCTATCTCTCTCTCTCTCTCTCTCTCTCTCTCGCTCTGTTTTGCTTTCTCCCTCCGTCTCTCTGTCTGTCTTTCTCCCTCCGTCTCTCTGTCTGTTTGGCTTTCTCCCTACGTTTCTCTCTGTCTGTTTGGCTTTCTCTCTCCGTCTCTCTCTGTCAGTTTGGCTTTCTCCCTTCGTCTCTCTCTCTCTCTCTCTCTCTCTCTCTCTCTCTCTCTCTGTTTGTATTTCTCCCTCCGTCTCTCTGTCCGTTTGGCTTTCTCCCTCCGTCTCTCTCTGTCTCTTTGGTTTTCTCCCTCCGTCTCTCTCTGTCTGTTTGGCTTTCTCCCTCCGTCTCTCTATCTGTTCGGCTTTCTCCCTCCGCCTCTCTGTCTGTTTGGCTTTCTCCTTCCGTCTCTCTCTGTCTGTTTGTATTTCTCTCTCCGTCTCTCTTTCATTCTCTGATTCTCTTTTTCTCTCTGTCTGTTTTTCTTTCTTCTTCTCTAGACTCATATTTTTATGACATCACAAAAATAGAGGTGTATTAACCAGGTGCTTAGTCAAATGCATATTATTATCAATGTGATACGCTTTGTTATATTAACAGCGATTTGTATGTACAGTTTGTTTTAATGTCTTTTGCGTTTGAAATTCGAAAAGCCGGGTTCAAAATAGAGGAAAAGGCGGGGATCGAATGTATAAAACACTTGGCATATTTATTTTCAGATGAGCGATCAAATGACAAGTAAATAATGTGCTCAGTTTTGTTCATCCGAGGCAATACGTTAAGCGGTATGTTCAATCGCGTCAATCACGCAAGCATTTCGGTACAGTCATTTGGTACTACGTCATTTGCTTTCATTATAGCCTTAACTGTACGAACGTTGCTGAATGTATTTTCTGTATACTAAGAGTTGTAAAAATTCTTACAAAATTCAATGCGAAAATGTAAAAAAATGCTTTGTTATTCTTAGAACTGGGCGAACATGCTTAAGATGTCGGATATTCATACATTTTCCAGATAAAACAAATGTAAAAGAATGTATTTAAAATAAAAACAGGCTGTCGGGCTATTGTATTTTTCGCAAGGGTGGAGGGGGGCTTGATATGTGTTACCATACGTGTTAAAACAACAAACAAACAAACAAACACTTGAAGAAAGGTTTAATTTTAACTGTCTTTTTCGTTAAAAAGAGAATACTTTTTATCTGTTTCGTTTTGTCCGTTTCCCACAGAAGGGGTAAATGCGCCCTCAAATGACATGTATCTGGCTTCACAAGGGCCTAAAATCTAAACAGATTGGATCTAATCACATGAACGTCCAGCAAAGCGATGTGATTGGCATGTTATTTTATACCAGATATATATTGAAATCAAGTACAAGTACACAAATTATCATATAAACAAGCTTTCAAGTAAATAAACTTTCGTGTAAACTAGTCGTTATGTAAGCGAGCGTTCTTGCAAAAAGAATTGCCATGTGAATAAGCTTTCATGTTAACAAGTTATCATATAAACAAGTACAAAGCTTTCATGTAAACAAGCAAATATAAATGCAAAAATGAATTTCAAACAAGGCAGAGAAGAAGATCCACTACATTATGTCTCTGCCAAATTATTCTGTGTCTCTTGGCCTGACTGTCCCGCTCTTGGCCTAAGTAGTTAGCCGCGCAATCTGAAAAAGGTAGGAATAGAAGGAATCAGGTGAAATAAGCATCGTAGGAATTCGATAAACTATTAAGATCAAAAATCCCAGTCGTAAAACAAAATAGTAAAAA
Organism: Protula sp. h YS-2021; assembly: GCA_949752745.1. Taxonomy (NCBI): domain Eukaryota; kingdom Metazoa; phylum Annelida; class Polychaeta; order Sabellida; family Serpulidae; genus Protula; species Protula sp. h YS-2021. The sequence continues at coordinate 82,346,371 of OX457028.1, forward strand.
AAGTATTAAAATGACGATTACAATAAAATCGTAGTCTAATGCCATAAACAATAGGTCAATATCTATTTTTAACGGTAAAATCTATTTTGCAAATTAAATGTAAATGTAAGAAAGCACTCCTTACGAGACCATTTTAAATTGTATTTAAACGGCAAAATCGAGTGTTTAGTATACCAGAAAAATGTTTTGATGTGCTATATTCTTTTCTGGATCGGATGATGTTTTTAAAATAAAATAATGCCCACACAAGTACCTTCCGATTTTTTAGCCCCATACCAGTTCCTCACATTTGATTAGGCCAATATGTAGACCGGAAGTCGATGTGTTTTGATTAGAAGGGACAAGAACTCAAGTTTATACAAAGTGAATGCTAAAATTTTTAAATATGTGGAAAGATCTAATGCTCAAAATTTAGTTAGGCATATCACAACTAGTCATTCATTCAAACTGACGTGCATTGATTGTGAGTAATTCTTTTTGGATTGTTATATTTTCGTGGTTAAACTCGAGAAGACTCAGCTCACTCTTAAGGAGACGCACATTTTGTCGATTTAAAAGTTTAAAACTTTGTTTAAAACTCAGTTCAAACTTTAACTGCATTGAAGAACAAGCAATATCCCTTTCTTTTTTATTATCATGTTCACAGCTTTTCAGGCTTATCTTTTGATACTGGCAATTCGGCTTTGGAATGCTTTAATTTCGACAGATCTCTCTTAAAGAGCCTTGTGAATATTTGCTGATTTAAATTTTGAAACTTAAAAATAAGCAGTATTCTCTTTTTATCATCTCGTCTTCCCTGTACAGTTTCGAAACGTGTTACACAGATCCCTCTTAAAGAGACAATGTGTATATTGGCTTGTGACGGAATAAAAGGCCGAAATAGGAAAACACCCTTTTATTGAAAACGCGGTTGTCTGTAAAACAAACAACAATTTGTAAGTACAATGCAATAACAAAAAAAATACGTTGAGGAATATACGCTTTTAAATTTGACACCAATTCACTGACCAAACTCACAAAGGTAAACTTACGGCCCGAAACTCGTAAATGAAATCACTTTTATAATTACACGACATAACTCCAGTATTTACACGGGATAATTTCACCAGTAACACGAGGTAATATAAAACAAAATTCTATATTTACCGACTATGCGGCCCTTAAAATCCCAAAACAGCTCCTCCTTTAACACACTTCAAAGAAAACTGGCACAAAGATGCACATGGTCCAGGAATTTATATAAAACAAGAGAGCACGCTTGACTGACCAGTTACAATATTGGGAGCGGGAAACGCATGGGAACCACAGAAAAAAAGACAGACTTCACACTTTCAAAAGGAACCCTTTGATCACCATAACATGGCTCCCCAAAATTATAACATAATTTTGTAATGCGAATTAAAAGGTCAACACACAACACATTATATAATAAGAACGATGCCAGCCATAAAACACAACAGCGGCTCCCAGGGCCGGGAATTAACCCCTAACGCTAATCTGTTGCTTCAACCAACAAAACAAGCTTGTGGATAGGCCTATCAAGAAAAACCACCTGGCACAAACGTTTACCAGTTTTGTCTAAATGCCCATCAGCTAGCATTAGTTTCACGCTTCGTACAAGTCCGTCGGGAGATTTATGCACACGTGCCACTTTGTCCATCTTCAGGTAAAGACGCAACACCAACGCTTGACTTCCTTTCGTCTTTCTTTGGCAATGAACTTTGACACTGCTGAGTAGCCTCCTAGAATCCAAAATCCATTGGATCTAACTTCATTGAGGTTGATACCTCTTTCTTGGTGGAGAACCTTTCTATGGTAGTGGCTGATAATCAGCTCAGGATGTACATTGGATTCTGGCAATGAAGACAGTCGCAATCGACCACCAACGCGGATTATGCCATTGTCCACAAAACAGTCTAGTTTGCGAAGCGAGCTATTGCTTTTAACTGGTTCCTTCTTGGACAGGGATCTCATCTCATCTGCAAACGAATGATCCTGTACTAGCTTGAGAATCTCAGTCTCTGCCTCTCTAAGATTTTCTGCGTTTACAGACTCGTACAGTGAGAGCGCAGGACGATTTCGGGTGCCGACTCGTACTGTAACTCCTTTAATTGACCGCCACAATGAACTTCGCCACTGAAGTATCAACGCAACCGCCTTTTTCAAGCGTGTCCATGATGAGAAGTGGTCGAATCTTGGAACATCGAACGCGTCGCGAGTCCTGTTAGAAAGCACTATGGCCCTTTTGACTTCAGGGTCATCTTTCGCCACAACAATCTCAGTCTTAGACTCAGGTAACAAGCTTCGCCATAAACACTCTGGTCCAGGAAACCATCTTGACTTAGGAAGTTCTTCAACGAAGCAGCCTGTGGAGGCCAAGTTCGCTATGTTCAAGGTACCGAGCACATGGTGCCATTGGTCCACACTAATGTAAGTGTGAATAAGTCCGACGCGATTGGCAACATAGACGTAAAAACGCGAAGCTTTATTCTGAATATAACCCAATAAGACTTTACTATCCGTATAGAAAAATGCTTTACGTCCGAGTACCGCAGCCCAGACTCTAAGAACTTTGCTGCCTTGGCTGCCAAAACTGCTTCAGCCAGCTCCAAGCGGGGGATAGTTATGGGCCTGATTGCAGCGAAGCGTGATTTTGCCATAACTAAAGTTACATTTGGGTTTTCGTCCTCGTCCACTAATCGTAAATAACTACAGAATCCGTAGCCAGTGGACGACGCATCGCAGAACTGATGCAGCTCAACATATTTCGTTACAAATCCCTCTGGTTTGACACATCATGAAATTGAACCATCTTCTAGCTTGCCCAGATCGGCCAGCCATCGCTGAAATTGAGAGGCGGTGTGCTCCGAAACTTCATCATCCCAGTCAGACCCTTCAATACAAACGTGCTACAAAATGTGCTTACCAACAAGGGCATACGGCGCAATAAAACCTACAGGGTCGTATATCGAAGCGACCGTTGCTAGAATACCACGTCGAGTCAGCATGCGCTGCTTGACAAATGTTTTGAATTTGAAGACATCGGTTTAAACGCACCATTTAGTGCCTAGCGTTCGCTCGATTGGAATGTCCTCAAAACGTAGATCTAGTTTGTCGACCGTCTTGACCTCCTGTGGGACTGACTCAAGTACCGCGGGCGAATTGGACACAAACTTATGAAGCTCGAGTCTGCCCTTAGAGCATAACTGTGTAGTGCCCTGGACAAGACTTATGGCAGTGTCGTCGTCACTGACGGAGATAAGCCCATCGTCCACGTAGAAGTGGTGGTGCAAGAAGTCGCGCACATCCTCTCCAAACTCCTCAGAGTAATCCGTAGCGATCTGTCTTAGAACGAAGTTACTACACGAGGGGCTACTGGATGCCCCAAATATGTGTACACACGTGCGATACACCTGTGGATCCCGACTTGTGTCACCGCCTGGCCACCAGAGAAATCTAACAAAGTCACGCTGAGCCTTTGGAATAATAAATTGATAAAAAATTTTAGTTATGTCACAACTAAATGCAACCGGCTCTTTCCTGAACCTCAACAGGACGCCTAACAAGGAGTTTGTTAGATCTGGACCAGGTAATAAGGTGTCATTTAAGGACTTGCTCATATAGCGGGCACTGCAGTCGAACACCACCCTGAGCTTTTTCTTTTGTTCGTTGTACACCCCGCGGTGTGGGATGTACCACACCTTTGTGGGATCGTTATTAGGAGTCTATACAGGCTCCGCGTATCCCTTCGTCAACATGTCTTCCATGAAGGCAGTATACTGGGATTTGTAATCTGTATTACTATCCAATTTAGGCTTCAAACGATGCAACCTTTTGTCAGCAAGAGAACGGTTGTTACTCAAATCTGGCGAGCCGTCGCGGAATTGTAAAGGCATGACGTAATGGCCATCCGGGTCTTGTTGAATGTTACTGCGCATTGTCTCAAGGAAAGCAAGATCATCACGGGACATTCCTTGGTCTGCAGAAGACGAGTACTTAAAATCCGCCTCTAATACTGCAACGACATCACTAGGGCATATGGTTTCTTTAGCGCTAGTCTTGAGTACTAGTTGAACCGACTTTGATTCCATTTCCACTCCTAAAACTCGGTGACTAAAGCCGATCGGGTCGTTCTCTGCGCTCCTGTTGTCAATAACTCCAACGATACCCCAGCCCAGATCAGTGCGTTGGGCAAAAGGGCCACCCGTCTAGGAAACTATAACCTCCCTAGGAGCCAGAGCCCTGGTGCAGTTGTAGCCTATCCACGTCTGCCACAGGCATTAGCAAATTTTCTATTCGCCGTAACTGTGGCCACTTTCTGGCCATAGCAGAAGTGGGTATGTGTGAGCGATCTGCAGGCATCACGTTCCTTGTGTAAACCGGCGGAAGATCTTTGACATGTCACTTGTTTATTTTCAGCCAACATAGCGGAGAGAGAAAGTTTCACCTCTGGTCCTGACACATTCAGTTTGGCACACGTACGGTCCAATATGAACGAAGTATCCGCTTGCGTGCCCAGGAGAGCATAAGTGCGTTTTTCGTTGTTCGGCGCACTGTGATGGCTGACATAGACAGGCACTATCATTGAGCTCAAACTAGCTGCCACTGTTGATGTAGCACCGCTATGGGTGGTTACCACGGCTTAGGTTTCACCTTGCGGAAGAAAGGGCGGAGCCTCAGGTTGCAGAGCAGTACTGCTGCTTCTTGTCTTGCTATTGAAATAGGCCTGCCATCTGTCGTGAAGTGCTGTTGGGTGCCCTTTGTTACATACTTCGCATTTCGCTTTGCGCTTACATTTCTTCGAAACGTGACAAGGTGACAGGTAGCCCCAACATAATTTGTGTTTGAACACAAAGTCCTTCTTTTCAGCCTCGGGCTTAGAGACAAAGGATTTGCATTTCACCAACCAATGTGGTTTCTTGCAAAATAAGCACCCTGGGGCCTTCTTAGATTCCACAGTATGCGTTGTAGACCTTTTGTCTACTTTAAGCGAACTGCCATTAGGTAACTTCGACTTAATGTCCTCCGATTTGTGGCCGCTATTTATAGTTGTGAACGGCTCGTTGGCTTTTTCCGACTCGTTGTGCAAGAACTGTACAAAGGAGGAGAAAGGTGGAAAATCCCCCTTGTCGATAGTCCATCTACTGACCACGCACTTCCATCGTTGGATCAACCATTCCGGAAGCTTCAACATCTTGCGATTCTCGCGAGGGTCATCTAAAAACCGTAGGCTGGGCATAGACTCTTTAGCTACCTCTGGCTGACGTAAGTAATCTACAAACTTACGAAGGCCTTGGCCATCACGATTTTGGATCTTAGGCCAGTCCTAAAGTTTATCACGATAAGCCTCACTGACCACAAATGCGTTTCCAAAACGCTGATCCAAGTGTTTGCATGCAGCAACAAAGGCTTCAGGAGTACCCAAAGACAAGAAACACTCCACGCACGACTAGGCGTCGCCGTCTAAGTAACGCTTCAAATAGTGGAGTCGCTCTTCCTCAGGAATAACTCTGCTAGACACTAAAACCTCGAATGACCTCTTCGAACTTCTATACGAAAGTACGTCACCGCTAAACATAGAAGGTTCTGGAGGACGTAAACGTGACAGAGATAACTGGGAACACAGAGCACCAATAATATCCTGTTGAGCATTCTTAACATGGACCCCATCACTTTGCTGAACGAGAAACTGGGTACATTTCTCCTCTAGAGACTTGTTGCATACCGGCAATGGATTGTCCTAGCGACTGAAGTCGGTCTGCGCCACTGACCACACTTTGTACCACTTCAGCCCCAACATGAGAACCTTTGACGGGCTCTGATCCACGATCCGAATCAGCCCGTAAGTCAGCACCGCGGACGGATCCGCGCGCTGAACCACATGATAAACTGTTTGGATGTGCAACGACACGACGAGATGAACCGGCTTGACCACCGACTCTAAAGGACTGGCTAAGATTCGAAATTTTCGAATTCACGAGATTGTACAAGGTATTGCCTTGTTGTTCGATAGACGAAAGAAACCCCTTGTCGGAATCCTTGACGTCAAAATCGATTAGTTCCATGAGTTTGTTATACTCGTCGGAAAATTCGTCTAATTCGGCACAAAACTATGCTTTAAAAGATTTCAGCCGATCCACATCTTCCTCGGACGATACAGCCGATTCGAACGCTCTGGCGCGTTTGAGAAACTTCCGAGCAAAACCCTTAAACTGCTCATCTTTGTAAGATTTACCCTTTTCAGTGAGCTGACGGACTCGTTTAGGCCTTACATCCTCAGTAAAACCGCTTGTGTCAGGGAAGCCGATTATAGTCCCTTCCACAAGGGGACACTCACCATCTTGACCCGAGACCGACATCGTTAATGATAGACTATAACGAGCGACTTGTAAAGACAAACTAGTGTACCTACCTAATAACTTACATAAAGTCGCAATAAGCTTACGTTTCTGAACTGAGTACGGTTTTATTTGAAAGTTAAATCGCAACGTAGGGGGCCGTCCAAACTATGACCAAGCAGTTTTAACCAATTCATAGAGATCGCTGCGCTAACACTCGACACTGTGGACGTTAAAGGGAGGGACATTTTATTAAACAACTAGAGCCACACGATAGCACGATGTGAATGCACGAACATATGACCCGCAAGGTCACTGGCACCACGGTGCACCATACACTTTAGTTCTAATACGATGTGACGGCACGAACATGTGACCCATAAGGTCACTGACACCACGGTGCACCATACACTCTAGTTTTAATACTACTCAAAGTACGAACATGTGACCCACAAGGTCACTGGCACCACGGTGCACCATACACTCTAGTTCTAATACGACTTAAAGTACGAACATGTGACCCAAAAGGTCACTGACACCACGGTGCACCATACACTCTAGTTTCAATACGACTTGAAGTACGAACATGTGACCCACAAGATCACTGACACCACGGTGCACCATACACTCTAGTTATAATACGATGTGACGGCACGAACATGTGACCCACAAGATCACTGACACCACGGTGCACCATACACTCTAGTTTCAATACGACTTAAAAGTACGAACATGTGACCCACAAGGTCACTGGCACCACGGTGCACCATACACCCTAGTTCTAATACGATGTGACGGCACGAACATGTGACCCACAAGATCACTGACACCACGGTGCACCATACACTTTAGTTTCAATACGACTTAAAGTACGAACATGTGACCCACAAGGTCACTGTCACCACGGTGCACCATATACTCCAGGTTTAATACGACCTATAGAACGAACATGTGACCCACAAGGTCATTGTCACCACGGTGCACCAAACACTCTAGTTTTAATTAGTATCACTTGCGACGTTCAACCGCTCAGACAGTTAAATTTTCTAATAACGTCATTTTTACCGCTGGTGTGATGGTGGGTGGGATGAGGAGGGAAGGGGTGGGGTGGATTCATGAGAAACTGGCCGCATTTTATAATAATAACAATAATTATTGTTGTTGTAAGTATTGTATCAGTTTGCCCTCATAACTCGAAGAAATGAACCACCGATAGAATCTCTCTTACGACGTCATAGCAGCAAAACTTTTAGGGTGTATGTGTAAGTAACGATATTCCATGGACACACAACGGAATATTTAGAAACAAATACTTTTTTAGTCAAAAGGACTAAATTTTAACAAAAATTCTTACCCAAGATATCTTTAAAATATTAAGATATAAGTGCCTTTGGAACGATAACCATGTCCAATTCACAAGAATTGCATGGAAAGCCATGGTTTTCAGACACCCTCTCCTCCTGTCGATCAATATCACACCTTGCTTACTTAAAGCCGAGACACTACGCAGCTTATTGACAGATTCCATTCACAACAAAAAAACTCACCAAATCTAAAGGCACGATACCAAATCTAAAATTTTGAAAATTTAAAAAAAAAACCACAAAAAGAAAACATTAACCAATAGAACATAGTTTGCCTAATTCTGATAAAATATGTCCACATTTACCTCAAGTAATGTCCAATTTACAAGAATTCCATGGAAAGCCATGATGTGTGCTTTACAAGTAGAATCAGGGTCTTATAAACTGTCCAAGGCAATGACAGCGCATTGAAGCTGTCCGGGGTCGCGATCGTAGTGAGTGCGCCTCATGGCAGGCGCGGCGAAACTGTCCAGGGTCATGACCGTAGCGAGCACACATCGTGGCAGACGCGGCGAAACTGTCCGGGGTCGTGGCCGTAGAGCGTGCGCATCGTGCAGGCGCGGTGAAACTGCCCGGGGTCATGATCGTAGCGAGCGCGCATCGTGACAGGCGCGGCGACACTGTCCGGGGTCGTAATCGTAGCGAGCGCGCATCGTGATAGGCACGGCGAAACTGCTTGGCGACATCTGGCCGGCCCCATGAAGGAGGTTAGCCGCACATCGGATTTTTTCCGTCACGCACGGCATGGCCAGTCGACAACTATGTGACGGAATAAAAGGCCGAAAGTGGAAAACACCCGTTTATTGAAAACGCGGTTGCCTGTAAAACAAACAACAATTTGTAAGTACAATGCAATAACAAAAAAAATACGTTTAGGAATATACGCTTTTAAATTTGACACCGAATCACTGACCAAACTCACAAAGGTAAACTTACGGCCCGAAACTCGTAAATGAAATCACTTCAATAATTACACGACATAACTCCAGTAATTACACGGGATAATTTCACCAGTAACACGAGGTAATATAAAACAAAATTCTATATTTATCGACTATGCGGCCCTTAAAATCCCAAAACAGCTCCTCCTTTAACACACTTCAAAGAAAACTGGCACAGAGATGCACGTGGTCCCGGAATTTATATTAAACAAGAGAGCACGCTTGTCTGACCAGTTACAATATTGGGAGCGGGAAACGCATGGGAACCACAGAAAAAAGACAGACTTCACACTTTCAAAAGTTTATTTAAAAGACTAGGCTATGGGAACTGTAAATTTATAAAACTCAGGTCATTCTTATGGACACGGCATACATTTTGTTGATTTACGTAAAAATGTTAATTTAAACTGCATTCAAGCTTTACTCAAATATACGTTGTTTATAGTTCAATTCATTCGAAACGTTTGCTACCTCCGAGCGGATCTATCGGATCCGGAGTAGCATGTCAGGGTTTGGTGTTATCCTTGTAAAAGCCAATTCGCACTTGGACTTTTGCCGAAACGTTTTTGTGTTTCGACTGAAATCAGTTGGGATAAGGATATAAAGAAATGATAAAAAACGGCAAAAATCAACCAAATTCTATTTTGCCGGAAACATATTCACATGTGAGTTATAAAAGGGACTGAATAGTGTGTAAAATAGTTTTTTAAAAGAGCACATGTTGAAAGAAAATTTGAATTTTGATGTTTTGCGCTGATCATTTCTTCATAATTAATCCCAAAAAATGCAGTCGAAACAACACCTCCACTGAAAAGACCTGAAAGCGCGAATTGGCTTATAAAGCCTAACAACAGCTATCTGTACACTAGTATATATACACGTAAAGTCCTTGAGCCACCAAATAAAAACGTTTAAGCGCAGCACAAGGTAATCGGAAGTTTAATTCCGTGAACTTCCGCAACTACTATTTACTCATATATACGTTGTTTCTAGTTCATTTTATTAGAAACATTTGCTATTATCCAGAGTAAAAGTGGGTTTGGTGGAAACACGCTAATCACGAAAAAAGATCTGATCAGGCTTACTGTCCGAGGAACGATGGTCTTTATGCGTTTGATGTACACCCGTACAGCGTCAGCAGGGTCTATTTTTTTCACTAAAACGGGAGGAATGGTAACAGAAAAACCGCACTGTGAGTGTCATTTTTTATTCCAAAAAAGGTGTTCTGTAAGTGCCCATTTTCGAGAAACTTGACCTGTTCTGTAGAAAAAATTAAACAACTTTTACATACAGGAGTCGGATCCTGCACTGTGGAACATCAGGGTGAATGCCAATAGCTTAATGCATTTCAGTTTCAGTCTTTTAATTGGCAATTTGTATTTCTCCCTTATTTGGAGAGCAGACGGTTGAAGGGTTCAACTGGCAAAATATTTACAATTTGTAGAACCTTTGCGAACGATTTCACCAGGGAGTTCAGTAAAAACCGCACATTCGCGTCACAAGGATTTAGGATATCCAAAACACGAAATAAATAATCCAATGCAGCCAGGAATGTGCACAATATTGACCTTGGTCTCTTTGATCTGGCAACTACAACACACAAATAATCGGCGATTATTGAAGAATGGTAGGGTGGATAACTCACCCCCTGTAACAAACAGAACTCCTGTAATCGAGTTATTTGTAGGTTATACGTGCGTAGAGTAGATGAGGCAAGGCAGAATTTAATAGACTTCGCAGATTGAGAGCTCTAACCTTTTTTATTTAGTGTTTTTGCCCAATCAGTCTCCAGGCAATACTTCCACTTGCGATTTTTTAGGGGTTCTTGGTTTTTCCCTGCACAAAATTTTTGGATTTGGTAATTCCAATGGAGATGCTATTGAAAATTGCTGCAGAGTACGAAACCACGGCTGGGCTGGCCACTTTGGTGCAATTATGGTAGCAACTGCGCTTTGCTGTTTTATCACCTCCAGTATTTTTGGTAACAGGAACACTTGTGGGTTGACAAAATTGTTGTGATTTGCCCAGTCCGATAGAGCCAAAGCATCCCCTTTTGAAAATTTGTTATATCGGCAAACCAGTCTATCATATGTGATTTCCGCCTGTTTAAAAGCCTTGAAATCCAGTTTCCAACTGTAAGTGCTGAATTTTGATAGGCGACAAAGCCTGCCGGAATGTCTGTTCAGAACCCCCGGGTAATGTTTTCCCTGTAGTTTGATGCTGAATTCTGCAATCGGTTTGTAAATTGCCTTTGATATTTGAGTTAATTCGGAAACATTGCCGCCTAAATGATTTACAAACGCCACTGTTGTCACATTGTCTGACCAGATTTGGATGCATTTGTTTGCCAAATCGTTTTAAAATGTTTGCAACGTTAATAACACCGCTAACAAATCCCGATAATTAATTGATTTTTGCTTCATTACATCGGTCTATGGCCCAGCAGCCTCTTTATCATCACATATGCCTCCCCAACCCAAGTCGGAGGCATCAGTGTATACCTGCTTGTCAATGACTTTTTTAACCACTGGTCGACCGTTCCAAGAACACAATACTGACAGCCATTGTTCTAAATCATTTATGCTAGGTTTGTCGAGGCAAAGGGTGTCACACCAAGATTTCCATGTGGACAGTAAGCGATACCGATTACACGGTAACAGTTTTGTAAGGGCAATGGCTTTTGTACATGCAATACACTGTCTACAAATGCGAGCGATATAATACCAGCCGAAGCAGTGCCTTTGGCTACTAACCGATGTATTTCTCTCTTCAGTTTTATCATTCTAGGCTTGGGTAAAGATATCCAAGGACAATCACTTTGCCCAACTAAATTCAACAGATAACCAATAGAAACGATCTTTGTGCTAGGATTTAGCTCCGATTTGTCGTAGTTTATTACTAAACGTAACCTTTCGTAGGTATTGGTTAACATTTTTTATGTTGCGCGATGCCGTTTGGCTGAGCTAACAAGATACCATCATCCACAAATGACGTGAACCACAATAGATTTTCAAGTAAATACTGCACCACAGCTCTGATTGTTTTATTGAAATTAAACGAACTAATATTCAATCAAGTACATTTCAAACCAAGAATTTGTCCCTCCAGGCGAACCCAAGGTACTGGCGGTAAGCGGTATACACTGATACGTGGTGGAAACCATCTTTAATTCCACATAAATAAATGATCACCAAATTTCAAGACATCGCATACCACGTTTATCCCTTCGTTTTTAAAGTATGGCCCTGAGATGTGGCTATTTAGCGGCCGCATTGACGAAATGTGGTTTCCCACCAACCTGGGAAATGACACCAGGAAGCAATAATTTCTTTATTTCACTATCCACGAAATGCGATTGTTCATCTGGAAGTTTATGGTTTTCAAAAACGTACCCAAGGGTTTGCGAAGAAAATGGAAGTTTTACGTCCTCGTTGATCCAGTCAATGACTTCCTTATTGGTCGCAATTTTTTCCTGTTGGCTGGGAATTGTTGGTTTGTAACCTGACTTGTTAACATCCGACCTGTGCTGGTAGCAACCTCGTCGGGGGCAATCTACCGAAACCTCTAACGCGTTTCGAATTATCCTTTTCAGAAGTTGCCGGTTGGTATCAGGAACAATCTGATACAGCGCCCTTCAGGTCGGCAAGTGAATGCTGTAGAAGACAGTGGCATGACGTCGAAGTGTTTGTAAAAGCGTGCTGTCTGAGAATAGAACTGAATGTCCACTACAACTGCAGAATATTGAGTCTGTAGGAATTTCTGCAACGCACTGGCGGCGACAAAGACATCCTGACTAACAATGTCTGGTAATTGGTCGTTGTCATCCGCTGAGGCAATTTTCAGTAGAGTTTTGCCACATTTCTCACAGGATGCAATCAAATTTATACTATTATGGTCCTCTCTCTTAATGCCTGTGCGATTTGTGGAGAGTTTAAATTCGTCTGGAATTGCTAAAGACGAATAACGGTCTTTCAAAGCCTTAAAATCAGCTTGGATGGCGGCGGAGGAGACTATGTCTGACCGCGATCCTGATGTATCCCGTCCTGGCCTGGTATGGCAAGGTCTATTCGACCTGGTATGGCAGTTTGCGTGTGAAGCGCCCTCAGCAAAATCCCTCTTAACCTCTCGAGGTTGATGAAAACCTCTGTTTGGGCTAAGCGATTTCGATTCTTCACAGAAAACAGTTTTTCTTGGATTTTCGAGTTTTTCTACACGTGTTAACACAGCATCGAGTTTTCTAGAAATTTCTGTTAAATTTGGTTTTTCTTCTATCTCAGCCACGCGAAAAGATACCGATTCAACTGCTTGAGTAATACCAACTAGTTTTCTTTATAAATTTAGACTTCATGGCTTATTCTTAGTAGTCATGTTTAGATAATAATTTTCACAACGGAGGTACGGTCCGCAGCGGAAGTAAGCACAGCACAAGGTAACCGGAAGTTTAATTCCTTGAATTTCCACAGCTACTATTAAGCAAAGTATAAAACGACAAGCGATATTTTAACACTTGACAAGTCTTTCACTTGGTCAAGACTCATATGAAACTGTGCAGGCAGCCGTTGTGCTTTTTTTCTTGACAGTAAAAATTAATTTTCTTGTCTCCGCTTCTTTTCTGCTTGGGTAGAACTTCATATGATTTCCCTTTCATGCTGTCATGCGAACACAACTGATTTTAGAATAATTGATAAGTGTTAAATACAGCGCATTTAAAAGCGAAGTAACGGTTGAGCAAAACAGCACAGCTTATGAACGATACGCAAACTCTGCCTGCATTTTGAACAAGTGCAAATCCGTTCAATCAAGCCAACATAACCAAGCAGATATACACGGTTTATAAACGGAATTCAAGCTGTGATGTTTGCTAATATATCAATGGCATGACAATGTCAATAGAAAAAAACTTGGCCGAATAAATCAATTGACATACAAATAAGTCCAAAATATTAATATTATTTGAAAATTGGGGGGGGGGGGGCGTCCAGGAGGGTTTTCGAGGGAGGTGTGGGGGATTTAGATCATTGAGGAGCGCATGACAAAATGAGTTTTGGTTTTTAAGTTTTAATGTTTGTCAAGTGTTGAAGATTTCGCTTGCGAATTGCGGTTCTAATTTATTTTATTATACTTTTAGTTCTCCGCCCACATTTTTAAGAGAAATCTCACTTAGCTAGATATCCTATACTACTGGGAGGAGTCAAATGAAACTTTGTAAAATGAAAGAATATATTGTAGTTGTGCACTGGGTAACGGCTTTGTTCCCATAGGAATTTGTCAAATTGCCTATAAATAGCCCAAAAACCCACTTTTGGACATATAAAGTATGCCAAGGCTATATTTCCGGTTCTTATAGCCCGGGAGTCTTCAAATTGGTATCACTGGATCTGTAAATGTGTCTTTTGGTATTTTGGGACAGATTCCTAACCATTTATGCCAAAAAAATCGAATATTTTTAACAATTGAGGTTAGTACCGGCTATTTCTCTAATTCTAATAGCATAGCAATCTTCAATTTGTATTAATAGAAAGCTCTTACTCTGTAAATGTACCTTTAGGTATTTTTGGGCAGATTCAACTAAACTTTTATGGTCAATCTGGCCAAAACAGCAAAAAGCAGATTTTAGAACAAGTGAAGTGTGTTCAGGTTATTTCTGTGGTTATAATTGCCCAAATACTTAGACAAGTTAAGAACGCTATCAGAAACAAATCTTTGTCATAATAACGAATTGGTGTTTTATTTGAATTGTACATGTCTTCAATTTTTGTAAATTGATTAATAAGACAAGTAAAGAGCCAGACCAAATGATCACCCCCTTTGATATTTGAGGGTTGTTGGGGCCATTAGTGTTTCACAAATACTTTCTTGTTCCTTAGTCCTTGCGTTACCACTAAAGTATAAGAAAGACAAAATTTGTAAATAATCTGTAAATAGCTCAGTTTGTATATAACTTCCTTCGTATATGATATTTTTGAACTAGTTGAAAGACCAAATGGAAGATCATTATTAGGTGTTGCACACACGTTTTCTTGCATACTTCTCTAAACATCATTGTAGTTTTGTATGTGAAAATCTCGTGTTTACAGATGAAGCCTACTGCTATAATACAGTTTTCTGAACACGGTAATCTTGAAGCTTCAGTGAAATTATGTAAAGACAATAGCATAAGATATGAAGGTGTTTACTGCTAAAAAAGTTTTAGTTTGTCCTTTATGACCACTCTAGTTTATGGATTCCTTTGCGTTTCTGCAGACTTAATCTTCTCATTGGAAGACCGCACGTTTTTTGTAGAATTATTGTAAGGTAATTGCTATATTTTTATATGGTCATATCTGCAGACAGGTGATAAGATGTAGCATGGCTTTGTACGGGCCATATCTAAAAAAACTGTGTGGCCGTCAACTTTGATTTTTGTATCATTGGAAAGCTCTGTACCGGTATGTGGCTTTTGACATTTTTTAGCAGATTATGGGCAAGTTGCCCAAAAGAATGTCAAAAAATATCCGAAATTTCCAGATTGTCGCCAAGAAGTCCGAATGAAATGGAGTCAAGAAAGTCGAAGATGTATGAGATTATCACTTAAATTATTTAACCTGTCCGTTTTGGCTATTTAAGTAGGGTAAAAGTGGGGCTTCTAAAACAGGAAGTGACGTCATAATGACGACACGAGGTGTTTTAGAAGCCCCATGGGATTTGTGAAACAGTGACGTCATTGTTTTAGAAACCCCATGGATGTTCTGGAGCAAGTAATTGTTAGACGTCATCATGACATCATCATCATCATAACGTTATAATGACGTCATAATGACGTTATCATGACATCATAATGACGTTATGACATACTAAGGCAGTCCTAAGCAGCATTACCCTAAGTCACCTGTCAATCATCATGACGTCATTAGTCACGTGACCTGTCAATCATTATCAGTCACGTGACCTGTCAATCATGTGTCATGTGACCCTAACCGTATATGAGGAATATTTTTCCCATCATTAACCTTCCGGCCTGAATGGCTCAGTTGGTAGAGCAGAGGATCGGTAAGCGGACCCATTATCTGAAGGTCGGTGGATCGATCCCGCCCTCGGGCATCACTTTCACCTTCTGTCTATCATATTATCGGGGTTCTCAATGTGAGGACGCCCCTGGGTTCTCAATATGAGGACCTCCCCCCGGGGTCCTCCATGTGAGGACTTCTATCATCTGCCTATCATACCATGAGGACCCCCCGTCGGGTCTTAAATCTGAGGACCCCCCTAGGATGTGATTCAGCACTCCTGTAAGAGCACATTGTGTGTGCACATATGCATCATTCATGCCCTGGCTGTTGTTGGATACATATGGAAAAAAGTGAAAACAGTTGCTCTTACCTGTTGTACTGTTGGAGAACAAGTGAATGATTGACTGGAATACATATAGGAGACGAAGTAAAACATTGGTTATTCTTTGGGCAAAAAGGGAAGTGAAAGATTGACTATTCTTTGGAAAAGAAGTGAAAGATTGGAAATGAATTGGCAAAACAGTCGTGGTAAGGAATTTTTTTGTAACACTATGTAACATTATGTAACATTATGCAGCATCATGTAACACTATGTAACACAGTGTCACACTTTGTAACATAATGCAACACTATGTAACATCATGTAACACTATGTAACACTATGTAACATTATGTAACATTATGTAACACTATACAACGCTATAAAACACTATGCAACATAATTTAACACTATGTAACATCATGTGACACTATGTGACTATGCAACAACATATGCCTATATGACTATGTAATTGCTATGTGAACATAATTAGTCTAACGTATGTATGTCAATATCAGATCGTTCAATAGACAACGTGTAATAGCTCGTCGGTAGAGACGACGGCTGGCAACCTGAGAGTTGTGGGATCGATCCCACCTCAGGACTAATTTTTTTTTGTTTTTGTTTAATTTTTTTGACTTTATGTGACTCTGTGACGTTATGTGACTCTGTGACATTATGTGACTGTGACTTTTTTAACATAATAGCCATATTTCTATGTCTATTTTCACTATTATTATTATGATAATATTTAATTAGTCATATTTCAATGGTTTCCCATTACAATAACCACACACACACACACACACACACACATACACACACACACAGCATAGGAATAAGTATATGAAAGGTCTCAGAGTGTGGGGAAACCGATCGATAAATTTCAGAGTGCACTCGTTCAGAGCGTGGGGAAAACCGATCAATAAATTTGAACGATCAATAAATTTGAGAAGAAATGGGATTTTCCCTGCGTTAAGTCTAATGTTATGTTTTATGTTATAGTAGTTGAAATGACACTTCTAAAGCACATTTAACAAATGTAGTTTTTGGAAAACATATAATGTATAAAATAAGTTTAAGTATTTTACCATGCTACTTATTCAAATGTTCTAAAGTTAAAGTAGTGCGAAAATGGTGGTTCTAGATCAACTTTAACAAATTTAGTTTTTGATAACATATGTTGTATAAAATAAGTTTGAACATTTTAGCATGCTACTTATTCAAATGTTCTAAAGTTATAGTAGTGTAAAAATGGTGGTTCTAGACAAACTTTAACAAATTTAGTTTTTTACACCATATGATATATAAAATAGGTTTAGCATTTTACCAAGCTACTTATTTCAATGTTCTAAAGTTATAGTAGTGGAAAAATGATGGTTCTAAACCAACTTTAACAAATTTTGTTTTTGACAACATGTGATATATACAATAAGTTTGAAATTTTACCATGGTGTAGTAGGGTAAAAATAAGGGTTCTAAACCAACTTTAACAAATTTAGTTTTTTACACGTTTCAGACGATTCTACCACTTGGTTGGATGGTTGATTGGTGGAAAATGGGAAGTGAAAATGTGGAGAGTTATGTAGGAAAACTGCGCCCATTCAAACATGTGTTCGAATGGCAAGCCCTGTGACGGAATAAAAGGCCGAAAGTGGAAAACACTCGTTTATTAACAACGCGGTTGTCTGTAAAACAAACAACAATTTCTAAGTACAATGCAATAACAAAAAAAATACGTTTAGGAATATACGCTTTTAAATTTGACACCAATTCACTGACCAAACTCACTAAGTTAAACTTACGGCCCGAAACACGTAAATGAAATCACTTCAATAATTACACGACATAACTCCAGTAATTACACGGGATAATTTCACCAGTAACACGAGGTAATATAAAACAAAATTCTATATTTACCGACTATGCGGGCCTTAAAATCCCAAAACAGCTCCTCCTTTAACACACTTCAAAGATAACTGGCACAGAGATGCACGTGGTCCAGGAATTTATATTAAACAAGAGAGCATGCTTGACTTACCAGTTACAATATTGGAAACGCATGGGAACCACAGAAAAAAGACAGACTTCACACTTTCAAAAGGAACCCTTTGATTACCATAATATGGCTCCCCAAAATTATAACATAATTTTGTAATGCAAATTAAAAGGTCTACACACAACACATTATATAATAAGAACTATGCCAGCCATAAAACACAACAGCGGCTCCGATGGCCGGGAATTAACCCCTAACGCTAATCTGTTGCTTCTACCAACAAAACAAGTTTGTGGATAGGCCTATCAAGAAAAACCACCGGGCGCAAAGGTTTACCGGTTTTGTCTAAATGCCCATCAGCTAGGATCAGTTTCACGCTTCGTACAAGTCCGTCTGGAGATTTGTGCACACGTGCCACTTTGCCCAACTTCCACATACTTCTATGGATTTGTTCATCCTTAATTACGACGATGTCGCCAACTTTCAAATCGCGACACGTCTTGTGCCATTTAGGACGCACTTGCAAAAGGCGTATGTATTCTTTGCGCCAAGTGCACCAGAACTGGTCGACCATGTATTGTACACGCCTCCACCGTTTTACAGAGTATTACCTGGTGGAGCGACAACAACTTTCGACTTCATAGTGACTATGTGGTTAGGCGTCAACGGCTCTAAATGATCTGGGTCAGAAATATTTTCGAGCGTCAACGGACGACCATTGATAACTGCGGATGCTTCGCAAATTAAGGTCCGCAACGACTCGTCGTCTAGCTGGGACCCGTGCTGATAGAGGAGGGTATCTAGAATATTCCCAACACTGCGGATCATTCGCTCCCAAACGCCACCCATGTGGCTGGCTAGAGGGGGGTTCATGCGAAACTCAAACTCACTAACATTAGCCAACAGAAACTCACGAACATCTTTGTCGTCTATTTCGTTCAAGGCTTCCTTCAGCTCACGTCGGGCACTGACGAAGGTAGACGCTCGGTCTGATCTCAGCAATGAAATCGGGCCTCTTACTGCTATGAATCGTCTTAGAGCGTTGATGAAGGAGCTTGTCGTATGTGAATGAACCAATTTTAGATGCACAGCTCTGCAGAAGAGACAGGTAAAGACACAACACCAACGCTTGACTTCCTTTCGTCTTTCTTTGACAATGAACGGACCACACTAATCCACTCCACAAAAGGTGAAGGGAGGACTAAACTGTGTGCGGTCAGAAGGCAAATTTGCCATTTTTTTGAGTTTGAGGGGACGCTCTTAATCTTCTGCAGATAACGCAACGATAGATAAACTTTGACACTGCTGAGTAGCCTCCTAGAATCCAAAATCCAATGGATCTAACTTCATTGAAGGTGATACCTCTTGGTGAAGAACCTGTCTATGGTAGTGGCTGATAATCAGCTCTGAAACGTGAGCTGATCTGGGAAGGACAACAGGATGTTCATTGGATTCTGGCAATGAAGACAGTCGCAATCGACCACCAACGCGGATTATGCCATTGTCCACAAAACAGTCTAGTTTGCGAAGCGAGCTATTGCTTTTAACTGGTTCCTTCTTGGACAGGGATCTCATCTTATCTACAAACGAATGATCCTGTACTAGCTTGAGGATCTCATTCTCTGCCTCTCTAAGATTTTCTGCGTTTACAGTGCCGACTCGTACTGTAACTCCTTTAATTGACCGATACAATGAACTTCGCCACTGAAGTATCAACGCAACCGCCTTTTTCAAGCGTGTCCAGGATGAGAAGTAGTCAAATCTTGAAACATCGAACGCGTCACGAGTCCTGTTAGAAAACACTATGGCCCTTTTCACTTCAGGATCATCTTTCGCCACAACAATCTCAGTCTTAGACTCAGGTAACAAGCTTCGCCATAAAAACTCTGGCCCAGGAAGCCATCTTGACTTCCGAAGTTCTTCAACGAAGCAGCCTCTGGAGGCCAAGTCTGCTATGTTCAAGGTACCGGGCACATGGTGCCATTGGTCCACACTAGTGTAAGTGTGAATAAGTCCGACGCGATTGGCAACATAGACGTGAAAACGCGAAGCTTTGTTCTGAATATAACCCAATACGACTTTACTATCCGTATAGAAAAATGCTTTACGTCCGAGTACCGCAGCTCAGACTCTAAGAACTTTGCTGCCTTAGCTGCCAAAACTGCTGCAGCCAGCTCCAAGCGGGGGATAGTTATGGGCCTGATTGGAGCGACGCGTGATTTTGCCATAACGAAAGTCACATTTGGGTTTTTGTCCTCGTCCACTAATCGTAAATAACTACAGAATCCGTAGCCAGTGGACGACGCATCGCAGAAATGATGCAGCTCAATATATTTCGTCACAAATCCCTCTGGTTTGACACATCGTGAAATTGAAACATCTTCTAGCTTGCCCAGATCGGCTAGCCATCGCTGAAATTGAGAGGCGGTGTGCTCCGAAACTTCGTCATCCCAGTCAGACCCTTCAATATAAACGTGTTACAAAATGCGCTTACCAACAAGGGTATACGGCGCAATAAAACCTACAGGGTCGTATATCGAAGCCACCGTTGCTAGAATACCACGTCGAGTCAGCCTGCGCTGTTTGACAAATGTTTTGAATTTGAAGACATCGGATTGAACGCACAATTCAGTGCCTAGCGTTCGCTCGATTGGAATGTGGGACCTCCTGTGGGACTGACTCAAGTACTGCGGGCGAATCGGACACAAACGTATGAAGCTCGAGTCTGCCCTTAGAGCATAACTGTGTAGTGCCCTGGACAAGACTTATGGCAGTGTCGTCGTCACTGACGGAGATAAGCCCATCGTCCACGTAGAAGTGGTGGTGCAAGAAGTCGCGCACATCCTCTCCAAACTCCTCAGAGTAATCCGTAGCGATCTGTCTTAGTACGAAGTTACTACACGAGAGGCTACTGGATGCCCCAAATATGTGTACACACATGCAATACACCTGTGGATCCCGACTTGGGTCACCGCCTGGCCACCAGAGAAATCTAACAAAGCTGAGCCTTTGGAATTCTAAATTGATAAAAAATTTTAGTTATGTCATAACTAAATGCCACCGGCTCTTTCCTGAACCTCAACAGGACGCCTAACAAGGAGTTCGTTAGATCTGGACCAGGTAATAAGGTGTCGTTTAAGGACTTGCCCATATAGCGGGCACTGCAGTCGAACACCACCCTGAGCTTTTTCTTTTGTTCGTTGTACACCCCGTGGTGTGGGATGTACCACACCTTTTTGGGATCGTTATTAGGAGTCTCTACAGGCTCCAAGTATCCCTTCGTCAACATGTCTTCCATGAAGGCAGTGTACTGGGATTTGTAATCTGTATTACTATCCAATTTAGACTTCAAACGATGCAACCTTTTGTCAGCAAGAGAACGGTTGCTACTCAAATCTGGCGAGGCGTCGTGGAATGGTAACGGCATGACGTAATGGCCATCCGGGTCTTGTTGAATGTTACTGCCCATTCTCTCTCAAGGAAAGCAAGATCATCACGAGACATTCCTTGTTCTGCAGAAGACTAGTCCTTAAAATCCGCCTCTAATACTGCAACGACATCACGAGGGCATATGGTTTCTTTAGCGCTAGTCTTGAGTACTAGTTGAACCGACTTTGATTCCATTTCCACTCCTAAAACTCGGTGGCTAAAGCCGATCGGGTCGTTCTCTGCGCTCCTGTTGTCAATAACTCCAACGATACCCCAGCCCAGATCAGTGCGTTTCGCAAAAGGGCCGCCCGTCTCGGAAACTATAACCTCCCTAGGAGCCAGAGCCCTGGTGCAGTTGTAGCCTATCAACAAGATTATCTCCACGTCTGCCACAGGCATAAGCAAATTTTCTATTCGCTGTAAGTGTGGCCACTTTCTGGCCATAGCAGAAGTGGGTATGTGTGAGCGATTTGCAGGCATCACGTTCCTTGTGTAAACCGGCGGAAGAGGAACACGTAAGTCGCTGTCGAAGCCTCTGACCGTTAAACCGCTAACCCTTTGACATGTCACTTGTTTATTTTCAGCCAACATAGTGGAGAGAGAAAGTTTCACCTCTGGTCCTGACACATTCAGTTTGGCACACGTACGGTCCAATATGACATAGAGAGGCACTATAATTGAGCTCAAACTAGCTGCCACTGTTGATGTAGCACCGCTATGGGTGGTTACCACGGCTTAGGTTTCACCTTGCGGAAGAAAGGGCGGAGCCTCAGGTTGCAGAGCAGTACTGCTGCTTCTGGTCTTACTATTGAAATACGCCTGCCATCTGTCGTGAAGTGCTGTTGGGTGCCCTTTGTTACATACTTCGCATTTCGCTTTGCGCTTACATTTCTTCGAACCGTGACAAGGTGACAGGTAGCCCCAACATAACTTGTGTTTGAACACAAAGTCCTTCTTTTCAGCCTCGGGCTTAGAGACAAAGGATTTGCATTTCACCAACCAATGTGATTTCTTGCAAAATAAGCACCCTGGGGCCTTCTTAGATTCCACAGTATGCGTTGTAGACCTTTTGTCTACTTTAAGCGAACCCCCATTAGGTAACTGCGACTTAATGTCCTCCGATTTGTTCTGAACGACTCGTTGGCTATTTCTGACTCGTTGTACAAGAACTGCACAAAGGAGGAGAAAGGTAGAAAATCCCCCTTGTCGATAGTCCATCTACTGACCACGCGCTTCCATCGTTGGATCAACCATTCCGGAAGCTTCAACAACATCTTGCGATTCTCGCGAGGGTCATCTAAAAATCGTAGGCTGGGCATAGACTCTTTAGCTACTTCTAGCTGGCGTGATGATAATGACGTCATTGACACGGGCGGGCGCTCTAACAATTACCTGTTCCAGAACACCCATAGGGATTCTAAAACAATGACGTCACTGTTTTAGAAACCCCATGGGGCTTCTAAAACACCTCGTGACGTCATTATGACGTCACTTCCTGTTTTAGAAACCCTACTTTTACCCTACTTATTTATGTACATGTGACCTGTGCTTTTCATGGCAGAACGCATTTTTGTCGTCATTTACAATTTTTAGTATCACAAGTCTGACTTTGCATTTGAATATGTGAACATATACATATGTGTACATATTTGTCAATGTAATTTTTTGGTTGTATGACAGATATTCTCTTATTTATCAATATTTTTTAAACGGAAGCTGGGTCATAGTCCTTGGGCAGTCTTGCTTTTATTTTACAGGAAATAGATGAAAGAAAGGGCTGGACGAACAAGAGCTGCGCAAATTGTAAGATGTTTCGTCATCATATTAGTAAAGATCTTCAATAGAAGCAAAAAAGCCGCTTTCTTTCATAATGCATGGAATTTAGATATAGATGTTTGCTTTATAATTTGTTGCGGTAGTTTAAATGGACCCATTGTTGGTTATTGCCAAAACTTATTTTATTCCGGGCTATTTTATTCAGATAAACCGATATTTCGGATATTTGAGCAGCTTTTTGATATTTGAGCAGCTTAAACTTGGGCGACATTAGTGATGACCAATGTATTCCTCTCTGACCGGGGGCTTTGCATATGTGATGCCTATATGTATGTTTATTTTTCTAGTTTTTCACGATTTTCTTCAATGCAGCTACACCGACTGTTTTTTTTTATTATTACTGCTACCACCGTTTGGATGTTTATTATTTCATTCTAAACATTTTTCGTAGAATCTATGGATTCTTGTTTCGGACATGTTTATCATCTCAATACAATTCTACCATATCATGTTCGCTGTGCAAGGGACGTACTGATTGGATCTAAGAATGGAATTTCTCCACTTTTGTCCAAGTGTGAAGCATAGAACTGAAAATTTATTTGCAGGTCATTGCTGCCACATTGCTGCCAATGTAACAGAAAACAATAAAATTGAAGCTATAGTAAGCCTTGAGAAGTGTGCCCGTACGTAAGACAGTCATTGTGTTTTTGATAGTTGAAAGTGTAGGACGGATATTTTGAAAATTACATTTGACTGAAATTATTTTGAAAAAAAAATTATCACTTTTTAGAAATTTGCTTATGTTACACTCTGTGCGGAATATCGTTGTCACATGTCATTTATTGTTGAACATGTACTTTTAACAGAAGACACAATGCGAAGAAGCCAAGTTCTGCTGCTCGACTGCAATAGATCCAATCAATGCCTTCGAGGTGAAATATGTAAACCCCGACATAGACAAGTTAAATGGTTTTACTTTGGGAAAATTTGGCTTTATTACACACTAAATGAAGGGCTCTGTGCAAGAAAGTACTATATAGAATTTGCTGTTTTGCGAAAATGGGTTCTGAAAGTTATAACATCAAACTGTTATATAGAGATTTTAATCCACATTAGACACGAAATTCTAAATTATGACATACCTTAGGTACCATTTTCATTTTTGACAAGAATCACGTGACACTTTGGCATCGAGGGTGCAAGAAAGTACTTTAGAGCTTGTACCTTCTTGCATGAAGTCCTTCAAATACACTACGACAGCATCTAAAGTATATTTTTACTGGATATTGAAATGTGTTTGACTTTCAAAGATATTTATTTATGCAAGTCATTTAATTCGAGGATGAAACTTCTCGGAAGCATTATTCTGCATCTGTTTAACATATAACGTATATAATTCGCGAACACTCTGGTAGAAATATTGGCGTTTAGGTTTGTCTCATGTCCATATAGCGTTCTATTTCCAGTGTTCACTTGAGAGCCGGTGGCCATCGGGCCACCGGGTTCGTATTGTCCGGTGGCTCGAACGAGTTTTCTTTGCACCTAATTACTGATATACCTAGCATATAAGAAACAAATTAGGCACTGACTGCAAAATTTACTCAATACATTGTGATTTAAGTAATTATGTGTACAAATGGACGCCATGTTTCTTCATCGTCTATTCGTAACTTTTTGGAATGAGAAATGCAATTGAAAACTGCATTTTATATAGCATATCAATCGAGTACATTATTACAGATAACTATGCACTCATATACCATCAAAATTGCTATAACGCTGAAAATAGGACCACCTCAAGCATAGAACCAATAGCCCTCAGTACAATGGGTTCTGGTGTAAACAAAATGGCAGCTCAAACATTGCTGATGTTGGAAACCGCCGTAACCTGTTCATTAAACAGTGCTTGAAATGAACAGAAAAGAGTAAAATATAATATATTGTAATAAAAATAATGCATCGATGAATTAGAGGCAGAATGAGCGTACTTGATGGATTTGTTTTGTAAATAGACAGCTTGTGTCTTCATTATTCAGTGTGCGTATGGGGGAGGAGAGATGGCGGCGGTGGGGTGGTGGTGGTGGTGGGGGGGGGGGGTTGGGGGTTGTCAAGCATCGTCAAGCATCAAGCATCAAGCATCCTTGTTTCTATCTGGAGTTTTTGTCTTAACGGGCTTCACACGAGCCGAATTCCTGTGCAGGGGCCGGATTCTGGTTATCGGTTTTGTCTCATTTCAAGGCTCTGTCCAAGGGGGGGGGGCGGATTCTGTTAAACGTTTTTACTTCGTAAAAGCTTTGAATTTGCTTATATTCATTTTTACATGGGTTCTCTTCCGGTTGTGCATTACCACAAAATAGAAATAAAGTTTTTCTTGCAGTTAGAAGGGTCCTATTGCACTCTCCAACCATCGACCAGTGAGAATTAAGGAATTCATTGTATTGCGTTATTTTAAGAGAAGGAGGCCATAGAGGAAATGTCAGAAAACCAGACAGGTTTCTTCAGCAGCGTTTTTCAGGTCCCCAAAAAATTCGGAGGTTGAAGATTCGTAACAGACCTCTCCTTCGTCAACAAATTCCTTCTGGTAACATCATTCTAGATGTGGGGCAGCTCCATAGACTTATCCGATGCATATCTCTACATACTACTACACCGCTCCGCCAAAAAAATTCCTCGGATTCCAAACGGCTCTGACTTCGGGTACTTCCTTTCGGCCTGTTCAAGGGCACCGTACGTGTATTCGAAGGTAATGAAGGTACTAAAGTCATAGGCCCGTCTAGAAGGCATGTTAATTTTTCAATACCTGGACGACATAAGAGTACTCGATCAACAGACGCTAATTCTGGTGCGCAAAGCTCTAAAGGTAAGTCTCGTGGTCAATTTACCTAAATCAGAATATCCCCCTAGCAAGACATCGTCTTCTTCGGAGAGATGGGATTTGGAAAACGCGAGGGCCTTTCCCATCGAAGAAAGATGCCGCAACATCTCATTGGTCATACAAGGGATCCCAGTAGACAAGAAGATAAGCCTTCAAGCAATGGAGTCTCTACTAGGTCTCTTAGTAGCAAACGAAAAGACGTGCCATTAGGCCGCCTACACTACAGGTATTTCCACAGACAGGTAAGGCTTGCTCTGAGGCATGGGAGATCTCCTCAGGTGAAAATGGAATTATCTCTAACAACCCTGAATCCTCTTCGATGATGGTGTGACCCTCTAACAATGTCCGATGGGATCCCATTCCGCCCAAGACTCGGTTGGGGAATACACTGCTAAGGTAAGCTATGGAAAGGGACTTGACCCCCTCCCTAAACAGGTACTACATCAATTGGCTGGAATTACGAGTAGTCTGGATAGCTGTAAACAAGCTAAACAGCCTACTCAGAGACAAAACAGTGTTAATCCTGTTAGACAACTCAACAGCAGTGTCATACCTAAACAGGCAAGAGGGAACCAGATCCCTTTCCCTATCACAACTGGCATTCAAAATTGTTTCCTTCGCCCGCCAGTGTCACATTGCTCTCAACTCAATGTACAGGCAGACCTAGCCTCTAGAGTGCGCCAAATCATCAATGCAGAAAGGTGTTTAGGCCGCTCATCCTTCCAGTAGCTGTCAAGTCAATCGCAATGCGGAACACCTATGCTAGACCTATTCGCGAACTCCATGACGACAGAACTACCCATGTTTGTCTCCCCCTGCCCAGATTCCCTAGCCTGGGCAGTGGATGCCCTCAATTGCCCGTTGCCAGTACAAGAAGTACTTTACGCCTTTCCCCAAGAGGCAATCCTGCTACAAGTCCTACAAAAGACCATCGAGTTGAGACTACGGTCTCTCCTATTAGTAGCCCCATTGATGCAAGAAGTCCCACGGTTCGCCCTACTACTACAGTGCAAGGTGATCAAATCAAACCCGATCCCATGCCACAAAAACTCAACCACATTGGCAACACTTCCACCCAGCCTCCCCCCCCCCCCCCACCCCCACTTATTGAACCTTACCAAGTGTCTTCGAAAAGGTGGTGGATAAAATGGTTAATAGCCACAAACAACCCACAGCAAAGGTTTATAGAGCTCAATGGAACAAATTTGCCTCATGGTGCTCCAAATCTTAACTGGACCCGTTTCAGGCCTCTCCGCCAGTAACAGCAGACTTCCTAGGCCATCTAATTACAGATGAGCGTCTAAGAGCGGGCTCCATCGAAGATTACAGGGCCGCTACAGACTTTAGATTCAAAGCATCTACGGACAACGACCCAGGGGAAGACTCTGCCTTATCCCAACTGATCAGACACTTGAAGGTGAACTCTCCCCTAGCACACCCAACAAAATGGGATCTGTCATTAGTTTTCCTTATCTCGTTCTCGTTGAGCTGACAAAGGTAATATCCGCAAAAAAATGCTACAATAAGGTTTACCTTTTCACTAGCGTTAGGACCAGGAAAAAGAAGATGCGAAATCCAAGGCTTGGACAGAACGGTAAGCAAAGAAAATGGGATCTGGGGAAATGTCTCCCTCGTCCCAAGAGCGGGATTTACAGAAAAAAACCCATATTCGTACCCATGGGATGGGCATCTTTGATCCCATAGATCTACCGTCCCTGCTGGAAGAACAGATTCCTGACGGACTAGTCTCATTTTGTCCCGTGAAAGCCCTACGTCAGTATCTGGACATTTCAGAGGCATATAGATGAGAAAATCAAAAAGCACTTATCATTTCCTATATAACAAATTTAGCAAAGAACTCTCTAAACAAACAATTTCCAAATACATAAAATAGGTCATTCTAGCTGCTTACGACTAGGCACAATCAGACGTAAACCTTCAGTCAGAGTTAAATTTCAAAGCCATGAAGTCAGGCAAGTTGCAGATTCTAGTAGGGCTCTACGTAATGTGTCTCTCTTTGATGTACTCAAAACCTCAAAGATTTTTCCGTATACGAACTTTCGGATATATACTCTTTGGGACCTTTTATAACAGCAGAGACGACAAGTACATCCTAACATCCTTTGTTGCAGACCATAAACTCCCAGATCCAAGGGCAAAAACAGGCAGAAAGGTGGATTCCCCAAAGGCCTCAACGTCAACCAGTCCAAATGAAAAAGTAACGGTACCACCAGTAGACCAGACTACTTCAAAACAAACCCTCGAAAAACAATTACCAACTTACAGTAACCCACCAGTGTTTTTCATGTATTTTATTCAAGAAACTGTCTTATAGGGACTTTCGCTATAGGCAGCGCTGCCATCTCATCGATCTCCTTACTTTAAACCTTTTTCTAGCTATAATTTAGAAAAAGGGGGAAGGGGGCATTTGCCTCCCCGCTCTAACCAGGACGGCAAGGATGGTCAGCGCCAGATCCCATGAGACAGGGAGCTCGTCCCATATAGTGATCGTACAACAAGTACCCATATGGGATCTAAAGCAAAAAAGTGATACTAAGTGATTTTTTTTATATAAATAATTACACGCTGATAAGCTTCTAGTCACTGAAAAATGTGCGAAATCAACAGCAATTTTGTTAAAAGTTAGAAAAAGAAACGAATTGTCAATACCTCAGTGCCAATCCCATTTATTTACTCCAATTTTAGACAGCTAGCATGCATTTATCATACACGGTCAGTGCTAATTTCTCCTGTGTCAGCTTTTTATTTGTGTAAATCATGTTTTAAATTTACTTATATTTTCTCATAGCGGATACAGTAAGACGTTTTGAGATTTCTTATGACACATAGCATCGAGTATCTAGGTTGGGATCCATCCAGTGAGTTGTAGGCGGGGGATGATTAAGGGTACTCAAATCGGTCAGTCTGTAAGTCAGTTACCAAACACAACCCATCGCTACTATTTGTTTATTGTCACCAAAAGACTTTTTCTGGCCCGGGAGTGTTCCTCCGGACCAATTCCTGGAAGAAATAAAAGAAATGGAACTTAGCTTTGAATCTTTTATTTAGCCTCTAAAAACTAAAGTCCCACTCTACTGCCATTTGCAACGCACTCTTAGGAGTTATTCCGTAATTCGCGGGCCTTTTTTTCACGCAGTTCTTTAGAATGACAGACTCCCCTGCTCCGGACTCTAGTGAATATAAGTGAATTCAAAGCTACGAGCTCTTACGACTAAAAGTGCAATTCACGTTCTCAACTTTTATCCTATTCTCCCTCCCATCAATGCCACAACAAGCCTAGCTGAATTGGCACCACCTTTTTTGGGCTTAAGGGAAATGACATATGTCTTCAAATGACGTAATGCAAAGAATGCATTTCTATTGTGTGGTAATACACAACCAGAAGGGAACCCACCTGAAAGTGGAGAGCGCTAATTGCGCTTTTGTTCGTAAAAGCTCGTTTTACGAAAAAAACGATAGTTTTGTCTCATTTCATGGTTCTGTCCATTTTATGATTCTGTTTAACGTTGCTGTCTCATTTAAGGGTTCTGTCCAATGGGCCGGATTTTGTGAAACGTAGTGTCTCATTTCAGGGTTCTGTCCAAGAAGCCGGAGTCTGCTAAACGGTTTTGTCTCATTTCAGGGTTCTGTCCAAAGGGTCGGATTCTGTTAATCGGTTTTGTCTCATTTCACGATTCTGTCAAAGATGCCGGATTCTGTTTAACGTAATGTATCACTTCAGGATTCTGTCTAAGGGGCCGGATTCTGTTAATTGTAATGTCTTATTTCAGGGTTCTGTCCAAGGGACTGGATTCTGTTAAGCGGTTTTGTCTCGTCTCAGCATTCTGTCCAAGGGTTCGTATCCTATTAAGCCTAATGTTTCACTTCAGGATTCTGTCTAAGAGGCCGGATTCTGTTAAATGGTTTTGTCTCATTTCAGGGTTCTGTCCAAGGGCCGGATTCTGTTAAACGGTATTATCTCATTTCAGGGTTCTGTCCAAGGGTCCTGATTCTGCTAGTCATTGTTGTTTCATTTCAGAATTCTGTCCAAGGGGCCGGATTCGGTTAAACGTAGTGTCTCATTTCAGAGTTCTGTGCAAGGGGCCGGATTCTGCTAGTCAGTGTTGTTTCATTTCAGAACTCTGTCCAAGGGGCCGTATTCTTTTAAACGCAGTGTCTAATTTCAGGGTTCTGTCCAAGGGAATTGTCGGATGTTGTGAAAAATGCTTTGATTTATATTTCTTGTTTTCTGCTAACGACTTGCAAACATTCACTTGTAGACATTCACTTGTAGACATTCAGTTGTAGACATTCAGTTGTAGACTTCCGCAGAAGACAGATGATTACATTTCTGGTAATAAATATTTATTTATATCGTGTCCTGTAAGAGTACGTTGCGTCAATTGTTATGTCATCGTCAGGACAAGCTTGGTCAAAATGTGAAATGTTTCATCTCATTTTGAGACTGGGGCATTAATTCGTGGTGCGATTGCTCACCAATAACAATATCGCTTGGCCACCAATGAAGCTTTCTTCTTTTTTTCATTTTCTGCTGGACCTTGAATTTCACTTTAAATTTAAGCACTTCTTCGTGCGCCAAGATTAACAGATTAACAGTGTGAGTCTTGGTCATCAGTGTAATTATTTCTCCTTCGCAACCAAATACTTTTGTTTTTGTTTTTTTGTTTTCTATAATAACCATTTCTAATTTAGAAATATAGCAGAGCAATCTATCGGATTAAAAAGTCACATTATCGGAAGGAATGATATCGGATTAAAATAATGAGAACGAATGCGGGAGGGAGGGAGGGAGGGAGGGAGGTAGAGTAGTAGGGAAAGATTGGTTCCAGCACAGCCCCTAAGCGGCAGACGGACTAACCCTAGGACATACTATGTGTGGAACCCATTACGAGGTGTAACCATGGTGAGAAAGTGAGGACCTCCCCCCTTCCCGCCCCCCACCCCTAGCATAGCAAAATTCTGTCAAGTCAGCTAAAAAAAGTGGTGTTTGGCGAGTTACACACCATTTCTGAGAAAGTCTAAGTGGTATATTAGGATGATCTCCGCACTCATATTAACGATTGATGCAACAACAATGGCAGCCATTTCAGTAAGTGGTTATTTGCATAGGTGGTTATAAGCATAATGAAAACTTTGTAAAAAGTAAAAAAAATGAGATAACTTTCGCTATGGTTGACCGATTTGAATAACAATTTCACTGTTTGATTCAGTGTTATGTAAAGTTTTGTTGTAAAGTTGCCATAGGCTATTTGCATAGGTGGCTGTATGCATAATTTTAACATGCCGCCATTTTAACTTTGTAAAAAGTGAAAAAGTGGGATAACTTTCGCTATAGTTAATCGATTTGAATGAAAATTTTACCGTTTGATTCGGTTTATATCTAGTTTTAACAGTAAGTAGTCATGGGCAATTTGCTGCGGCGGCTGTATCCATAATTGATTCACCTTAATATTTTAACTTTAAAAAAAGTGAAAAAGTGAGATAACTTTCATTATGGTTGACCGATTTGCATGAAAATTTTACCGTTTGATTCAGTTTTATATTTAGTTTTACCATGAAGTAGTCATGGGGCTATTTACACAGGTGGCTGTATGCATCATTGATTCACCTTAAAATTTCAATTTTGAAAAAGTGGAAACAGACTCTGTTTGGTATGATATGGTTCAAGAAGTCTACGATTAATATGATATCAAATTTCAAGAAAAGGTTTCAACATATGAAGAATAAGGCTTGAAGATGCGCGTGAAATAACAAGTGATGACTTTCGACCCATTTATAAGCGTCGACTCAAACAACTGTTTATGAGACTATTCAAATATACCCAACGTCTAGAACAAAACGAACATTATCAAACCATTTTAGAGGACTTTAATTACTTTGTTGATGAACAACATTACGAGTATTAAAAGGCCTAAAGGCGGCTATAAGAAGAAATGATGCATTCTTTGAAGAGCTTCTAGATGAGGAGGAGGAAGATGAAAGCAGCGACGAAGGAAGTGATATGGATGAGGACAGTGAGTGAGATGGAAAAGAGTGAAGCAGATGAAGAAAAATAGACTTATTTGACTATTTTCATTCAACTTATTTTCATTATTTGACTTATTTTCATTCAAATCGATCAACTATTGCGAAAGTTATCTAACTTTTTCCACTTTTTAACGGTTAAAATTTTAAGGTGAAACAATTATGCATACAGCCACCTGTATAAATAGCCCTATGTCTACTTACTGTTAAAACAAGATTTAAAACTGAATAAAACGGTAAAATTTTCAGGCAAATCGGTAAACTATAACGAAAGTTATCTCACTTTTTTACTTTTTTCAAAAGTTTAAATTTTAGGATGAATCAATGATGCATACAGCCGCAGCAGCAAATAGCCCATGACTACTTAATGTTAAAACTAGATATAAAACTGAATCAAACGGTAAAATTTTCATACAAATCGATCAACTATAACGAAGTTTTCTCACTTTTTCACTTCTTACAAAGATAAAATGGCGACATGTCAAAATTATGCATACAGCCACTTGTGTAAATAGCCAGTAATCACATCATGTCAAATCTAGATATAACACTGAATCAAATGGTAAAATTTTCATTCAAATCGGTCAACCATAGCGAAAGTTATCTCACTTTTTTCACTTTTTACACAGTTAAAATGGCGGAATATCAAAATTATGCATACAACCAACTGTGGAAATAGCCCGTATTCACCTATTGTCAAAACTACATACAAAACTGAATTAAACGGTAAAATTTTCAATCAAATCGATCAACCCTAACGAAAGTTATCTCACTTTTTCGCTTTTCACAAAGTTAAAATAGCGGCATGTCAAAATTATGCATACAACCACCTGCACAAATAACCTAAGACTACTTTATAACAAAACTTTGCATAAAACTGAATCAAACAGTGAAATTTTTATTCAAATCAGTCAACCATAGCAAAAGTTATCTCACTTTTTCACTTTTTACAAAGTTTTAATTATGCTTATAACCACCTATGCAAATAACCACTTATTGAAACGGCTGCCATTGTTGCTGCATAAATCGTTAATATGAGTGGGAAGGTCATCCTTATATACTACTTAAACTTTGTCAAAAATGGTGTGTAACTCGCCAAACACCACTTCTTCTTTTTTTAGCTGGCTTGGCAGAATTTTGCTCTTCTAAGGCGGTAGGGGGGAGGTCCTCACTTCCTCACCATGGTTGCACCACCTATTATGACGTCATAATTATTATGACATCATAATGGGTTCCACACATAGTATGTCCTAGGGTTAGGGTAAGGCCGCCTAGGGGGGAGGTCCGCACTTTCTCACCATGGTTACACCACCTATTATGACGTCATAATGGGTTCCACACATAGTATGTCCTAGGGTTAATCAGTCTGCCGCTTAGGGGCTGTGCTGGAACGAATCTTTCCCTACTACTAAGGAGGGAGGGGGGAGGGAGGGAGGGAGGGAGGGAGGGGAGGGAGGGAGGGAGGGATGGAGGGGATGGGAGGGGAGGGGAGGGAGGGAGGGGTGAAGTCACAGGGTGTCATATAGTCACATAATGTCATATAGTGTCACATAGGCACATGATGTCACGGAGTCACATAGTCACATAGTATGTGGGCTGATCACGTCTTTGAATGGAGGGGAGCTGGTCCTCCCATTTGAACACATCTTGTGAATGGGAGAAGCTTATCATTCAAACACGTTCTTATGTGAATGGTGCGCGTACCGTTCAAATACGTTCCTGTCAGTTGTGTGTGCTCTTCACTCCTGTCCCAAAAAAAAGTTATGTTTGCCCATAGGTGGGCTCGAACCACCAATCTTCCGCCCACGAGTCAAACGCGTTATCAGGTGAGCTACAGAGCAGGTCTGGTGAATGATGTGGAAAACATAAGGCAATAGCGAAAAAAAAAAAAAAAAAAGAATGTCACTTACCACGAATCTTTTGCCACTTCCTCCCTCATGTGTTTTTCAGCAACAGCCAATCTTTCACTTCGTCTCCATGTTCATCCAACAGCAACAATGACGCTTGTGTACACTCTATGTGCTTATAAAGGCTGATGAATCACGTGCTAGGGGGGTCCCATGGTATGCTCAGGGGAGGGGGTCTGACGTCATTATGACGGTATGATAGACAGATGGTAGAAGTGTTGCCCATGGGTGGGATCGAACCACCAATCTTCCGCCCACGAGCCCCATGCTTTACCAGGTGAGCTACTCGGGACGTAAGGATAATGTTCTGGAAAACATTCAGCATATAGGGTTAGGGTTAGGTTTAGGGTCACATGACCGATGATGATTGACAGGTCACGTGACGTCATTATGACGGGCGCGCGCTCAGCCTGCTCTATAAATAGCCATCTGGGCCAAACCCCCATGGCGGGGACCAAAACACTTCAAAAGTGTGGCCCTCGGGGGTTTAAAACCACTTTAAAGTGTTTTTAAACCCCCATTTTCCCACTACTGAAAGAGAGACAGAGAGAGAAAGCGGGGGGGGGGGGGAGAGAGTGGGAGAGAGCGGAAGTTAGACAGACAGAGAGAAAGAGAGAGAGAGAGAGAGGAGAGAGAGAGAGAGAGAGAGAGAGAGAGAGAGAGAGAGAGAGGGGGGGGGGGAGGCGGGGGTTGTTCCCAACAACAGCTTGAAAACATCTAGTGTTTTGATCTCAATTACAAAAAAAGAAAAAGAAAACAAATAAACAAAGATTGCTGCCGTAAATGCAGTTTTTACTTGACACTTTGGTCTGTATTTTGAGAGAAAAATACAACAACATTTAATACCATGTACTTCAATTCAGTCAGCTTTACAGATGCAGAATTATTTACCCTCTAATTACTCTCTAAGGTTACCAGATATTTAAATTTGACTTATTTATTTATGTTTTTATTTATTTATAGCAGGCCAATTAAGTAAATGTGGTACTCATGTGGCGTCGTCAATAAACTTGTCTTAACCGTAATATATTTTCAAATAGATTTATTCAAACAAATATCTTTGCCAACCTATTCACAGTATTTTTGAACTCGTATAGCGCATGTCTAATTGGTCGTTTTGTTTATTTTTCTTGAAAAAAAAACAGATATCTAGAAATGAAACCATGAATAATTCTATTTATGCGAGCAACTGATGTCAGTCTGGCGTTGTGTTATAACCTGGTTTCCACACCACCCCAATGCTCCCATCCCTCCCCTCCACCTCCCCTCCTCCCCCTTCCCCTTCCACTCTCCCCCTCCCCTCCCCCTTCCCTCTGCTCCTACCCCCCCGTCTCCTTCCCACTCCCCCTTCCCCTCTCTTCCTTCCTCCCCTTCCCCCTCCCCTTTTCCCCTTTCCTCCCCCTCCACCTCCACCTCCCCCCACCACTCTCCCCCTCCCCCTTCCCCTCTCCTCCTCATTCCTCCCCCTCCCCTTCCCACCTTCCTCCTCCACACCTCCACCATCCCTGTCCCTCTTTTCCTCTTTACCTATGACTCCGCCAGGGCGAGGGGGTGGAGGTGGGGGATGGGAGAGGGGGGGGTGGAGGTGTGGGATGGGCGGGGCTGGAGGTGGGAAATGGGCGGGAGGATGGAGGTGTGGGACAGGCGAGCAGTCTAGGTGGGGGATGAGCGAGGGGTGGAGGTGGTGGATGGGCGAGGGTGGAGGTGGGGGGAAGGGCGAGGGGGTGGAGACGGGGAATTGGAGAGGGGATGGAGGTGGGGAAAGGGTGAGGGGAGGGAGGTTGGAATGGGCGAGTGGGTGGATGTGAGGGACTGGAAAGGGGGTTGGACGTTTGGGCTGGGCGAGGGGGCGGATGTGAGGGATGGGAGAGGGTGGAGGTGGGAGATGGGGTGCGGGGGGTGGAGGTGGGAGGTGTTTGCCGGGGTGGAGTTGGGAGGTGGGTGCCGGGGTTGGAGGTGGGAGATGGGTGCCGTTGTGGAGGTGGGAGGTGGATGCGGGGTGGAGGTAGGAGGTGGGTGCCGGGGTTTTTAGGTGGGAGGGTGGGTGCGGGGGTGGAGGTGGGAGATGGGTGCGGGGGTTGAGGTTGGAGGTGGGTGCCGGGGTGGAGGTGGGTGGTGGGTGCGGGGGGTGGAGCTGTTAGGTGGGGGCCGGGGTGGAGGGTGGGAGATGGGTGCGGGATTGGAGGTGGGAGATGGATGCCGGGGATGGAGGTGGGAGGTGGGTGCGGGGTGGAGGTATGAGGTTGGTGCGGGGGCGGAGGTGGGAGGTTTGTGCCGGGGTTGAGGTGGGAGGTGGGTGCGGGGGTGGAGGTGGGAGGTGGGGGCGGGGATGGAGATAGAAGATGGGAGGTAAAGCAGACTGGTTATTTGGTTATTGTCATCGAATTATACCGAGTAATGACAAACAATAATGTGTGTGTGTTTTTTGGGGGGGCGGGGGGTGAGATGGGCAATGGGAGAGGAGTAACAGGGGGAGGATGCCACGGAAATGACTGTACCCTGCTTCGAAGCACTGCCTTCGACATTAGAAATGAATATATCCGAACTAAGAATGCTTGGGTTCAACTTGTTTGAAGCGAAATAAGTTTTTATTTTTGCTTCCGTGTCTGTTTCAAGTAAACATTTGATGTGTTACACTTTAAACTTGGCGTTTAAAACTTCAGACATACCTAATTCTAAACTTTATTTATTTATTTATTTTTGGCGATTTAAAAATTAAATTTCACAGTCCAAATATTTCGAATAGTAATCGTGTTTTTTCCTTCAAAATTCAATTAATATCAACC
>OX457028.1:82383338-82448338 GCA_949752745.1 Protula sp. h YS-2021
TGTAATTCGATTATGATTGGTCGTTACCAAGAAACACCACTATTCAACGTTGCATGTAGATGTTGACTAAAAAAAACAATTTTTTTCTGACGTCTATTTAACATCTTTGGACTGAATGTTGAATAGACATGGGATAAAAAGCGTTGTTTAGACTCAAGGGCGGGGATTCTTTGACATAGGGGTGACCATGACCCCCTTATGATTGTCAGTGTCTGGAAGCCCATTGCAGATCACTTTTCATAGCTTTCCCGACATCTATACAACAAAAGGAGATAGACGTTGTTTCGAAATTGCAACGTTGAGTAAACGTCCGATAATCGAAGTCTCTCCAACGTTGGAAGACACACGATACTTCAATTTCTATGATCAATCAAAATCCGACATTGATCCGACGTCGGATTGCGACATCTCTCCAACGTTCATCCCACGTCGCAATGTTAGCTGGCCACTGACTCGAAGCTTCAATTTAGGACTCTAGCTTAAGAGGGATAAAAAATGTACTTGCTTCGATAGAGAAATGTGTAACAACAATTCACATTAAGTCTATAGCCACATTTCAGTTGACGAGACAGGCACATAATTTTGCTAATTTAATGGTGTCGCTTCACTCAAAGGCTTAAAAAGTTCAACAAATGTACAGCGATCGCGTGAGGTGAGTGTATATAGATTTCAGTTGTTTCTTTCTTTTTGTTTTCTCTTTCTCTGGGATGCTGAGAATTTGGCTTTTGTGGAAACTCTGAAGTTGTTTGTTCATTGTATCAGTAAATAAGATTTACCTTTTGATGTCAAATGGGCATTTCTATATACATAACCAAGTAGTATTTGTTATTCTCCGAGTCAATTTGTACAGGTAAAGCGAATTTACCTTAAGGGCACACGTTTAAGGGTGTGGGTGGAGGTTAGGGCTATGGGTGAGGGTTAGGGCTGTGGGTGGAGGTTAGGGCTGTGGGTGAGGGTTAGGGCTGTGGGTGAGGGTTAGGGCTGTGGGTGGAGGTTAGGGCTGTGGGTGAGGGTTAGGGCTGTGGGTGGAGGCCAGGGCTGTGGGTAGGGGTTAGGGCTGTGGGTGGAGGCTAGGGCTGCGATGCCACTTATGTGATGGTCATGTTGCTTACGTATCGTGTCTATTCGAAAAGTCCGAAATTTTATTCGGACGTTCTACACAGTCCCGTAAAATGTCAGCCTTCAGGGCTGACATTTTATATAATCATGGTCTCAAACTGTAGCTAAAAACCGAAGTTAAACCTTTGACTAATGTAACGGAAAACATTATCGCAAATTTTTTCCCTGCTCCTCATCCCCCCCCCCGTCCCTCCTCTGACCGCCCCCACCAAAATATTCTGATTTTTGAGACACACCGTAGGACGCAAGCGGAGGTAGATCAGCACAGAAATACTCCACAGTAAGACCCGCAGCTACTCGCGAGTAACGTCTGTGTGTTGTCTCTTTGTGGTTGACCTAAATGTCTAAAAATAAAATTTAAAAAATGTTATAACATTCCATCGAAATTCGAAGTGACCTAAATACGCCGCTGGTCTGACGTGAATACACATCTCAAGGTACTTTGCCAATGCGCCTAAATATTTTGTATCATTTTGCTTAAATATGAGAGCTTGAAAATGTATATATGTGTGTGTGTGTATGTGTGTGTGTATGGGTGCTTGTGCTTATGTGTGTGCGTGCGCGCGTGTGTGTGAATAACCACTTTATCCGTGAGTGGTTCGGGAGCTGACGGGTGTGAGAATTCAAGTTTTTGAGTACGACTTCAAATTATTCAAAACAGTTCAAATGAATTGAATTTGACATGCATGATCCAAAGAGGTGGTGAAAAATCTGAAACTCTGTATAGTTTTTTTTTTTTTGCGTTTTTTTTTTTTCTTTTCTACTTTCTTTTTTTTAATGAACAAATATAATTTAACTGTTTAGGTACCTCTCTTCTTCGGGTTCATAGTGAACCAGGACTTTGAAAACAGAAGCTGAGACGGGAGTGCTGCGTTCATTGCTGATCCCCCTCTCTCCCAATGTGTTGCCAACTGAAATACACCTGCCCCCCAGTAGTCGCTTTGCCCCCCCTACCCACCCCCTCCTCTCCCCGTCTCCACCCCCACCTCTGCCCCAACCCCCAACTCCACCTCAACTCCGACCCCCCAACCCCATTCTCAGATTTTATTTATCTCATGTAAATGAGGATCAAACACACACCCCACCCCCCCACCCCCTTCACACACACACACACACACACACACACACACACCCACACACACACACACACACACCACACACACACACACACACACACACACACACACACACACATCAGCCCAACTGCCACCCCATCCCATTAACATATCTTTAGGTAAAAAAGAGAACTTGATATGGACACAGACATATTTATACATGTACAGCTATCTAATACAGTAAAAAGAACACTTTCATTTGGTGTTTATATCCATTGAATAATGCATCGATTTTTTATTCAGTGACCTCAAGGCTAGACAGCTGAAAACCCGAGACAGCCCGCAGAGACAGACATCTTAACACCTCTCCCCGCCCCCCGCCCCCGGAGAGACAGACACCGTCATACCTCCAGCCACCCCCCCCCCCCCCCGCTGGGTGATACATCGTAATACCTCTCCCCTCGCAGGGGCCAGACACCGTACCTCCACCTCCACCCCCGCTGGGTCAGACATCACAATATCCACCCCCCCCCCCCACAGAAACAGACATCTAAACACCTCTCCCCCCCCCCACCCCCGCAATAGGGTGGCACCCTTATATTAAGGAGTTTCTCAGGAGGGTGGCACCTGATATCAAAGGGTGTCTTAGGAGGGTGGCACCTTGATATCAAGATTTGTCTTAGGTAGGTGGCAACCTGATATCAAGAGGTGCCTTCGGAGGGTGGTACTCTGATATCAAGGCGTCTTATGAAGGAGGACTTGATATTAGGGCGTCTTGTGAAAGGATGACGTGATTTCAAGGGGGTGCCTTACGGCGTGGGACCTGATCTCAATGGGGTACAGTAGGAAGGTGGGTCTCTGACATCAGTAGGGTACAGTAGGAAGGTGGGACTCTGACATCAGTAGGGTACAGTAGGAAGGTGGGACCCTGACATCAGTAGGGCACAGTAGGAAGGTGGGACCCTGACATCAGTAGGGCACAGTAGGAAGGTGGGACCCGATATCGGATCTGACCTTGCGTGGAGAGATCTCACTTGGAAGGGTCCTGACAAAACCTGGGTCCGCTTCTGAGGGGAAACAAAATGTTAATAGAATAACACATGAATATTAAACATAAAAAAATGTTTCAAATTCCAGAAGCAGTTAAAAATCGGGCTGAAAGAGTGAGCTAATCGATCTCCCTCCCCCCCCGCCCCCCCTCCCCACCCACCCTCCGTCTGCAACAACCCAATTTACACTAATAAAAAACTGGAGAACTGTAAGAGGAAAAAAAATACCGACAAGTTTTGCTTGCTAGTTCAATATTTATCATTTCAAACTTGACAAAGAGAACAGAGATTGGGGTTTGCGACTAGTCAGACCAGCCGTTAGCATCATGCTGCTGTGCCATATTTTCATGATTATACACAGCGCGAAATTTGGCAAACATGGGGGGGGGGGGAGGGGTGACGAGGTGGAGGGGGTGGGGGGGAGTTCATTCACTTTAACGTCATAATTGTCATATGACCTTGGGTATTGTTCTTTTTTTTTAACCTTTTTATTTCAAAGTTATGCATACTAATGGAAATGTGCTTATGTTCGGTGATTTCAATGCCATTTTTGGGGGGGTTAAAATGACTCACTGCCGCTGACCAAGACCATGAATGTTGCCCCGTGGTCAGGTTCTAGCGAAATGCAGTCAGTCCTCATTGTGACCCGGATATCCTGAATGAAAGTCAGAGATGAAGAACCTGAAACCTTCAGCCCCCCCTCGCCCTCGCCACCTGGCCGCCCCCCCCCCCCCCCCCCACCTCCGCCGGCTAAAAAAGAACACCTGAGGTGAACACCTTTTAATCGTATTTGTCAATGCGCTTAGTTTATGTTAAACACAGGGCCAAATCGTTGCGTTTGAACACAAGCATAAACCATAACAGATTATACTAACAAATTTACCCTGTACCCCCTTCCCTCCTCTACCCTCATCCCTCCCCCTTCTCTATTTTAAGAATTTCGCTTCGACCAACAGACGGAACCAAAATAAAAAAACACTCTAAGAAAATACAAACGAAGAAATTAATACACTTAAACTCGACCGGTGAATCACATTACTGTGTGAATTTGACACCCCACTAAATGTTTAGTTTTCTAGACGACGTAACCCTCAGGGGGTGGTTTAAGCGGCAAAGCCCCCACACAATAATTACCATGCGTATACACACATACTGGCTGCTTGTGTATATAAGTAACAGCGAGGGGATCTAGAGCACTTAATATTTCATTTCATTTGGTGTTCAAACTTTGCTGTGTTTGTGAATAAACAAATGTTGGATATATATTAAATAGGTCTGTTTAACTCTAGGCCAGTCATCGCCCGAGAAAGCTTGTGTAGATCTCCATAAAACAGTACTTTCACTTGGATAATTAGAGCGGAAAATATAAAGATGGGACAGTGCTGCAACAAGAAAGAGAAAGAAAATGTAAGTTATTTGTTGTTGTTGTTGTTGTTGTTGTTGTTGTAAAATCACCTCATCAAAACATGTTGCGCTTTTCAGTCTAATAAAAAGGTAAAACTGTACAAAAAATAGAGTTTTTACATATACAAAATGAATATTAATTTATTTTCTTGCATGTTTTGTTAATTATTAATTCTCTACATGAGTAAAAGCACTTACTTTTAAAAAAAAACATAATTTTAAAAGGTAACTTAAAAATATATAAGTGTTTAAGTATACATGAAAGATTACTAAACGGTAGCGTGAAAAATCGAGTACCGGGTACCAAGTACAGAGTACTGGGATACTGAGTAAAAAAAGTTAAACTTTCTTTTTAAAAAAGTTAAATTCGAAAAAAAAGAAATTCTAAAAATTAGCGGTGAAAGTTGAATTTGATTTTATTGTTTTTACATCATTGAAGTCAAAATATACTTTACATTTGTTGTGTCCTAAAAATAATTGGCTCTGCGCCATTTAAATTTCTTACACACGGGGTTTTTAGTTAAATAATAAATATTGTGTAGCATTCAATAAAATTCATCAGCTGCTTCTGATAAACGGGATTCGTCAACCTACATGAGAATAACGGCGTTTTATCGATATTCAAGATCATTTTAGGCAATGTCTTGGGTCATTTTATCACACTGTCTGAATTCATGGCATATTCTTGAAAAATGTCCAGGGGCTATGTTGCACACCGTTTCTCGAGAACTTGCGTTAGAAAAAATCTCTTTGAATAATTTCAGTTACTGTCATTGTGTTTCAAGGTTCGGTTGGCTGGCTTTTTTTTGTGAGGGAAAGATGAGGGGTGAGGGACGGTGTTTGGGTGTGCGGCTGGGGTTTGCTCTTTACTAACGCAAATACTTACAATGACTTGTAGGGGTAAAATACTGAGGTGTCTGCCTTTAGAAAAATTAGAGTGATTATGACCTACATACCGATCGGAATGTAACTGGTACCTTTGATAGAAATCTTCATATACATGTGATGTCACAGAAATAGTCGCAACATTGATAGATAGATTGATTTGTAAAAAGGAAATAAATTTACATGCGCAAATTGTATATGTCAAAAAAAGAAAAAAAAATGGCGCAGTAATCTCAAGTGGTGCCAAATTACCCAGCATGCATCTGACATGGTCTGTGTTAAAGATGCTGAAATCGACATAAATGTAGTTACTGCTGCTGGGCGGGAACGGGGGAGAGGGGGAAAGGGTGAGGGGGTCACAATTTTAGTAGACCATCCATTTTGCAAAAATTTTTGGCGTTACCCATTGCCCACAACATTAGCGCCTACAGATATAGAGGCTTAGATGAACTCCTCCCCTCTCCACCAAAGCTCCCTTCCACCCCCGCCCGCCCGTTTGAGACAAATTAAAAACAACTAGAGGCTATAAGCAACTAATTGGCGCCAATAAAGTCGCACGCAGTGCATGCATGTGGCCATCGGGGCAGAACGGGCATACATCGGTCACGTGTGGGATGCGCCTGACCACGCCGCGCTGACCACGCCGCGCTGACCACGCCGCCCTGACTCGTCTCTTTCTTATGTCTGTTGTGGTCACAGTTTTCAATATATAATTTGTCAATATATTATGATATATTTTAAAGTTTTTTAACCAACCGCACATTAAAGGATGAACCCTGAGTGTACCAACCGGATTCTTCTAAGCGGGCAATGTCATAAATTACTAGTTTTTTTTTGCATAAAATGGTTGACACATCTGTACTGAGTCAGGTCTCGGTTTCAACTTAAAAATGAACTTCCGTGCAACATGTGACTCACAGCCGGTGTTGTAAAACATACAGCCGGTGTTGTAAAACATACAGCCGGCGTTGTAAAACATACAGCCGGTGTTGTAAAACATACAGCCGGTGTTGTAAAACATACAGCCGGTGTTGTGAAACATACAGCCGGTGTTGTAAAACATACAGCCGGTGTTGTAAAACATACAGCCGGTGTTGTAAAACATAGAGCTGGCGTTGTAAAACATACAGCCGGTGTTGTAAAACATACAGCCGGTGTTGTAAAACATACAGCCGGTGTTGTAGAACATACAGCCGTTGTAAAACATGCAGCCGGTGTTGTAAAACATACAGCCGGTGTTGTAAAACATGCGAGTGGTGTTCCGAACTGTATAGAACTCTAAATAAATACATTAAATCAACGACCTTGAGCGATTACAGAAGTGCTGTAAGATTCAGAGTACGAAGGGCACCCAACGATTTCTGCCTTCAAACATTTCTTCTTAAATGAACTTCGGGAAAGAAAAGAGATCGCATATTTGTTCATTAGTGTGCATACTTGTTCATGCGTGTGGCTACTTGTTCATACGTGTGCATACTTGTTCATACTTGTGCATACTTGTTCATACTTGTGCATACTTGTGGATACTTGTTCATACTTCTTCATCTGAGTCAGCAAAAGTAACATGCATACAGCAGAAGATAAATACTGTTCTGAAACATTCAATATCTCCTATATTTAATTGGTTTTTAAATCGTATCCATTCCAATATCTGAAAAATGTAGTTTATAGAAGAAACCCCCCGTATGTGTGCCACCGAGCAGATGTTGTGGCCTCAACTATTTATACAAAGTTTAGTACAATAAAGGCACTTCTTGTGTTTATTTTTTGATTTAATTATTCCCACTTGCAAACTTCGTTTGCGAATGGGAATAAGTTTGTAGTTTTTCTCGAAATTTCTGCCCCTTTTTTTTTCCTTTGTTTCTTCTCTTTTTTTTCCGTCACGGAGGTTTCCAGAAAACTCCTCCTACGCTATTTGACGTAGGACGATGAAATTTGGCACAGTGATAGAGGGTGACGAGATGTCGTCAAATCCGCTAAATTGTTTGACCTTGACCTTGAAGGTCAAGGTCAAATTGAGGTCAAAGTTTTTCTGACCTCAAAGTGGTTTCCAGAAAACTCCTCCTACAGGGTTTGTCGTAAAAAGACGGCATGTGGCAGAGACATAGAGGGTAATGAGTTGTCGTCAAATCCGTAAAATT
The DNA here is from genome assembly GCA_949752745.1 of Protula sp. h YS-2021. Taxonomy (NCBI): domain Eukaryota; kingdom Metazoa; phylum Annelida; class Polychaeta; order Sabellida; family Serpulidae; genus Protula; species Protula sp. h YS-2021. Next base: position 82,390,992 of record OX457028.1, read on the forward strand.
TTTTGACCTTGCACCTCAGAGGTCAAGGTCAAATTGAGGTCAAAATATTTTTGGAAACACCTATTAATCACGAAAAGTAGGCATAAAGGTGCTCAAATCCCACTATGAATGAATAGAACGTACCCAGTAAAGGGTAAACTTTCATCACTTACCTTGACCTTGAGGGTCAAGGTCAAAGGTCACGTGATTTCACGCGTCCTTAACGACAGGCCGACTCATCTCGAAAACGGTGAGAGATAGAGCGATTTTGAGCTCATTTTCGACCCTTTGGGCCTAAACAATGTTACATAAGAGGTACCTCGGTGACCTTGACCTTCTGGGTCACGGTCAAGGTCAAAAACCGGAAGTTGACTATTATCTCGAAAACGGTTAGCGATAGAGCGATTTTGAGCTCATTTTCGACTCTTTGGGCCTAAACAACGTTACATAAGAGGAACCTCGGTGACCTTGACCTTCCGGGTCACGGTCAAGGTCAAAAATCGGAAGTTGACTATTATCTCGAAAACGGTTTTCGACCCTTTTGGCCTAAACAACGTTACATAAGAGGTACCTCGGTGACCTTGACCTTCTGGGTCACGGTCAAAGTCAAAAACCGGAAGTTGACTTTTATCTCGAAAACGGTTAGCGATAGAGCGATTTTGAGCTCATTTTCGACCCTTTGGGCCTAAACAACGTTACATAAGAGGTACCTCGGTGACCTTGACCTTCTGGGTCACGGTCAAGGTCAAAAACCGGAAGTTGACTTTTATCTCGAAAACGGTTAGAGATAGAGCGATTTTGAGCTCATTTTCGACCCTTTGGGCCTAAACAACGTTACTTAAGAGGTACCTCGGTGATCTTGACCTCCTCCATCATGGTCAAGGTCAAAAACTGCAAGTGGACCAGTATCTAAAAAACGGTTAGAAAACTGAATTTGATTTTTTTGTGCCCAAATGAGGTTACATTATATTCACTTCGATGGCTTCGTTCAAGATAATAATCCGGAAGCTGACAATTATTTTGAAACACTGAAAAATGTGTCTTTGACCAAATATGTTGTGTCTCTGCCCTTGCAAGTGGGTACTATTTCGCTACGTGTAGCGAAATTCGGTCTAGTTAAATCTAAATTTGTGTTGAGCAAAAATAAGCACAAAGACACAAATGAGAATGTAAATTAGGCAAATTATCGCTCATTTTCTCACGTAGAATAAAATAAGTTAAAAGAAGCAAAAGAAGAAAAAATAATAAAAAAATAGGACAAAACGTAGATTATGACGTAACTTGTTTCTAAAAGAGAAAGCTGGGAATTTTTAGTTAACTTTAGACATTTGAATGTTATAAAGGCATCTGTAAGGGATATTTTGTGTGAACTTCATTTAAAAAAAACGTATTTTAATATTTTCTGAAGTGCATCGGGTCCAACTGGCAATATTTTGGAAAACAGCAAGAAACCAGCTAGCAAAAACAAAAAACAAAAAAAAAACATCGAACTGCCCCGTTCGCTACATCCCTCTCCCCTTCTCCAGTAGCTGGCCAGTAGCTGCTAATGACTGTAAATTGATTTGGTCGACCCAAACTGAAATTCTTTTCATATTGTAGACATTTGAAAACAAACATAGCTTCAGGCACAACGAAACACGTTTCGTTGTTTTTTAACGGTTGAGTGCCTGTAAGACGTATGGAAGCTAGGACTCGGGCGCACGGAGACTGGGAGTGCTTACTAGGGGAGCTGGTGGTCAGTACAGAAGATTGTGATGGACTGTATAACAGCCGACGTGACTACCCAGAGCATAGGATCACATAGAGCTTTGGACTACCCAGAGGATAGGACCAGTCAGAGTAGGACCACGTGGATCATAGGGCCAGTCAGAGCACAGGACCACCGTCGGAGCCTCTCACACGACCATTCACAGGACCACTGTCGGAGCCTCTCACACGACCACTCGCAGGACCACGGTAGGAGCCTCTCACACGACTACCCAGAGGATAGGACCAGTCAGAGTAGGACCACGTGGATCATAGGGCCAGTCAGAGCACAGGACCACCGTCGGAGCCTCTCACACGACCATTCACAGGACCACTGTCGGAGCCTCTCACACGACCACTCGCAGGACCACGGTAGGAGCCTCTCACACGACCTCTCACAGGATCACTATCGGAGCCTCTCACACGACCACTCACAGGACCACTGTCGGAGCCTCTCACACTACCACTCACAGGATGACTATCGGAGCCTCTCGCACGACCACTCACAGGACCACTGTCGGGGCCTCTCACACTACCACTCACAGGACCACTGTCGGAGCCTCTCAGAGCCTCTCACACTACCACTCACAGGACCACTGTCGGAGCCTTTCACACGACCACTCACGCGACCACGGAGCCTCTCGGAGCCTCTCACACGACCATTGGAGCCTCTCACGCGACCACTCACAGGACCCACAAGTCTATCAATGGTCGAATATCTTTTCTTAAATCACTTTGTCTTTGACCATAAAGACGCCAGCCTTGATCAGTGCAACTGCTTGGGTTTATTTATTTTGTCCCATAGTACAATATCTCGTACAATTTATAGCCCCTTTTTTAACCCGATGCCACTGTTTGGAGTAGGGTTTTAAGGTAGACTATACCTGCCACACAAGTTCAATGGCATTTGGTGTGCTGACACGGAATGTTATGTTTATGACCACCCACTAAAACTTAATTACCAGTGTGATGTCACAATTAAAATCTGTGAAATGTTTCGGAGTCGTGAAGGACTTCCTTAGAATTGTTTGTTTGCGTACGACTGTCCGTAAATAGCCCATACAAACTGTCCGTCAATAGCCCATACAAACTGTCCGTGAATAGCCCATACAAATTGTCCGTGAATAGCCCATACAAACTGTCCGTGAATAGTCAATACAAACTGTCCGTGAATAGCCCATACAAACTGTCCGTGAATAGCCCATACAAACTGTCCGTGAATAGCCCATACAAACTGTCCGTGAATAGTCCATACAAACTGTCCGTGAATAGCCCATACAAACTGTCCGTGAATAGCCCATACAAACTGTCCGTGAATAGCCCATACAAACTGTCCGTGAATAGCCCATACAAACTGTCCGTGAATAGCCCATACAAACTGTCCGTGAATAGCCCATACAAACTGTCCGTGAATAGTCAATACAAACTGTCCGTGAATAGCCCATACAAACTGTCCGTGAATAGTCAATACAAACTGTCCGTGAATAGCCCATACAAACTGTCCGTGAATAGCCCATACAAACTCAATTCTGATGTCACCCGTTATTTATAACCAAACACATCAAACCTTCCGACCGCAGAATTTTAAAGAAAGAAATACTTAGGTATAAACACCACAGTGAAATAATCAATCTCCACCCTCACCCCCACCCAACCCCACTCCTCCTAAATTTTTAAGACTCTAAAATGTTTATATAAATAACAAGTGTGGTTGGGGTATACGTATTTTTATTTCTCGTTTTGACTGGCGCGACTTGGCTTCAACTGGCGTTACACTGGAAAAAAGGGGGTAGGAAATTGTTGACTAGATCGTGGGTCTGGAATATAATTACTTATTCCTTAACAAGAATAACACGCATTAAGTAGTTCCTGCTTATATTTGCCCTGCGATATAAAAAGTTTTTTTTTTTTTTTTTTTGCTACATGAACTTAATTCTTTGTTGCTTGCGTTGTTTGCTAAACCAATGCAGGGTCGTTGGTCCGCGAAGAAAGCTTCGATAAACAAGAGCTTTCAATGGCGGTATGAATGTAGGGAAAGTGCGTGTAGAAGGAGCTGCGTAAGGTGGGGGTTGCGGGGGGGGAGGGGGTGGGGTGGGGGGGGGGAGTTCTCTAAAGTCTAGATGGCTGCCTTTTTTTCAGGTACCTCAACATAATTAAAAATCCTCGGGATAAATTCTGTCACAAAAGCGATAACAGGGCCATTTTTTGCCTGCCCTTTTATTATGTGCAACACCATTGCGGAGAATGGGGATTTACAAAAGGGGGTTCATGCTGCTGTTCCAGGGGTGTCTTATACTTTATATAAAAGGAAATATATACAGTGGGGCTTCGGAAATGGGACCATGAGTGGGATTGCACTAAGTGGACCATTTCCATGGCACTACTGTTTATGGCGCTTGCCGATACTAGAATAGGGCTATAGAAGTGTGGTCCTATATAGGAGGTGGTCCCATGTCCGGTGTGGTTCGATATACGAGGTAGTTCCATGCTTAGTGTGGCCTATTATCGGGGTGGTTCCATGCCTAGTAGGGTCCTGTGTACTAGGTGGTCCCATGCCCGGTGGGGTCTTGTACATGCGGTGGTCCCATGTACGATGGATCCTATATGCGAGGTAGTTCCATGTCCGGTGTGGTTCTATATACGAAGTGGTCCCATGCCTTGTGGGTCCTATCTACGAGGTGGTCCTATGTCCGCTGTGGTCCTATCCCGCTGTTCCACTGCATTTTATATTAGTATAACATGACAGAAGTTTGCAGTTAATAAAAAAACTGTGATATTTTAACTTTGAATTTCACGTATACTTAAACCTTTAGACTGATATTCAAAAATGTTTAAAAACACTTAAACCAAAGCTTTGATTTTTTTGGCGACCAGAGGTACGTGTTATCACACTAGGATTTGGGGTTTCAGTTTAGAATTTAATTCATGCGGTTTTCTCTTGTGACTACTTTACAAAAGAATGAACTTCATGAAACCACAGAAGCTCTAACTGAATTAGGTAATACCTAACCCTATATAATGACTGGTAATAATTACAAAATAGAAAAAAGTGACAAGAAAAGAAGATGAATAATGCATGTTAGGGTGACACAGATGCGGGGGGGAGGAGGGGGAGGGGTGACATTCTCAAGGGTACAACGTCATCACCGGAAATACCAATCGAATGATGCATTTTGGGTGCCGAGTGCAGTTTATTACCATCAGGCAGGGGGGCGGGGGCAGAATGCCATAACAGGTGCCATAACGTGTTACCTGTTATGGCATTCTGCTATGTAAATGTGAAGAAAATACAAGTGATGGAGATCGATGTGTCAGGTCTCGTGTGATCGATTTACTCTTCCCAAACCCAAGACGAAGGGACAAGGGCAAAACGTTACGAAATGTTGAAAGGATAAACCCAGGGACCTAACCTGAGTTTGCTCTAGCATTGGTTATGTGTGGAAATTGGGGATGGAAGGTGTAACATGGGTTGAGAGGTGTAACATGTTGATGAGAGGTGTAACATGAAGGTGAGAGATGTTACATTGGGATGACAGGCGTAAGAAGTGTAACATGGGGATGAGAGGTGTAACATGAAGATGAGAGATGTTACGTACATTGGAATGACAGGCGTAAGAAGTAACATTGGGATGAGAGGTGTAACATGAGGATGAGAGGTGTAAAATAGAGTAGAGAAGTGTGGAAATGGGGCAGAAAGGTGTAGAAATTGAGGTAGGATGTGTAAAAATGGGAGAAGAAGGTGCAAAGTATAAAAACGCGAATTAGAGGTGTACAAAGCTCGTAAAAAGGAGCTATAGAAGTGGGGGGGGGGGGGAGGGAGGGTGGTTGGTGACAGGGGTATAAATAAAAGAGAGTGGGGATAAAAAAGTTTTAAACCTTGTACCATAAACATTCAGCGTCAACAGTTGCGTGACTGCAATTTCAGGATTGCCATGGAAATTGTTGCAGAATTTCAACTACGTGTTGGGGAAGAAAGTGGTTGGCACTTTGAAAATATTCTGACATCCTTTGAACTCTAAACCATGTTTGATTAAACTAGCATGTAGCTATTAGCTTTGCACCAACCTAATTTTCAAATGCAAATTTTCCCCCTTATTATGAATTCCTAATTCCGTCGTTATACTAAATTATGCATGATTTGGGGGCTTGTTTAATTCCCAAATTATCGCTCATTATGTACAAAATAAACTGGCCTAGAGAAGCATAATCTCGATTTGCCCTTTGAGATTTCATAAAATGGCCACCGACTGTTTAAATTGATATAAAAAGAAATATAAAAGTAGCGAAGTTACATGTTCGCTCGTCAGCCCCCCTCCCCCCACCATTCACCCCGAAGGGGGGGGGGGGCGGGACACGTGGTATTATGTGTTACCATGCGTGTCCATAAAAAAGACGGGGAGAAAGGGGGCAAGTTCGAGTGCCAATTTCGTTGAAAGGGGAGGCGGTGGTAATTTTCATTCAGTGCTCCGCGTTGCCCAAAAAAGAGAGGGGGGAGTGGTTTCTTTCGGAACTTTACTCCCCATCTAGTTAGAAAAGGTGGTTCTTTTATGAAACATAGTACTCAGTATTTAGGGGCTGTTTCAAAAAAGTCCTGGCCACGCATGGTAACCAGTTTGTATGTGAGTGCCCCCCGGTATCTATATTTCTCTTATAACATCGGTGACCCCCCTTTTTCTTTTCAATTTTTAAATGTATACCCTCAAAGCATTAAACTGTGAAGGTATGAAGGAAATGTCAATTGTAGGTGAGATTTCCCTTTAAAACAATTGATGCCCACGCGATTCGCACCGGTAGCACAGTAGATAAAATTGAAGAGAGGGGAGGGGAGGGGAGGGAGGGAGGGAGGGAGGGAGGGAGAGGGAAAGAGACGGAGAGAGCGAGGGAGAGAGAGAGAGACAGACAGACAGACAGAGAGGCAGGGAGAGAGATTCTGATATAAATTTGACAAGGAAGTCGTATCATTCAAGTAAATACACAAAAAAAATATGCGCAAATACGCACATAAGCACCCATTAAACTCTTGATATTTTGCAAGCGTCTCTAGCTACTTAAAAATAAAACGACTGCGATTGGGATCATGATTTATCTCGTGTTAAATCAACTGGTACATGCATACAATTTTTGACACAATTCAAATTTACTGTCACTACACACAACTACAATATATATATATTGGTGTAAGGGGAGGGGTGGTGGGTGTTAAAAGCAGTCCGATTTTTGCGTTCTAATGCATTCGCCGCCAGCAAGCTAGTTGGTGTGATCTGTCACACCGGAGATGAGACGGGGTTAAATAGACAGAGGGGGGCGTGTGAGGGGCTCGGTGCCTGCTGCTAGGGGATTACTCAGGAGTGAGCATGCAAGCAAGAACATCTGTAAAATAAACATAGAGGCCATAATTCGGCCTGCTATCGCGTTCGCCGGTAGTGTGCCCCCACTCCCGCAGACAGGGAGGCGGGAACAAAAAACATGTTTAAACACAATTAACAAATAAACACTTAATTGTCCATTAAACTCTTGATATTTTGCAAGCGTCTCTAGCTACTTAAAAATAAAACGACTGCGATTGGGATCATGATTTATCTCGTGTTAAATCAACTGGTACATGCATACAATTTTTGACACAATTCAAATTTACTGTCCAAAGGATCCCAATCGTTATTGAGGGAAGTAGTGGTCGGACAGATTTTGGTAAGGTTTAATGTGAACCCATTTTTAACGCGATGATTCTAGAACAAGTCTTACGCATGGCCAATGGAACCGACAGGTACTGTTGGTACGCGTCCGATTTCCAGTCCCCTTGCGTTTTAATAATATAGGTTGGTAAGCCACACGAAAAGGCAAATGATGCACCACCCCGTCGAAACGAATGCCCACTGTAGTCCTCTGCTTTGAGACCGACTTGGGTGAGTAGGGTACGCAGTGTGTTGACAAAAAGACTGTGTGTCAAGGGGACAGTGCTGGCACCTTTGCGGAAGGAGAATAGGGGGGCGTTGCTGTCAAGATGGACCATGTCCAGGTGTTTCGACATGGCCGTTACTGGACATAGGACGGATCCAGGGATAAATGGAATGGGAACTTCTAATCTCCTGTCGAAATTCTGCAACGTTTTTGTATACTTCACGGAGATGACGCCTCCCTCGGTACTCGTGGTATAGTCCTCTCTGCAGAGGTCTTTCCTGCAGTCGTGGCTGCACGACGTCCTTGTGAGGAGGGTTGATTTTCGAAAGTAACAGAAGAAAGCCACTAGGCATGCAGCCCAAAAACAACACTGAAACGAGTCTTGAAGTGTTAGGACGTTGTGCAGACGTTGTAGAATAGCAATTGTGATGGGCAGTTTCTGCTTGGGTTGCGTACCTTTGGTGTGGACAATGCCTTTTAGCGTCGTTGATAGGACGAAATTATCGTCCGTAGGGCTTGGATATCCAAGCTCCAGGTGGAGCACGCGTATTCCTGCTAAATAACACCGTATGGACTGTGGTCTCAGCGTTCTTGCCAAAAAAGCACTAAAACGGGCGACAGTTATTTTGCTCGCGGGCACGGGTGTATATCTGTAGTAAGCGCAAAACCGCAAGAACGTATCTCTGTGGGTCCTGTAGGCAGACTTGGTCGCTTCTGAGAACGCAGCACGACGATAAGCTCTTAATTCGCCATCCAGTATGGCCTCTTGCTGAACCACTCCTGTATAATGAAATTAAACGACGCTTGTGACATATTATTCGACATTTTTTCCATGTGCACTCGGTGTGCCACGTACGTTGCGTGGGGTAGCAAATGTAAACGGCTAATTGAGTCGGCAAGTTTATTGTTATTTGTAGAAATATACTTTGCTCGTATCCGAATATTGAAAATGGCACAAGTCATTAGCATGTCCCTCAGAATGTCACTGCCTTGCTTATTCCGAATGGCGAATCTATTTAGTGCATGGAGAGTTGTTGTGTTATCCGTATATAGCAGAACAACCGAGTTACACAGGGTGGGGCCCCATCTATGGATTGCTAGCGCAGCCGCAGCCAGTTCCTTTATGTTAATATGTGCAGTATTGAGTTCCTTAAAATCGCTCGCCCAGCGTGTATATAGCCAATCGGTAACGCGTGATTCCTTAACTAGGGCCGCTGCCCCAGCAACGCCGCTGGAATCTGTCACAATGTATGCAGCTTCGGGCCTCGCCTTGCGGAGAAAACAGGACGTGCCATTGAAGTAAATGCATAAATCGAGAATAGCCTGTAGCGACAGCTTTAAATCACGGGAGACGCGAGCGCGATGATTCTGCTTTCTAAGTTTGCTCATCTGGTCAATGAGCCGGCGGAGGGCGGGTCTCACTGAATGGATAACCGACGCAACCCAGTTTAGGCGACCTATAAGCACCTGAAATTCACGCTTTGTAGCGGTTCTGTTTTTGCTTCCCCACTCCCTAAGGGTACGAACGACGTCCGTGAGCTTCTGATTGGGGATGGAAAGTATTCCGGATTCCGAGTCAATGTTAATACCTAGAAAAGTGATGTTTTTGGAGGGGGAGACACACTTATCCCAACTTATTGTAAAGCCCAGGTTCTGTAGGAGTTGGAGCAATATGTCCATCGCTTGTCTACATTCTTGTTCTGTTGCTGCGCGTATGAAGAAGTCGTCTAGGAAACAAATTATGGCCTGTAATCCCCGGCGATTCATCATTCGAACGACGGACTGGGTAATTTTATGAAAAGCTCCAACGCTCAGGGACGCACCGAAGGGTAAACGAGTGTCTACTAAGTACGTATAATCTTTATCTTCCCTGAAGCGCCATTTTAGCCCCGTAGCTCGCCTCGAGTCTATGCTAATCGCAGCGTGCCGATAAGCATTTTTAAGGTCCACTTTCGCCATGTACCAGCCTTTATCGATCATATTAACAGCAGAGTCTACCGTAACAAAAGTGTGTTTTTCAGGATTCGCATGACTGTTTAAACTTAGGCCGTCGGGTTGGGAGCAGTCGTGAATAAGGCGAATGGAACCATCTTCTTTTACAACGCATGAAATGGGGCTAACTATTTCTGGTTCATAATCAACTTTTACATATCTTCCCATGTCGATTTCCTTCTGGATTTGTTCTTCAACTTTTGTACGATACACTGTCTCAGCTTTTTTGCTATTCGGGAGGTTAACTTTCGTAAGAGGTACACCGGGTGTTATAATGTCAAAACCTTCTGAAATTCCGTTAGCCAGGTAGACGAGATCGGGGTCGTTTTGCAGTTCTGTAAGCCATGTGTCCATGTTATCTTTAAGCGGGCTAGAGACGCTTCCAACTCAGTGCTTGTGCTCGGGGTGCCGTTTATGGCAACCCTGGATAATGCAGACATGAGCAAATTTACAGTCGCGGTACAGGCACCCCTTAGTTGTTTGGAAGTTTTTGCAAATTTCGGACCCACTAGCGGGGTCTATGGGTGCTTTTGTGCGGGGTGCCGTTGGGGCGTTACGGGTGAGTCGTGTGCGTGGGCCCAGGTCCGACGACAGGTATTTGAGACCGAGGTGAAAACTATCCTCACCCCATGCAATTTGTCCGGCTGCTTGTTGGATGCGATACTCCTGGTCCAGCAACATGACGCGCTCACGAGGGTATGTTTGCAAGTACTCTCCCATTTTTATCAGGTACTTGAGGTGCCCTAATATCGCCGGTAGTGTGCACGGGAGTTGCCCGGAACGTAACAGTTGGGCCAGGATGCGCGAAGCACCAACAAGGTATTGTGAAACGGAGATGTCAGTGGGACTAGGCTTAGGCGCGCGAGGCTGTGTGAGGATGCGAGCGTTACCGAGTTGTATGACGTCCTCCTCGTGTGGGGCTAGGACGAGTCCACAAAAATCTTGCACGAGTAGGGCTTTTACCGTACCTGCAGGGCGGCCATCGAGCCATGGGTCGTGTGTCGTTTCGCCGGCTTGTGCTTGTTGCAGTACATTGTCTGCCTCCTGTACTGACTTAAGGAGATCCTCTATATTCTGGTCTCTAAGCGTTGTGGCTGTTGCTGGGGCAGCGGACGGGAGTGTCCCAGCTTTCTCCGCGGGAATGCTGTCAGACGCTGTTGAATTCCCGTCGTCTGGCGATTTAAGCTGCTGTATAACTTTGGTCAGCGCGATAGTTTGACCCGTGGTTAATTTAAGCTTTGCGATTGAACTAGAGTCTGTTTCCGCGAGCAGCTCGAGGTCATCCAATTCCTCCTTAATAAGCTTATCGATCGTACTTTGGCGTACCTTACGTTCGAGCAAGTAGCTAGTAAACTGCTCAATGTTTGCTTCCATTTTTTTTATGTTTAATTATTTGCCAAAGCACAAAGAAAAGAAAAAGAAATTATCGCTTTCCGACAGTAAATTGTCACCATAGGCACAGTTATTGTTTTCGTCACAATATCCTTTCAACTATCCAATTTTGCTCGTTATTTGATTTCGTCACAATAAAACTCTCAGTCGGGCTTATTATTTCGTCACAGAACCATTTTATCCCAGTATATTTTTACAACTTTATTGTGTTAAAAGCAGTCCGATTTTTGCGTTCTAATGCATTCGCCGCCAGCAAGCTAGTTGGTGTGATCTGTCACACCGGAGATGAGACGGGGTTTAAATAGACAGAGGGGGGCGTGTGAGGGGCTCGGTGCCTGCTGCTAGGGGATTACTCAGGAGTGAGCATGCAAGCAAGAACATCTGTAAAATAAACATAGAGGCCATAATTCGGCCTGCTATCGCGTTCGCCGGTAGTGTGCCCCCACTCCCGCAGACAGGGAGGCGGGAACAAAAAACATGTTTAAACACAATTAACAAATAAACACTTAATTGTCCAATAAAGTCACGATTCATTGAAAGCACTCTGTTTCAAAAACACTCAACGCGAAGTCCAACAAGCCTACAAAATACAACACAGCCATATAGGAAAGGGATACTTGTATGACACCCTTAAATGGTCCATAAAAGAAGAAATAAATTGGCAATAGAATTGGCGTTTTAAAAAGCGAGATCGTTTCTGGACAACATTTACTATGTACTTGAGGCTAACCATGTTTTCAATCGCTAAATGTCGTTATAGTGTCATTAATAAATGCACGAGAACAAAGGTAAAAAAGATATGAAAGCCCAAGAGGCTGTTTATTTTTGGTCTCTGGATGTGTGCGGTTTGGATGTGAACTCAGAAAAGTACATTACACCTGTGTAAACCATGTGAACTGAATGTTTTTGTTCACGTTGTGAGTATGTGAGGGTGAGTTTGTGTGAGGGCATGTGTGTGAAGGTGTGTGCGTTAGGGTATGTGTGAGGGTGTGTGTGTGAGGGTGTATGTGTGTGTGAGGCTGTGTGTGTATGTGTGAGATTGTGTGCATGTGAGGGTATGTGCGTCGATGTGTGTGAATGTGTGTGTATGTGTGTGGGAGTATATGTGTCTATATGTCTGTGTATGTGTGTGAATATTGGGCCAGAAGGTCACGGCACCGTGCTTTTTGTGAATACCGGAACAGACGGTCACGGTACCGTGCGTTTTGTGAATACCGGAACAGAGGGTCACGGCACCGTACGTTTTGTGAATACCGGAACAGAGGGTCACGGTACCGTGCCTTTTTTGAATACCGGAACAGAGGGTCACGGTACCGTGCGTTTTGTGAATACCGAAACAGAGGGTCACGGCACCGTGCGTTTTGTGAATACCGGAACAGAGGGTCACTTTACCGTACGTTTCCAATACTTTTTTCTGTTTCGCAGAAAACATTTTTTCTGCTGACTCAGAAAAGAGACGTGCCCGTAAAACTGAAATGCCTATTGACTGACCGCTTTTTTTTTTTTTTTTTTTTTTTTTTTGTTCTTGGCTGATGAAACACCGCTGTATATCTCGTATAAAACTAAGTGCATCGGTTTATATAACGATAATAAAAAAACCGTTGTCATTTGCAGAAGTGTTGTAAACTCTTTAAAATTAAAAAAAAAAGAAGCTTATCTCTTCCAATAGAGAAAGAACACCCTCTTCCCTTTTGGGAGTAAAACAGAGTACTGATTGAAAATTAACCCCTTTAAAACAAAATTATCACTCCGGGCGGACCGCGTCTGACCTCAAAATTACCACCGTTTCTCCGCGTTTTTTTTTTTTGCACACGCATGGTAAGACATGTGATACCAGGTGCTCCCCCCATCCCACCCTGGGAAAAAACGTATTGAATATCAACGGTGAATCGTAGTAGGAATTGGCGCCGATGTGATATCGAGCATATCATTGCCAGGAAATGACGTCACAATAACACATAGAAAACGAAGTGATTACACTCTGCAAACTGTTATCGTTCAGTATATCTGTTGGCAGGATGGAGAGATCGCCGAAGTGGAGGAGGAGAACGAGAGAGGGGAATGGGGCAGCCCGGTTGAGTTCATTCTGTCTTGTCTGGGCTACGCCGTGGGCTTGGGCAACGTCTGGAGGTTCCCATATCTGTGCTACGAGAATGGCGGGGGTGAGTAAAGAAGATCTGTTTAGACCATTCAGGTCAAAAGACCATTGCGAAATAAAGACCACACTGGAATAAAAACCATTTCGGAATAAAAACCATGTCAAAGTGAGGGCGACACTGGAATCTAAACCATTTTGGAATTCTTATTTATGTGGCAAACATTTGCAAATCTGTTCTGTTCATAGACATTCTCCCACCGCTATCTGCCGATTAGAGAATCCTCGCATGTATGATCATATGCTGTTGTGTTGTACTGCTTTTGTGCGCCACACTGAATCTGGATGTAACTTTCCTTCATAATTAAATAAATTCAGTACATCTGAGGCGAGGGAAAGCTTAGCCTTGTTTCTCGTCCTCCGCTCTGCCGATTAAAATCGGGTCAAAAAAATGTTCAGTTAAAAAGAACCAAGAGTTTTGGCCAATGTCTAATCATCAACAACAAAAAATTGCCCTGGCTTGGTGTAAATTTTTCTAGAAAAATAAGAAATGATCACCAGCTGTTTTTGACAGACTGGGATGAGAAATAAGACTATTTTTAGCCTTAACCAACCAGGGATTCCTTGCCGTTAAACATGAACGTTTGCCCAAACCGTCGCAATCCGTGACGAGATTTGCATCAACTTTCTTTCAAGCAACATTTGAAGTTTTCACGATACTTTTCTAAAAGATTAAACAGATTTCAGTTTAAAAAACACACCCAGGGTATTTGCGTTTATATAGGCCATTTTAACTTTTTATTTACACCAGAAAAAGGTTCTCTTTCGACAATAAATGTAAATGATATGAACAGATGCACCCCGTTATCATTTTAACACACGTAATTAAGCTGTATGGTTTCAGTTTTATGATTCCTAAAAGCCGTGTAAATAAAGAAATAATGAATAAAACGACAGTCAAAAACTCAGAACAGAATAAATCCTTTATTTACATAAATTAGAATATCATTTTTTTTAAATTTATTTAATGAAAGGTAACTGCAAATGTTACCGGTGTTAGTGTGTTCTTTCTTTGCCTCCCCCCACCCCCCCCCCCCCAAAAAAAGGTTCTTTTTTTGTCTGTTTTTGTTACGAATAATTCATTCAATACTAAAGCTTAAGAAAGGATTATCTGAATTGAAGAACGGTTTTCAAAAAAGGCGTGCCCTTTCAGAGCTCTATTTAAATATTTCAAGATTTTAGATGGTAAATATTTTATAAGCAATAAAATGTTTTGCCAGCATTTCAATGGGTACTTTTATTAAGTTTTCATCATTTTAAATTAATTATTATTTCTTAAATAAAGCTTATATATTGGCGTGCATGGTCGTGTCTGTGGCCTGTCGAACAACTTTCCGTGTCTGCTTTTTAACCATCTTTTGATTTGTTTGCTTTGATCCTTAGATTATATCGAGATTGAGATTATATTGAGAGTTCAGGTGCGTTTTCGATCCCCTGCCTAACTGAGTTATAATTTCAGGTGTGTTTCCCACTAAGTATTTGATTATGTTGACATTTGAGGTGTATTCTTATCTCCAATGTTAATATTTCAGGTGCGTTTTTGATCCCGTACGCGATCATGTTGACATTTCAGGTGCGTTTCTGATCCCGTACGCGATCATGTTGACATTTCAGGTGCGTTTTTGATCCCGTACGCCATCATGTTGACATTCCAGGTGCGTTTTTGATCCCGTACGCCATCATGTTGACATTTCAGGTGCGTTTTTGATCCCGTACGCCATCATGTTGACATTCCAGGTGCGTTTTTGATCCCGTACGCCATCATGTTGACAGTCCAGGTGCGTTTTTGATCCCGTACGCGATCATGTTGATATTCCAGGTGCGTTTTTGATCCCGTACGCGATCATGTTGACATTTCAGGTGCGTTTTTGATCCCGTACGCCATCATGTTGACATTCCAGGTGCGTTTTTGATCCCGTACGCCATCATGTTGACAGTCCAGGTGCGTTTTTGATCCCGTACGCGATCATGTTGATATTCCAGGTGCGTTTTTGATCCCGTATGCCATCATGTTGATATTCCAGGTGCGTTTTTGATCCCGTACGCCATCATGTTGACAGTCCAGGTGCGTTTTTGATCCCGTACGCGATCATGTTGATATTCCAGGTGCGTTTTTGATCCCGTACGCGATCATGTTGACATTTCAGGTGCGTTTTTGATCCCGTACGCCATCATGTTGACATTCCAGGTGCGTTTTTGATCCCGTACGCCATCATGTTGACGTTCGTGGGCATCCCGTGCTTCATGATTGAGCTGACCCTAGGACAATACGCGGGTGCCGGACCTCTCACAGTCTGGACTGTGTCGCCTCTTTTCCAGGGTAAGTATAGCTGTTTTCCAGGGTAAGTACAGCTGTTTTCCAGGGTGAGTACAGCTGTTATAAAGAGTAAATACAGCTGTTATCCATGGTACATACAGCTGTTATCCAGGGTACATACAGCTGTTTTCCAGGGTCTATACAGCTGTTTGCCAGGGCCGTGCAGATGTTTTCCAAGGTGCATGGACTTTTTACAGGGGCTGGTAAGCTTTTATTTGGGGTATGGAGAGCCGTTTTTAAGGAATAAAAGTTAATACTATTGTTTCCAAGACCAGGTGCAATAATGTCCCCTTTCCTTTATCGGGACAGGTGCAATAGTGTCCCCTTTGCCAGGCAGGTGCAATAATGGTTCCTTTAAAAGGACAGGTGCATCACTGTCCCCTTTGCAAGGACACGTCCTTTCAAATGACATTTAGCAATGGCTATCTTTCTATAAACTTTATTTCCCTAAGCTCCAATCAAGACAGCGACGTTCCATCAGCGTTGCACCCAGCGTAGGAACAACGTCAGATTTTGACTGTTTATGGAAGTCGAAACAACGTCTAGCTTCCGACGTAGGAAAGATGTCGATTATCCGAAGTCTAATCAACGTTGCGTAAATGCTGCAAAAAGAAGTCAAAACAACGTCGTCTATCTCGGGACATTGTATAGACGACGTGATGCATAAACCTCGGGACAATAATAATATACAAGCGCCGTCTTGACAGCGACAATCGTACTGTGGTCACTCTCCATCACAGTATCCCATCAGTTGGTTATTCAGTACCGCAGGATCAAGTCGATTTCTATGAATATGTTTCAAATGTAGGTGGGGAAAAAAGTTGCGCGCTCCTCAAATTCTCGTATTTCAGTGCTTAGCTCAGTCTATGTGTGAGTTAACCTGTCATGGCTACCACTTCCGGTGAGCGATAACGCGAGGAGGTTGTGATGTGGTTGTTCTCCCGAGATCTACAAAACCTCGATTTTCCGACGTCTATTCAAACGTTGCACTAAAGACGTTGATTAGACGTCGGAGAAAGTTGCGTTTTGGTTTCGATCAAAGGCAACGTCTAAACAATATACAACTGTGAAATGGTTAGGAGGGTGACACGTGGCTAGGAGGGTGACACGTGGCTAGGAGGGTGACACGTGGCTAGGAGGATGGTTTTGTGCACCCCAGGGGTGGAATGTTACACGAGGGGAAGCCCAGTTCTTGCTCCAGTTAGATGTTTTGACGCTTTGACGTGTGCGTTTTGACGGAAAATTACGATACATTTTTTTACACCGAATTCTGCATCACCCCGTATTTGTATGGTTCTTTTGTTTACAAAATGGAAAGCGATAATTTATTTAGTTGTAGGCTACATGGCTACAAAATGCCTAGCCCAATGGCTGCTTTCATAATTTCGATAATTGCTTATAGTTAAGCAGAGAGAAACGGGAATAAATAAGATGGACAGCTTTATGCCCAAACGACAAGATATTAATTTCATTCCATCGATATTCTTGCAGGTGCGATGTTTGGTATTTTTGTAGTGGGTTCACATCGCTTTCTAAAATCATGATGACAACAGAAATTGTTTTTTTGTTTTTACATCGCGAAAAGTTAGACGACGTAAATCATATCTGAATGCCTAGTTATAAGAACAAAGGACCTGCCTGAATGTAAAAACAGCAACAAAATAGTAAACCATAAAAAGGAAAACAAAGTATACTTTTAAAAAGCAAAATCACGTGACAGTTATCAACATACAGGTAGAAGTTATCACGCTACAGTATGTTTTACAAGTACCAGATATCGCCCATTCGCATTAATGTACCGAGATACCGGAGTCCGCAAGTGACCTTGACCTCCCCCCTTCACGTGACCTTTACTTCTGCGAGTGACCATACTCCGCCGTGCACGTGACTTTAACCCCCTCGCACGTGATATCTACCTGCGCGTACGAGACTTTAACCACGTCCGCGCAGGTAACATTACTCCTCGCGCAAGTGACCTTAAACAGCCCCTTCCTGCGTAACTTCAAGCCCCGAGCACGTGACCTTAACCCTCCGGACTCATGATTTTAAGTCCCGCGCACGTGATTTCAATCCTCACGCACGTGACTTTAACGCTCTAGCTGCACACATTACTTAAGCCCCGCCGTGCACGTAACCTTGGCCTTCTCCCTCGTCCCGTAACGTAACATCCCCCCCCTCCCCCCGCGAATGTGACCTTAACCAGGACTGCAAGTGACATTCGCCCCCTCCACCGCACACTAACCTTACCTATCCCATCCCCCCGCACACGTGACCCTATCCACCCCACCTCACGCGAACACGACCTTAACCAGCCCTGCAAGTGACATTCACCCCCTCCTCCGCACACTGACCTTATCTATCCCATCCCCCACCCCCCCTCCCCCCGCACACGTGACCCTATCCACCCTCCCCTCCCCCCCCCCCCCTTCACGCGAACGTGACCTTCAGCCTGGCGCTCACGTGTCTCATATTGCAGGCATCGGCATCGGCATGTTGGTCATCTCATTCATTGGCTGCATCTACTACAACATGATCATCGGCTGGTCCCTCTACTACATGTTCGCGTCGTTCGCCTCGGAGCTGCCCTGGTCGCACTGCGGCAATGACTACAACACGAAACGTGAGTACTTTTCCTTCTTTATATTCAATAAAACACGCAGTATCTGGCTGAACTGAATGTTAATTTGACTAAAAAAATAAGAGCAGGGTACACGCCACTTTCTTGGTTTAAGTGGTTTGTCTGACCTTCCAAACCCTGACAAATACGACCGTTTTGTTGTATATGTGGACGTTATGTTTGCTTACGTCTGGATGTCGAACATTCCATAGGCGAACTTCTGTCGTGACCCCTCTAAACACGATGTTGTTTCTTAAGCTCCAAGGAAGTTGAACCGGCCGGGAACTAAAAGTTGAGGGGGGGGGGGGGGGGAGGGGAGGGGAGGCATATGATGCCACTTGTATATCAATTTACGTGACACTATGTCGTGGCCTAACAACAATTTTGTCACCGGAAAAGCGGAATTTTATCACGTCAAAAGGGAAGAAATATACTCTCTTCTATTATTTAAACTCGAGTCTCCGATTAATTTATTTTCTCTTTTACTTGAATTTACTGGCATTTTCTTACACGCGACCGGGTCTCCGCTTCCATTTTTAACAACCCTGCCGCTGGTATGAGAACGAGGTTATTTTCTCCCCGACCCCAGCTAGACAGACAGTTTCAGGAACCTTCCAAGGTCGAGCGACCTCTCGATGGATATCTTACTGTACTTAAGTTTTGTCTCAACCCTCCCCCTCCCCTACTCCCCCACCGGATGCCGGGGAGGGTGGGGCACTAAATATATATTACTGCGAGCATCACAAAAATAAAACGCAAAACAAGGGGATAATTATGGGGCAAGAGGCAGTGTCAACTTTGTCAAAAGGGAGGGGGGGGATAATTTTAATGCAATACTCTGTGCTCACTAAAAGGTCTGTTTTTTTTCTTTGTTTCAAACTATACTTCGTAGTTTGGTTAAAAAGGGGGTATTGTTTCTAAATTTCTAAATTCTAAAAGAGTCATTTTAAAAAGTCACGCACACACATGGTAACCAGCTGCTACATGAGTGGCCGCCCGGCGATTGCCCCTACTCCAGTTCATGAAGACCCGTGGTAACCAGCTGGTACGTGAGTGGCTCCCGGACCCAAAACATTCTTTTATCTTTTTCATTTTGGTTTTACCCAGTTTGCTACTCCAAGACTGAGGCGGAAGAATGTGAGAAAGATAAACGTAACATCTTCATCGGTTCCAAATGCTACACCGAAGACGACTTCAATGAGAAAGGCAACTACACGAACTACACGTGTGAATATCACAAAGAAGGCGAAACGTATGAGTATCTCCTCGAGGAGGGGAAACTTGACGAGAGCGAGTACAACAAAACCATGCCGTGTGATTACGAGAGGTACATCAAAGAACAGTACTGGCAGAGAACAGGAGCTAGCGAAGAGTACTTCAAGTGAGTGTAAACAAAAGTATTAACGTAGCAGTACCGTGATATTATATTTAAAATTTTCTCGAGATCTCTGGAAATATCTAAATAAATAAATAAAATAAAATAATTTATAAAATACTCGAGGGAGCGACAGTGTGTTCCCTCCCATCTGTCTTTAAAATAATTACCCTAAAATTCACCATTCTTGTGTTGTTGATGTTGCTGCGGTTGTTGCTGTTTCTGCGGTTGTTGATGTTGTTGATGTTATTGCTGTTGTTGATGTTGTATAGCCGTGGCATGCTGGACAGAAGCGACCGCATTGAGGACGCGGATTACATGATTTGGGAACTCACTCTAGTTCTGCTCCTGGCGTGGATCCTCTGTTACTTGTGTGTGGTGCGAGGCATCAAGTCTTCCGGAAAGGTATGGAAACACAGTCAACGGTGTAGCTATAAACTGATGTGCGCAAATATATGTCAAACAATGCCCTTACAGAAACATAGTCAACGGTGTGGCTATAAACTGATGTGCGCAAATATATGTCAAACAATGCCCTTATAGAAACTCAATCAACGGTGCAACTATAAACTGATGTGCGTAAATATATTACACAATACCTTTCTGGGAAGCTCATTCTGGAGTGTAAACATTGGCCATATTAGAA
The DNA here is from genome assembly GCA_949752745.1 of Protula sp. h YS-2021. Taxonomy (NCBI): domain Eukaryota; kingdom Metazoa; phylum Annelida; class Polychaeta; order Sabellida; family Serpulidae; genus Protula; species Protula sp. h YS-2021. The sequence goes on from OX457028.1 coordinate 82,411,109, forward strand.
ATAAAGAAATAATAATAAAAGTAATAATATAAATATTAAATAGGGAAGAAAAGGACCACCCCAAATTTTTATTCCTCACATATTTTTATATTTGCATTATATTTTTAAATACATGTATGTTTGGTTTTGTTAATGCTTAAGTATGGTTGTTTCATGTTTGTGTTGTTTTATTGGATTTATTTTATGACTGTGTTGTGTTTTATTGTGTTTATTTTATGACTGTGTGGGGTTTTATTGGGTTTATTTTATGGCTGCATTGTGTTTTATTGGGTTTATTTTATGACTGTGTTGTGTTTTAATGGGTTTATTTTATGACTGTGTAGGGTTTTATTGGATTTATTTTATGGTTGTGTTGTGTTTTAGGCTGTCTATTTCACGGCAACTTTCCCATACTTGATCCTGGTGATCTTGTTCTTCCGCGGCGTGACGCTAGAGGGCGCTGGGGAGGGTATAAAATTCTACATCATCCCCAAGTGGGACCAGCTTGCCAAGCCCAAGGTATGGGCCGACGCCGCCGGGCAAATCTTCTTCAGCTTGAGTGTGGGCTTCGGCGGCCTCATGACGTTTGCGTCCTACAACAAATACAACAACAACATCTACAGGTGTGTTGACACAGGTCCACCAATGTTGACATGAGTCTATGAAATGTTGACACATTTTATTTTATTATCACAAATTTATTGCCACGGCATTCTCTTTGATCCCTAGAAAAGCCATACCGTTATCTTAAATTCCTTCTTTTTTTTTTTACAATTGAGCCCCAGAAATAGGAACACCGGGGATGGGCCTTTTCTTCGTAATGCATTATAACTATTGAAAGGGAACTTTTAAAAGTGGTCTTATTTGTCAAGTGTTTCCATTTGAGGGCTGTTACTGTCCTTAACCCCTACCCCTTCCCCCTAACCCCCCCCCCCCCCCCACCAGTGTTACAATCACCTTAAAAAAGAAAAAAAAAAACAAACAAATAAATAAATAATAAAAAATAAATAAAATAATTTATAAGTAGGACCACCAAATTGACAGTCCAAAAGTGTTTTTAATTCAGAAGCGGTCTTTCTTAGAGATACCGCTGTATCTTTGTTGGTATATACAATGTAATTTTATATACAATACGCAGCGCCTAAATTTATTCTAGATACACTACATCAAAAATGAACTCTGTCAACAATAAATTGTGTCAACAATAAACTGGGTCAACAATAAATAAGCCATTGTTTTATTTTCTAGGGACACCCTGATTGTAGCCATTGGCAACTGCTTGACCAGTTTCTTCGCTGGCTTTGTTATCTTCTCCATACTGGGCCACATGGCCCATATCCTAGGCAAAGACGTCGATGACGTGGCCACGTCAGGTATGACGTCATTTCCTGTATTTTGTTTGGGCTTATAATTCTATTTATCTTTTTGAGATATAGTGTAATGTTGATGTTTTACAGAGAATATGATACTTTAAAATTTAGTATGTTTTCAGCAATGCCCAGTGGAGAACGTCCTTGACCCTAGTACATGCGCACCTAATATAAACAATTAAATGCCTTGTTGCTTTTTAGTTTTTAACAATATCACCTAAAACCTGTAGCCTCAAATTGCATATCTGTTCCGCGTTTGAATTTTGCACGTGTGTGTTTCCAGGCTCTGGATTGGCTTTCATAGCGTACCCGGAAGTGGTGACCTACTTACCTGTCAGCCAATTATGGTCCGTTCTGTTTTTCTTCATGCTACTGACTCTCGGTCTTGACAGTCAGGTGCGGCATCAACTTTTTGTTTAACACCTAGAATTTAGTGTTAAGTCAGTGATGGGTTGTTTGTTTGTTTGTTTGTTTTTAAATAGATATTACATATTTGAGAAGACTGATTGGAAATAGCGCACCATGCTTGCTCGTCCTTCTTAGAACCAAGCATGCGTACTCGAATATCTGTTATCGATCGACTGCAAGGAATCAATAAAATAGCTACTTGTTATCATATGTGGTGCCATGCGTGTCCATAAACGAGGAGAGACGTGGGGGGGGGGAGGGGGTGGTGGTCATTTTGAGGCCAGACTCGGTCAGCACGGAGGGCAAATTTCATTCAGTACCCCCTCGCTTCCCACAACAAGTGGGTTCCTTTAAAATGGCAGCATGCATCTCTAAACTCATGACATTACGACAATTATATTGGATTCTATTTTCGGTGTGTAGTTTGCCGGGATAGAGAATCTGATGACAGCCGTTGTGGACACTTTCCCCAGCCTGAGGAGCAAAAAGTGGCTAGTGTCCGGGGCACTCTGTACCATCCTCTTCATCACCGGCTTCTCAATGTGCACTCGTGTAAGTCGTCCAAACAACCTTATTTTAGAGTTACTTCTATAAAGGAGAGTAGAAGACAAGGGGGGTGGGGTGGGGGAAGACACAGAGCCATGTCAATTTGGAGTTCCTTTTTTCTACAAGTATGAAGTATAAATTTATAGATATTTTCAGTGTTTCAATACTGCATTCTATGCCGAATGGTTATTTTCTTTTTTAAAGAATTTTTTTTCGGTTTTAGGCTGGCTTCTATTGGCTGGAATTAATGGGTTATTACTCTAGCGGTTGGTCGCTGGTACTTATAGGCTTGGCCGAATCCATGGTGATAGGCTGGGTCTATACGGCCAAGAGGCTCATGAAGGACATAGAGGATATGGTTGGCTTTAGGCTCTACCCTCACTGGTGGGTGTGCTGGACCTTCATCACACCAGTCCTTCTTATTGTAAGTAGCGCTGGGAGATAATACCACGTATCTGTCTGTCTGCCTGTCTATCTATGCCTGCCTGTTTGCCTGTCTGTCTGTCTCTGTGTCTCTCTGTCTGTCTCTGCTGGTCTGACTATCTATCTATCTATCTATCTATCTATCTATCTATCTATCTATCTATCTATCTGTCTAACTGTCTGTCTGTCTGTCTATCTATCTATCCGTCTATCTATCTATCTATCTATCTATCTATCTATCTATCTATCTGTCTAACTGTCTGTCTGTCTGTCTCTGTGTCTCTCTGTCTGTCTGTGCTGGTCTGACTATCTGTCTGTCTATCTATCTATCTATCTATCTATCTATCTATCTATCTATCTATCTATCTATCTATCCATCTATATATCTATCTATCTGTCTAACTGTCTGTCTGTCTATCTATCTATCTATCTATCTATCGATCTATCTATCTATCTATCTATCTATCTATCTATCTGTCTATGTATGTATGTGTGTATGTATGTATGTATGTATCTATCTATCTGTCTCTCTCTCTATCTATTTGTCTATCAAGCTGTCTGTCTATCTAGCTGTCTGTCTGTCTGTCTGAACATTGCGCTTATTTCCATGTGGGTTTCCATCTGCTAAACCATTTTGGTCTTTAGTCACCGTTCCTTAGCACCATATCACAGCACGCAAGAAAGTTCAGGAACAGCCGCTACATTTGGACAACCGATTGAGACCATCCATTGTTTGTTTACAGGCCATTCTTGGGTTCAACATTTACGACACAACGCCACTGTCAGTGGGTGACTACGAGCTGCCCGAGTGGTCGCAGGCCCTAGGCTGGCTCATGGCCGTCGCCTCCGTGGCTATGATTCCCGTCGTCGGTGTGTGGGTCGTCTACCGATCCTACAAAAACACATACTACGATGGCTTGAGCTTCGGCAGGGTGAGTTTGTTCTTCTTCTTTTTTTTTTTCCTTTTTTTTATTTTTTTTGTTTGTTTGTTTGTTTTTTTTTTGTTTTCTTTTTTTTTATACTGGAGGGGTGGTTTTAAACAAATACTGCACTAAATTTCTAAAATAGATCCAGAATGTCACAGCGCATTATTCATACCTTTTTGCAGTTACAATCCTTTTGTTTTGGCTGTAGAGTGTAAGGCCAGTCAAACGCTCTCATGGAATGGGGTCATCCAGTCCCAATAGCCAAAGTGTTAGTCATAATGCAATCTTGTCATTAGTCATTATGCTCTCATATAACGTTGTCGGCATGCCCAGTCCCTGACATCCCGTTGGTATATAACACCTGACCTCTGGAGATATAGAGTCTGTTGTGTTTAAACACAAAGCGCATATATGTAAAAAGTAGTTCCTGTTTTTTTTTCGATAACAGTTCTATTTTCGAGGACAATACGACCCGTGCAGTGTTTATCGACCTGCGTCGTGACGTCACATCCCATATAAGGTGTATCGGTCTGCGTCGTGAGGTCATTGACGTGTAGTGTGTGTCTTGTTGCACCTGATGTGAATAAATTAGAATGAAGAAAATAATCACAAATTAAGACACTGGATCGACAACGTAAACAATTATCCACTCCCCTTCCGCCCCCTCTCCCGCAGTCATTGAACATTACAGGTCACGTGTTTTGTATCTGTTGCATGTTTAATCTGTTACCCGTTTTTCTAATCACTTTGCAGAGGCTGTTGAAGTTAACACAACCGACGGATGAATGGTTGCCGGCGCCAGAGAAGCGCCGACGCGCCAAAACGCAAGAAAACGGCATGAAGATATCGCCCACACCGGCGTACACAGTCGGCGACGATAACGTCCCACAGAAAGGCGATTTCGACAACCCTGGCTACACCGAGGACAGCGGCAACGAGGCGGGAACGAGATTATAAGCAGGCGATTAGAAAGAGTGGTTTTTTTACTTGCAATTTGTTAGCCCAAACGTGTAGCTTTTCTCTGACGGACAGTTCTATGAGTCGGGAGGGCGGGAGAGAGGGAGGGGATGGGGGGGGGGAACTGTGCATAACGTGTAATAGCTCTGTGTTTATGTTAGGGATGCCTCCATCCAGTCTTGCACAGTTTTTTTTTTTTTTTTTGTACCAAATAATAATAACAAAATTCAAATGGTTTAGGACAGCCAGAAATTAGACACACACAGACCTTGTTTGTTTCGATTATTTGCCGCCGTCGGCTAAATAACCAAGTTCTGTGTCGGCATATTATTATAAGGAGTAGTTCTCCTTTCTGCTGTGTGTTTCTGTTATATTGTTTTCTGTTTCGGTGAAGAGATGTATGACCGCTGCTGTGCCACAATAACGAACGATGGAGTATACCAGCTCGCGAGTCTGACCACGCCCCCACCCCCACCCCCAGTCACGTCATCCGCATGTGTGTGTGTGATTGACAGGGGTAAACTGAAATGCGATTGGTCGTCTGTTCTGGTGTATATTTAAGTGCGATTCACATCATCCGAAGGCAGGTTATGTTGAGTCGTGAAATACGTGGTAGTTCACCAGCGACGTGGTAGCTCGGGCAAGCGACCACCCATAATTTGACCAGATGCACCGATAACATTACGGCGGATCCGACCGATGTAACATGTAAAAAACCGTTTTTGCTGGCACTGTGGTGGCCAACTTAAAGTTCATTGGTTTGGATAAGGCGTGCAAATTGCAACTGCGGCAATGTTGAAATGAAAGGACAATTACCATCTCCATTTAGAAGATAAAGGGCAACAATTTGTAAAAGAAAAAAAAAAAAAAGAGAGAGAGAGAGAGAGAGAGAGAGAGAGAGAGAGAGAGAGAGAGATACAAAGAAAAGGAAAAAATAAGAAAAATAAAATTGAATGGGGGGGGGATAGTCCTCGGGGGGAATTGTCTGGGGGGGGGGAATTGTCCCGTTCCCATGAATTACATAACAACCCCACGGCGCTGCCATCATTGCTAAGCTATACACGTGTTTTCTCTTTTTTAATATTCTACACGTTTGCAATTTTAAACCATTGGGAAGAAAAACGAAAGAATTGCCAGTGTAAAAGGGTTCACCCCTATACTGAAATTTATGTCAGGTTTAAATTGATTGAATTAACTTCCAGATTGATTATTAGGATATGTACAGTTCTTGTAATTCCACAGTTTGGAATACTTGGAGAGTTTCGATGAACTCAAACAATGAGCTGAATCATAAATGAGCCGTGTGCGGGACTTCAGTGATGTGCGCATATAATGGCCACAGTTCCGCAAAAGTCAAATAGACGGATCAAGCCAGGAAGAAAAAAAAATAACCTCACCACCAAAAAAAAAAAAAAAAAATAGAAAGAAAGAAAAAAAGCACTGTGGGGACAGTGGATCGCATTGATCTATGGCAGCTTCGTCAGTACTCGCTACTGGCTCGATTTTTTTTGACGATTTTCAGCCTTTGTCCCTGTAACCCTGGATCCAGTTATTTGGTTAGAAGGTGTAACCTTCCTGCGGTCGATTAATCGATCACTCAGCATCGGATTATTTGATCGTATATGTTTTAATTATATGTGTAAATTGTGTGTTTATACTAAAGGCATGACTGTGTGTTTCTGCACAAACATATCGAACCTATTGAGAGGAACATATTGAGAGGAACATATTAAGAGGAACATGTCGAGAGGAACATGTTGAGAGGAATATGTTGAGAGGAATATGTTGAGAGGAACTTGTTGAGAAGAACATGTTGATAGGTACATGTTGAGAGGAACATATCATGCGGTCGGGTCGTACATTCCATTCTTCTACTGCGATTTATTTTAGATTTATTACAGCCCGTTGTAAGAAATGATATTTTACATGCAGGCTTATTTAGTTTATATTTTAGCTCGCTCTTCCCATTTTAAAGTATACTTAACCAAATATTTGTTTCATTTTCTATTATACAGGCATTTTTGCATATTTTTAAAAGATGTTTCAAACATCAGAATTGCTTCATTGAAATATTTATAGATATTATAAACAATCTGTGAAACTCGACCATATCATTAACCGGCAAATCGCGTTGGTAAAAATCACCCAATCTCTAATTAAAACATAAATATTTGTTTTTTTTTTTAACGTTTTGATGATTTTACTTTACTTTATGCCACAGATTTAAAATATTTAGGCAAGTATGTCACACTGTTCGTGAAATGACATTCAACCGAAATGAAGAGTTTCTGGTTTACCCTGTTTCAGTAGCCAAGTTGTAATTGCCATTGTTAACATAACTTGGGGGAATGCTATGATCTGATTGGTCGATTCTTAAGCCAATAATTTCTCAATATAGACAAGAAACGCAAACAAGCACAAGTATTGCGGTGTTTTGTGACTACTTTTCAGTTAAGTCATGCAATAAAGTATGTGTTGACTTATTACAAGTCAACATAAAAACATTGTTGATCAGTTAGTAAAATGTTAACCTTTTCCGTACTGGCTAGTAATACCTGATGTTCACTCAGAATAAATCAGTACCTGGTAATTAGTTTGTTTCTTATTACTGAAGAAGTGCACCTTATATCCTTATTGATCCCCTAGAATAATTTTAAGATCAATTTCACGCCGCTCTAAAACTGGCAGCTTGCCATGATTTCATAAAATTTGTCTGAAAATTCACTCAGTCACTGCTTGAATTTGGCAAAGCGGTATGCCACATAAAGCTATGGTTGGTTGTCAGGGGTTGCCTAACAACAGAAATACAACTAATAATCCATCGATAAATAAAGGTTAATTGCGAGGTGTATATGTAAATATTTACCGTAAAACACGGAGTGTTATAATCACATTCTCCTTAGGCCTGTATTTTGTTCGAAATGTCGAAAAAATTACAGTTGTTTTTTTTTTTTTCTTGCTTATCCAATAAATAAATGAATAAATAAATAAAGTGTTAGTCGCGTATTTAAAAATTCACATTTAAACAATGAAAAAGAAAAATAAACAAATGAATTACTAAATAAATAATAACAAAGCTGTGTTGTTTTTTTCTACTGTGTGAAATATTAAAGAAATGTTTTTTTTTATTTTCTATGTATATGTTTGTTATTGGAAGATAAAGAAAGCCAGTTCTGTAGGAATGAAATAAAAGAAATCAGTGACTTCATCTGACGTCGTGTTCTTGGAGTTTTCTGCAGGGGGTGGGAGGGAGCGGGAGATGGGGGGAGGGGGGAGGGGGGGTGAGCAAGGAAAATGGTGTTATTATTTATATATGTGATTTCTTTCGATACAGCTAATTGGGTCATTGTCCATGCAAAAATATGACCGTAAAACCTTGTTTAATGTTTACTGTAAAGGAATTAAATTTAAACAATGGATGATTTGTCTGTATTGTTTCAGTGTTGAGATACGTCATATCTTAACTCCTAGCATACAACAAAACAGCTTCCAGACGTCATTATGTCCTGACTTATATCAATGGGTTTATTATCGTTCCTTCTAATCCGACAACTTTCCGGAGTATTTCCGCATCTCGCAGAGGACTCATCATTTATTTCCTTTGTGATTCTGGAGTAATTAAAATCTCCTGAGAGAGAAAAAAAAACAAATAGCGGACATCTTATTGTATTTGTTGGTACCTTTTGTGTCTTGTTTGAAAGCATCTCCGGTAACATCACGGTGCGAGTGCCCTGTCACCCCACCCCCATAAACACCTCTATAAAAAGCGCCGCCCCTTTCAAAACATTATCTGTGTAAAAAGCAACCTTGGGGAGAACATGTGAACTGACGGCTATCCTTGAAATCTGGATATGAATTGAAGTGAATAGAACATTAAGTTAACTGGAGTTGTTCAAGAGGAGCACAACATATAGCAAAATATTTAGTTCTGGAAATAAAGTGAAAAAAAAAACAAAACCGAAAAAGTTAGGCAGTTTGAAAGAGAAAGAATTACAGCTTCAAGCCAAGAGTAAGTGAAATCTTTGTAAATAAACAAGAAAAGAAAGGGGTAGGTTTTTTTTTGGACTGGTATGTGGGCGGAACTGCAGAGGTCTACACACACACACACACACACACACACACTCTCTCTCTCTCTCTCTCTCTCTCTCTCTCTCTCTATCTCTATCTCTTCCTTTCTCTCTCTGTCTCTCTTTTTCTCTGTTTATTTGTCTGTCTTGCTCTCTCTTTCTCTGTCTCTCTGTCTGTCTGTCTTTCCCCTAACCTCTCTCTCTCTCTTCTCTCTCAGCGCCCTCTATTCTCTCTCTCTCTCAATATATATATACTGTGATACCTGGCATTGTGCCCCCCTGATTAGAGGGCAAATTGCCCTTCCCTAATTCACATATCGGGTGAAGAACCCACCCCTTCACATTTGCGTACCAGGTGATCTGCCCCAACCCCCTCACATTTGTGTACATCTGCCCCACCCCCATTTGCTTTCAAGTTGGCAAAGCAATTTTTCTTTTATACTTTTGGGCTTTTTTTTTAAACAGGTAGACATCTTTAAATGAAATTTTGAATGCTAATTTTAGACGCAAATTATATGGAAGGTATTTAATTGAATGATTGTCATCATGTGATATGAATTTTATGTGTATAAAAATAATTGCAATTCATGCAATCCAAAATTGAAATATAATTGTGATCCTCGGAAAGAGTGCTACACTGGCTATGGTAACTAGAGGAAATGATTTCGGTAATAATTAGTAAGAACTGGTTAATTCGGACAATGTTTGGGCTGACAAGGTTTGTCCGGAATAGTCGGGTGTCCGGATTAGTCGGGTGTCAGGGTTAGTCGGGTGTCCGGATTAGTCGGGTGTCCGGGTTACTCAGATTGTACAAAAATGGCTTTTTTTACTGTGGTACATTCAGTGGCATTGAAAACTGTATCTTAGCAAAAGTAATTGCATTCCATTCTAGAAAAGGCGGACTTCGCAAGTAAAAACAATACTGGATAGATAAAGTCTTCGCCCCCCTCCCCCCCTCCCCCCCCCTCCCCCCCTCCCCCCACCTCCCCCTAAAAAAAAAGAAGAAAAACTCAGCTTCATACGACTCGTAGCCGCGGACATCAAAGGCTTTGTGAACTCAGCATCAAATGACTCGAAGCCACAGCGAATGCTTCGGCTTTTAGCGGATCCAGAGTTAGTACTCATTATGATCAGATCCATGTGGAAGAGTATCAAAGGCCTTTACACGTTACAGCTCGGAATAACAATCAGCAAACAAATACTTCATTCATAGAGACCGAATGAAGATATCGGGAATTGCACTGTTTCATCTTTAGCCGATTTTGTCACACAATACACAGTATACAACAGAATCCCCCCTCCGCCCCGGAAACCGAACAGCCAGTCGGACTGACCCGAAGTAGTTTTGCTTTAGCAGAGGGGCGTAGTCACTATTTGTAGGGCTCCTCATCATGAGAGGTATCGTGAATAGGGCGACTGGAGTGTTGTCCTACATGTGGTCCCATTTGTGAGCTTGTCCCATTTGTGAACTGGTCCCATTTGTGAGCTTGTCCCATTTGTGAACTGGTCCCATTTGTAAGCTTGTCCCATTTGTAAGCTGGTCCCATTTGTGAGCTGGTCCCATTTGTGAACTGGTCCCATATGTGAGCTGGTCCCATTTGTGAACTGGTCCCATTTGTGAGCTAGTCCGTTTTGTGAGCTTGTCCGTTCTGTGAACTGGTCCCATTTGTGTACTGGTCGCATTTGTGAGCTAGTCCCATTTGTGAGATGGTCCCATTTGTGAGCTGGTCCGTTTTGTCAGCTGGTCCCATTTTCCCTCTAGTCCTAACCCATTTTGTTGTAATAATTAATGTACGCAAATAAAAAAAAACAGACAAACAACCAAAAAAAAAAAAAACAATACACAGCCGCTTAATAAGGCTGGGGGGGGGGGGGGGCTCTTCTTTATGTGATTGTTGTGGCCTAGCACAAGAAATCAGAATTTCCCAAGTGTGACGTCACGATACCCGAAGTACCAAAACAAAATAAATAACTAAGTAAATATATAAACGTGTTGAAAGCAAGGCAATGTTAAAATTATCCAATCTTAAAGTAATGAAATTTAATTCTTGATAAAATTTTAATACATACATGGATTTTTTAATAACCTACTCAATGAGTACCGGCTGCAATTTTTAGTTACACTTTTGGTTCGTTTTCGAAAAACCTTGCAAAATGAACTTTATTGTTCATGGATATCTTCCAGAAATAACCCTACAAAATTTGACTTATATTGTGAAAAAATGTATTATTGAAAAAGAAGTGCATAGCATTCAACCAATGGTTAATTGCAATATGACTTATATTGTGAAAAAAAAATGTTATTGAATAAGAAGTACATAGCATTCAACCAATGGTTAATTGCAATTGAAAGACACAATACTAAGGTGATCATTATTGACCCATTGCCAATAAAATTCTATTTCACGTTTTAAGAAAGACTTTTATCTTTACAATAAAAATATAAACCCTAAGATTTATTCACACTCCATAAGACAAAAATAAACGCTATAAGACAAAGTCGTTTTTGGTCTTACAAATAATTAGTTTTTTTTTCTTTTGACTTTTGACTTAAGCAAAGAGATTAGACCTTTAGACATTCACTAAGTAATAAAAGTGGCTGATTTTCTTATAGCTTAATTATATGATTCTATAATTATTGCAATTATAAACTAGATTTTTTTTTGATAATACATATCTGTTTTCAAATTATCTTTAAGCCATATACACATTTTTTGTCGTTCTGAACCAAATGTCTGAAAAAAACCGAACACGAAACGAACGAAAAAAAATTATGCATTTGTTAATTAACTCTTCAGCTGTCCAACTGCGCAGCTGCGAAACCCGGTACTGAGTGTATTTGGCAGCTGTGAAACATGACAATAACCATGATCACTGGGCCGCGGTGGGGGGCGGAAGGGGGAGGTGGCATTGAACAATAAAAACAAACGAAGATAAAACCAACGAAAAATACGATAAGACAAAAAAAAAAAGATTCCCGGAAAAACTTGCCAATCTTTATTTAACACTTAGTCTGCTGATCTGTACGGACGGGCATACTTTCATGTCAAATAGTTAAAAAAATAAAACAAATCAGCTTTCCATTGAGTATTACCAGATTCGCCCTCAGTTGCAGCCATTGTCGTCCTTTATCCGCTGACTTCACACTGAACTCATGGTGACAAATCCGTCTCTATATAATCGAATAGGGGCCTATAAAAGGACAGGGCAAGCCTACAAAAGGGACAGTTCGGACTAGGGTTCGGATTTGAGGAATCTGTAGGACGCAAAGTAACTCGCAACAGGAAAGGGTAAAAAGACAGGATATAAGAAATCAAATTGTTGCCTTAAAGTGTGGGTGTGACGTCATGAATTCTCACCCAGTAGGGTTTTTTTTTTGTTTTTGTTTTTGTGTGTGTGTGTTTTTTTTAATTTATTAGTTGTTACATTATTATTTATGCACAAAATACGAAAATAAAGAATCAACATAAGTAAAAATGTAACTATTAAAAATAAACATATTCAAGATAAATGTGTTGGGGTTTTGTCTTCAAGATTTGAGGAAGCAAAGACTGAAATTGAGAAATAATGCAAAGTCGATGAAGCAAAATAATAATAATAATAATAATAATAATTATAATAATAATAATAATAATAATAATAATAATAATAATAATAATAATAATAATAACAGACAGTAATAAAACTTTATCTAATTGTATATATTTTTGATATATCTGAAAAAATTTCAGATTTAGATTTCAAATCATTTTTGGATATATCGAAATGTATGTTGGATCTCAAAACATAAATTTTGATATCAATGAATTTGCAGAGATATCAAAAATATTTATTGCTATCAAAAATAATTTAAAGATATATGAAATTTATTCTTAGAGAACAAAGTTTCATATTTGATGGCAAAATATTAAGTTTGAACTGATTTATTTGTTGTTTTTTGTTTATATCAAGAAGTTGTTTTAGATATCATTTTTTTACAGAATGATAATTTTTTATTTATGTTCTGAAATCTGTAAAGGATTTTTCATCTCAAAAATTACTTAATGATATCAAAATATCAGTCTATTTCTGATATCTATCTTCATTTTTTTACTACAAATAAATGAAGCATTTTTGTGCTAAGAACGTGTTCTTATTATTGATATAAATAATTCAATTTTATATATCCAAAATTTAATTGACAGTTCATGAAATTTTATTTAAGTTGGTGCAAAAAACTTTTTTATCTTTTGCTTTCTAAAATAAAATTATTGACAATAAAATGTAAATTAATGAGAGCTATATTGATTTATTGATATCTTCTAATTCTAAATTTGATATCAGATATTAGTATTGAATGTTGCAAGGATATTCCATAGTTTTCGCTGCATATGAAGACATAATACAAATACGTTGTCTTTACTCACTTGTGGCAAAATTGCCCACAAAATTCGTAATCTAAGTGTTTTTTTCTTCACTGAAACAGGACCAAAGTTTCGATTTACAAGGCCTATGCATACCGCTCGTTTCTTATTCTGAAGGCCATATCGAAAATGTCTCAAATGAACTGCTTTGCTTTAGCTGATTCTGAACCAAGAATGGCGCGCATTTTACCGGTTATCCTCTACCTAAGCGTCGCGTGGAATACGCTAACAGATGCAGATGATGTGAGCGACGCACCCAGGGCAGGCGGATGGATGGACTCCAAGCAGAACCAGATAGTATGTCCCTGTTTATTATTTTTATTTATTTTGTGTCGATATTTATTGCGAAGTTAAATTTACAAAGGCGCTGTAATTTCTTGCAGAGTGCTTTGCATTTTTATTTCCGAAATTGTTCTCATAAGGCTATTATTTACTTGCATTTCTAAACAGGAATTCCTTACCCGGTACCAGTACCTGGGCGAGAGGTCCCCGGACGCCGCATTACGTCATCTCAGCAAAGTGAGACCGGACCGGGCGTTTGAGGAAGCAGTCAAAATGTTCCAACAAAGAGTTGGGTTGCCCGCAACAGGTGAACATTTATTGCCTAATATGAAAATATATGTAAATATAAAATGATCGATCAAAAAAAAAAAAAACCCTGTGAAATAGAGGACTAAAGTAAAAAGAGAGATATTGTAGCTTTATTTTTGATAGTTTGTCGATAGGATTTTAAATTTTATAGGGTCAAATAAAGGATTACAATTAAATTACAAAATCAAATGCGAAAAACCATGAAAACGGTAATAAGAAATTTTAAATGATTTAAAAGGCAAATATTAATTTTGAATGATAATTATAAAAATTTCTGTAAGAAAAACTGAAAGTTAGCAGTCTTGCTGACAGGAGCCACATGAGTCACATTTGGTGAAACTAATCTTTTGATCGAAACCACATAACAAAACAACAACAATAACAACAACAATGACAACAAAAATAATAAGAATAATAATAACAATAATAACAGCAGCAACAACGACAACAATAATAATAATAACAGTAATAATAAGTGTAATGACAAAGCTAACAATAATAATAGCAATAATAGCAATAATAATAATAATAATAATAATAAAATATATGCTAGCCATGTAATTCTGTTGCACTGTCAGAAACTCGTCAGCTTTGTAACCTTTCGTCAACATTTCGTTACAAATTTGTAGCATTCGTCTAAAGTTTGTCGAAATGACAATATAAAATGATCAGTTTCGCAAGCATTTGACGACAGAGCATTATTTGCGTGTTTATTTCAATTTCAAACTTTTACAGGACAAGTAGATCCAGAGACGAAGGCTTGGATGGAGAAACCGCGCTGTGGTAACCCTGATGTAACCACCGATGACGTCATTCCGTCGCCCAATGACACCACGACGCCACACAGAGCAAAGAGATTCACAGTTTTGCGTACGCCATACAAAATCCACTAAATATTCACCCTCTCACCCCCGTCCCCTCCCCCCCCGCCCCCTCCCCCTCCCCCCGCCGCCTCCCTCCCGCCCGTGTCCTCATCAATATAAGCTCTTGTGTATATAATTCTGTTACATGTTCTTTCTCTATTACATTTAATGAAAAAAGAAAAAGGATTTTAAAAGAATTTTACAGGACACACACAGCATTGTGGACGCACGCGGATTTCGGAAATGTTGACGTACACGCATTGTCGGGAATGTTGACGCACATACATTGTCGGGAATGTTGGAGTACGCGCATTGGCGGGAAAGGGAACACACACAGATTGTACTTTTATGTACATCAACAATTTATATACTGATGGGGAGGTAGCTGAGAGAATAAAACAATGAATGTATGATTTCAGGGGGCGGTCCCTGGACAAAGCATGACCTTACCTATCGCATCGCGAGCTACCCCAATACGCACCCCAAGCTGCCGCGCAGGAAAATCAGAGAATACGTAAGTAATGGTGGCCGAGGGAGGGTGCTGCACAAAACAATCGATATACGAGGGAGGGTGCTGCACAAAACAATCGATATACGAGGGAGGGTGCTGCACAAAACAATCGATATACGAGGGAGGGTGCTGCATAAAGCAAATGATGTACGAGGGAGGGTGCTGCACAAAACAATCGATATACGAGGGAGGGTGCTGCATAAAACAATCGATGTACGAGGGAGGGTGCTGCAGAAAGCAATCGATATACGCGGGAGGGTGTTGTACAAAACAATCGATGTACGAGGGAGGGTGCTGTGCAAAACAATCGATATACGAGGGAGGGTGCTGTGCAAAACAATCGATATACGAGGGAGGGTGCTGCACAAAGCAATCGATATAGAGGGAGGGTGCTGCATAAAACAATCGATCTACGAGGGAGGGTGCTGTGCAAAACAATCGATATACGAGGGAGGGTGCTGTACAAAACATCAATGTACGAGGGAGGGTGCTGTACAAAACAAATGATGTATGAGGGAGGGTGCTGTACAAAACAATCGATGCACGAGGGAGGGTGCTGTACAAAACAAATGATGTACGAGGGAGGGTGCTGCACAAAACAATCGATGTACGAGGGAGGGTGCTGCACAAAACAATCGATATAAGAGGGAGGGTGCTGTACAAAACAATCAATGTTCGAGGGAGGGTGCTGTACAAAACAAATGATGTATGAGGGAGGGTGCTGTACAAAACAATCGATGCACGAGGGAGGGTGCTGTACAAAACAAATGATGTACGAGGGAGGGTGCTGCACAAAACAATCGATGTACGAGGGAGGGTGCTGCACAAAACAATCGATATACGAGGGAGGGTGCTGTACAAAACAATCAATGTACGAGGGAGGGTGCTGTACAAAACAATCGATGTACGAGGGAGGGTGCTGTACAAAACAAATGATGTACCAGGGAGGGTGCTGCACAAAACAATCGATGTACGAGGGAGGGTGCTGTACAAAACAAATGATGTACGAGGGAGGGTGCTGCACAAAACAATCGATGTACGAGGGAGGGTGCTGCACAAAACAATCGATGTACGAGGGAGGGTGCTGTACAAAACAACCGATATACGAGGGAGGATGCTGTATAAAATAATCGATGTACGAGGGAGGGTGCTGCACAAAACAATCGATATACGAGGGAGGGTGCTGTACAAAACAATCGATATATGAGGGAGGGTGCTGCATAAAACACTCGATATACGAGGGAGGGTGCTGCACAAAACAATCGATATACGAGGGAGGGTGCTGCAGAAAGCAATCGATATACGCGGGAGGGTGTTGTACAAAAAAATCGATGTACGAGGGAGGGTGCTGCATAAAACAATCGATATACGAGGGAGGGTGCTGCACAAAACAATCGATATAGAGGGAGGGTGCTGCATAAAACAATCGATATACGAGGGAGGGTGCTGCACAAAACAATCGATATACGAGGGAGGGTGCTGCATAAAACAACCATCATCCCACACACCCAATGAAAAGCAGTCTTGAAGCCCTAATGTAATCCACTTTCTCCCTTCTCTGTCCCTCCCTCCCTTTGAATGAAATACACTGTACATACATATGTAACCCCTAGAAGTGAAAATGACAAAGGAATATTTTGTACACGACAATGAAACGGAAAGCAAATGAATGTCCTTTCAAAAAATATCTATTTTATTTTAGGAATCCAGAGTTATTGTCACAACATCTATCCTAAATTGTCGGAGAGTGCCGATTGAGCTATTTCCGGAACTTGGCGAAGACGAAATGCTGTCTTTTATGCTGCTTTTAAAATAACCCGACTATATTGTCCTACCCCTGGCATTTGGGGGTCCTTTCCCCCTCCAAGTCCCTCCCACACGAATCCAAGTTTCCACTTAAGGAGAAAGTCCTCGGCCTCCGGGAAAAAAATAAACTATGTAGTTTCTGAACTTCCCCCCTCCTCCACCCCCTTACACCACCCCCGTCCCACATGCACCAAAGACTATGTGAGTGAGATGGTCTCACTTTCAGACCCCCCCCCCCCCCACCTCCCCACCCCCGTCCAATAGCCACCATAGACAGTCAGTCGGGTGATGTTCCGTCTTGATTTCTAATCCATTTTTATGTTTTTACATGCAGTTCACCTCAGTTCTACTTTTTAGATAGAAAAAGCGTTCAAGCTTTGGTCTGACATCTCACCGGTGACCTTCACCCCAGTGTTGAGCGGTGAAGACATCACAATTCTATTTACATCCGGGTACCATGGGGACGGATATGGATTTGACGGCAGATCCGGAGTGCTGGCCCACACGTTCTATCCTAGAAGCCAAAGAAGTGGGGATATTCATTTCGACGATGACGAAATCTGGACTTTTCAAGCTCCAAGTAAAGGTCAGTAAAGGTCAGCCTTAATGTCCTTGAAAAAGTGAAAAGCAAGCAAAAGTAAAGAACTGCCTAACGCCCTCGCTTGTACACTTTAAGTCAGTAATCGTTCCTTTGCGTTTTAGAGCTGTATTCCAGATAAATATCAAACCAGACCTCCATATTTTATTCTTTATTTACTTTAGCTATTCTTTATTTATCTATTATTTATTTATTTATTTATTATTTTCAGCAATTGCTCTAAATCTTTATGCGGAAATAGTAAATATTGTAGAACGCACAGAAGAGTAATAAAAATATGTAAAGCGTATTTTTACCAGCGGGTGCATGCGAAGCCTTGATGGGGGTGGGGGGGGGGAGGGGGGAGGGGGGAGGGGGGAGGGGGAGGGGGAAGGTTAATTTTCAAGAAGCAAATATAGTTATTTGTTGTTTGTTGTGAGACAAAAGATCAGTGCATATTCTTTAACATTCAGACAGCGTCTGATACAAAAATTATGTTAAAACTCATTTTATAGTGTTTTTGAAGTTGTTGCTCTGTGTTGTTCTGTGTTGCCCTATGTTGCTCTGTGTTGTCCTGTGTGTTTACCGGTGTTGCTCTGTGTTGTCCTGTAATGCTCTATGTTGTACTGTGTTGCTTTGTGTTGTCTTGTGTTGTTCTGTGTTGTCCTGCAATGCTCTATGTTGTCCTGTGTTGCTTTGTGCTGTCCTGTGTTGCTCTGTGTTGTCCTGTGTTGCTTTGTGCTGTCCTGTGTTGCTCTGTGTTGTCCTGTGTTGTCCTGTGTTGCTCTGTGTTATCCTGTGTTGCTCTATGTTGTCCTGTGTTGCTTTGTGTTGTCTTGTGTTGTTCTGTGTTGTTCTGTGTTGCTCTGTGTTGTCCTGTGTTATCTTGTGTTGCTCTGTGTTGTCCTGTGTTGCTCTGACAAGAGCACTGTATGTACCTAAAATGATGACAAACAAAAAGTCTGGTGGAGGAAAGTATGGTAGAACAAATGAAACTGGCTTGTCAAAACCAAACTGCAGGTTGTTACATTCAGGGTTAAATGAAAAATTAATAAATGTTACAAGGTATAACACTTAGTATGCATTAGAAAATTAATATTTTAGCTACATGCCTTTTGGTATTAAGAATGAAACTTTGGACAAAATCAATCAATTTATTTATAATTAATTTGTTTTAATTAAAATTAGTTAGACCGCAAAAACAAAAAAGCAGTTACAGCACTAGTAAAAAATTACAGCACTTGAATACGGTTACAATCCTATGTACGGTTACAGCCCTATGTACGGTTACAGTCCTATGTACGGTTACAGTCCTATGTACGGTTACAGTCCTATGTACGGTTACAGCCCTATGTACGGTTACAGCCCTATGTACGGTTACAGTCCTATGTACGGTTACAGCCCTATGTACGGTTACAGCTCTCTGTACGGTTACAGTCCTATGTACGGTTACAGCCCTATGTACGGTTACAGCTCTCTGTACGGTTACAGTCCTATGTACGGTTACAGCCCTATGTACGGTTACAGTCCTATGTACGGTTACAGCCCTATGTACGGTTACAGCTCTCTGTACGGTTACAGTCCTATGTACGGTTACAGCCCTATGTACGGTTACAGTCCTATGTACGGTTACAGCCCTATGTACGGTTACAGTCCTATGTACGGTTACAGCCCTATGTACGGTTACAGCACTAGTGTATGAAAAACACTTGCCATTTTACAGTGTACATTCGCTGAGCTAGTGTGGGAGAGTCGTAAGATTTTCTAGTTTACAAGAAGGCGTACTACTGTGTGACCGTTTGTACTACTGTAACAGAAGCCTTGTACTAGTGTAACAGAAGCACTGTATCTATGTAACAGAAACCCTACACTCGTTTAACATATATACTGTACCGGTGTAACAGATGTCGTGTACTAGTGTAACAGAAGCACTGTACCGGTGTAATAGAAGTCCTGTACTAGTGTAACAGAAGTACTGTACTAGTGTAACAGAAGGACTGTGTCGGTGTAACAGAAGCCCTGTACTAGTATAACAGAAGGACTGTAACGGTGTAACGGAAGCCCTGTACTAGTGTAACAGAAGCACTGTGTCAGTGTAACAGAAGCCCTGTACTAGTGTAACAAAAGCACTGTGTCAGTGTAACAGAAGCCCTGTACTAGTGTAACAGAAGGACTGTAACGGTGTAACAGAAGCCCTGTACTTGTGTAACAGAAGCCCTGTACTTGAGTTACAGCAGCGCTAGTGTCTGTTCTTACAGGTACTGATTTGTTCCAAGTGGCGGCGCACGAGGCAGGCCATGCGCTAGGCCTAGGCCACTCGCTCGATCGCCAGGCCAAAATGTACGCCTACTACTCGTACGATTCGGCCTACAGCCTCCACATTGATGACGTCAGAGGGATACAAGCTCTTTACGGTAACGTGTAGTGTGTAGGAGAAAATCCGGTGCAGTCTGGACGAGATTATAGCTGTCACTTAATATTTCATCGAAGAAATAATTCAATTATAAGAGATATAGAAAAGTACAAGTAGAGCTTCCAAAAAGAATAAATATAAACTTGGCATTTTGTTTGATTTTTTATACATATAAAATACTTCTGCCACTTTATACAAATAAACAAAAGCTTTCCAAGCCTTTTCTTGCAGTCGAAAAATTCGCTTGTGTTAGAGGTTGTTTACACAGTGTAAGCTCGATTACGGCAATGTAGTATTTCTCTGTCTTCAGGGGAGATTCCTGATCCCGTGACCTCCACCAGTACAACGACAGCGAAGCCAACCAGCACCAGGCAACCAGCCACAGCGCCAACCAGCACCAGTATCACTACCACCACAGCGACTACAACCGCCACACCTTTAGCACCAACCACAATCACCGAACTACCAACCACAACCACCGAACCACCAACCACAAATATCTTCTGTAGGAGAGGTCCTATTGACGCCATAACGTATGACGAGGATTTGAACTTATTCGCTTTTAAAGGTGATCACAAGAAATTCCCTATGGCACCTATGATATGACATTGTAGTAATTCATTGTTCTGTAATTTTTTCTTTCTCTCTTTCGTTCTCTCTTTCTTCAGTTCTTTCTTTCTCTCTCTCTCTGTCTCTCTCTCTCTGTCTCTCTCTCTCTCTCTCTCTCTCTCTCTGTGTGTGTCTCTTTCTTTCTTTCTTTCTTTCTCTCCTATTCTTTCTTTCATTCTATCTTTCTTTCTATTTTTCCTTCCCGCTTTCGTCCATCCTCTTTCTTTCTTTCTTTCTTTCTTTCTTTCTTTCTTTCATGCATTCTTTCGTTCACTTTCTTCTGTTCTCTCTCTCTCTCTCTCTCTCTCTCTCTCTCTCTCTCTCTCTCTCTCTCTCTCTCTCTCTCTTTCTCTTTCTTATTTCCGACGTGGTTTTATTTTCGGTGTGGTCTTGGTTCGAGCTTCTGCTGAATATAAAAAGTAGGACATTTTTATATTTTTACTTCAAGTCAACCTGTTCTTTCTTTTTTTCTCTTTCTTTCTTTCTTTTTTTTCTTTCTTTCTTTCTTTCTTTCTTTCTTTCTTTCTTTCTTTCTTTCTTTCTTTCTTTCTTTAATGCATTCTTTCGTTCACTTTCTTCTGTTCTCTCTCTCTCTCTCTCTCTCTCTCTCTCTCTCTCTCTCTCTCTCTCTCTATTTCCGACGTGGTTTTATTTTCGGTGTGGTCTTGGTTCGAGCTTGTGCTGAATATAAAAAGTAGGACATTTTTATATTTTTAGTTCAAGTCAACCTGTTCTTTCTTTTTTCTCTTTCTTTCTTTCTTTCTTTCTTTTTTTTACTTACTTTCTTTCTTTCTTTCTATTTTTCTTTCTTTCTTCCTTCCTTCCTGCCTTCCTTTCTCTTTCTCCCCATCTGTTTCTTCTGTCTCTGCATTTCTGCTTTTCTCTCTTGTCTCTTTGTTCTTCTATGCAATGCTTTGGTCATCCAGGTATACTTTTCCTGTTACATCACTTAATCTGGGAGCCCCGGGCAATGCCATTAATTATGTGAACCTTTTGTATATCTTTTTATATATATGCTTTGTATTTATCTGAGCAGACAATCAAGTGCTGATGCTCACTGGCGGACATATACAGGAGGGCTATCCGCAAACAATCACCGACACCCTCAGCATCGACGGACCGCTCGACGCCGCGCTCTTCATCCCGGAACGACGCGAGGAACGGCGCACGCGCACTTGCTACTACAACTGGCGCGGAAGGAGGTTTCTCTACTGGTGTACCCGCTCCTACGTCATCAGCGAATCAGCTCATTACATCTTCAAGGTAAGAAATTAAATAAAAGTGGAATGGCAAGGGCTTGTGCGCAAAAATTTCAGAAAATATTGTCTAAAAACTATTTAAAAAATTCAACACCCTTACCCTTCTATTTTATGATTATGTTACAGTTCGTTTAAAGTATTATTATATCATGGGGGGGGGGGGGGGGAGGGTGGAGACTATTGGTTTGGGTGTTGTCCTTCTGACTCTCCGGCTATTACTCCTACCCGGATAATCTATTTCCCATATATTTTAGCATATAAATAACCTATAGTATCGAGCAGGCGCTCGTTTTTTTGTCCTTGACCCAAATTTTAAGGTCACAATCGCCGCCATCTTGGATCTTCAATTTCAATTGCTGCTATGACCTCTAAAATGATTTGGTTATTATTATTTTTAATTTATTATCATTATTACTGTTATGTTATTTATTACTACCATAACTATTTTTTTTTAATTTGTGACTTGCTTATGTAACCTACCAAACTATTTCAGAATGACCTCGTATACGTTTTCGACAAAGACGGCTCCATGAAGGAAGCTCTCATATCAGACGTCTTTCCCAGAATTCCTAGCGGCGTTGACGCAGCCTTCTTCGGCACTGATTCTCACGTATATTTCACAAAAGGTGGACATTTTATTGATTGATTTATTTATTTGTTATTGTTTTGTTTATGCAATTTACGCATTAGTAACGTGTGATGATTTATTGTCCATTTATCCTATGTTACGATTTTAAACGCTGGTTAAAGTCGGTCTGTTGGCCTGAAAGAGAAGATGTCTTTCGGGAGTGTAAGACAATGATATTAACCAAACCAACTACAAGACAACAGCAACATTAACAACAACAACAACAACAACAAAGGCTTGTGGTTAGAAACAAAACAACAAAAAAAAAACAAAGGCTTGTGGTCAGACAAGAACAATAACAACAGCAACAACAACAAGATAGTACCGGTAAATAATATATAAATTAATATATAATATATTTTGATGTGATATTTTGACGTCTTCACTCACCATGTTTTCTTCTGTTAAATTTGCTAGGGAATAAATTCTGGAAAACTGCCTTGTTGACAACAGACGATAAGACCCTTCGTTTTGAAACACCTTACGAGTACCCGAAGCTTTTCACGGATGTGACGTCACCGTTCCGAGGCCTGGCGGACGATTCTGTTGACGCGGGGCTGTTGGCACTTGACCGGAGCGGAGATCACACCAATTTTGTATTCAAAGACGATCGATATTATCAAATTATTGTGAACGTCGAAAGTGGACTTGTAAGTTTGCTATTGATGCTCACCCCAACCCCACTACCACCCCTAACCCCCACCCAACCACTCGTAAACCCACCACCACCCTAACCTCCACCATCCCGCCACTCCAACCCCAGTACCCCAACCCCACTACCCCTACCCCACCATTCGCAGTCCCACCACCCTAATCCCAACCATTCCGCCACTCCAACCCAACTATCCCCAACCCCACTACTCCCAACCCAAAAACCCCACCACTCGCAACCCCACCACCCCAACACCCACTAACCCCGCCACCTCCACCCCACCACTCCCAACTCGACTACCCCCCCCCCCCCCCCAGTTGAAAACCGTCGAGTATTAAATGAACATACAGTTGATGTCATATCAACCATATGCTGATGACGTCTTTGTTAGATCTATGTTCATATGTTCAGTTTAACATCCTTAGTACATGACAAATTAATTAAAAAAATACCTAGGATCGTTAATTTTTATTGTAGTTGCAGTTGAAAGATTGTCATGTCAATAGAATGGATCCATGGTTTATTTTTAGAGTCCTTCCAGTGGGAACATAATGGAGGATGTATTCGGCTGCAACGACGCGGTTCATTCTTCGCCATTCGCCTTGAGACAACGGACTTCGCATATCCAAGCCCTGACTGACAGGAGCGTCAGTGTGGATAAACAAGGACACATTATAAACAGTGGACCACATGGGGACATTGTATTCAGTGGTCCCAACGGTGGCAGCGTCCATTTACGAGTTTCCATGACGTCATTGCTTGGGATACAAGTGCTTGTCACGCTGTTGATCATCCCATCGCCGTAATGTTTCGTGTTTACAGGAAGTGCATTTTTGTTTATTTAGTTTGTTTATTTTTTATGTTTATTTCAGTTTGTTTTCAGATAAACAATGTGTGTCCTTTTGTGTGTGTGTGTGACTTTACAGTGTTCATATATGGTACTGTAATTTTTATATTATTATTGAAAACATACATATGGCTACTGGAGCGAGGGTTAATGGAGAGGGAGGGGGAGGGGGCGAGGGGTGATGCGGGTTGCTGTGCAGTGATTACATTACGTAACCCAATTCATATGCGTTTGTATACCCTACTTACAACGTGGGCTTTAAGAAAGAGAAACCCAGTAAATATTGCGTTAGATAGACGCCATATCAACGTCGAGTTTTAGTTGTTTATGGAAGTCAAAACAACGCCCGCGTCTCTTTTCTAGAATCATAGTCACAGTCATAGTACGTCACAGTGCCCCTACCCTTGGGTTATACTGTCACTCCTCCGTCTCTGTCCCTACCCTTGAGTCGTACTATCACTCCTCCGTCACAGTGCCCCTACCCTTGGGTTATACTGTCACCCCTCCGTCACGGTGCCCCTAACCCTGAGTCATACTGTCACTCCTCCGTCTCAGTGCCCCTACCCTTGGCTTATACTGTCACGCAGGATATCTATCAAGTCCACGTATCGGTCTACTTTCAAAATGACCTGGCTATCAATTCCGGTGTTTAACAACGTATGGAGGTTGTTTGTTTTTTTGTTTTTTTTGGATGTTAGTCCTACGCCTATACAACACTTTTCGACGTCTATTCAATGTTGATTTCCGGATGTTTATTTAATGCTGTGCCAAAGACGTTGATTAGACGTCAGAAAAAGTCTTGGTTTGTTTGTATCCAAAAGCGACCTCTAAACAACGTTGCTTTCCAAACATCTATTCAACGTTGTATCAAAGACGTTGATAGGACGCTGATTTTAGATCGAAACCACCACAACGAGAGTACAACCAGAGTTAATGTCGTGCTTTGGTCGTGACGACTCTGGTTGCACTTTAGTATAACTTATTTGTCTTTGAAATGAACGTGACGGCCATTATTTTTATTTTATATTAAAGCGCATTTGCTGCTCTACTTTGATTTATCGTCAACAGATCGGAGGATTTGGTTAGTTTTTCCAGCAATTAAGTTAATGACAACTTTAAAGAGAGAAAAAAGCGCTTAAAATTTCTCATAAAGTGTGGAACAATCGCCGTCCATCATACAGGACACAAAAGCATTATTGCTACATGTGTTTTTATTTGCATTTTATTAATACTTAATATATTTAAGCGACGTTATATTGTAGCAATTAGTACTTTGTATGGTTTGAGAATGAAGACGGGGGTGAGGGGGGTGGGGGTGGGTGGATAGGGGGGGGTAGGGGGGGTAGGGAGGGAGGAATCTGGAGTTGACTTTTTATATGAAATAGCCAAGAAATAAAATTCAACAAACACATCACCAGATTTTGTTTCTTTTTTGCATAGAGAAATTGTGTTTGAATGCTACGAACAAAAACATTACGTACTGCTGGATCACCATCACCATCCCTCCTCATCCCTCCCACTTTTAATTTCCCATTAGTTTCCATACAATATGAGCATGGATAATTTGGAGACCTCGGTATTCAGGATGCCAGACACAATTTTTCAGACACGAATACCTGCCTAATTCGGACAAAGTCAGATAATTACGTCAACACAGATCTGACTAAAAAATATGACTGCTTCCGTTTGCCAACTTTTAATCCCTAATATCTAAAACTGCGTTACACAAATGCCTGATTTGTCCAGGACATTAAATAATATTGTCAACCGGGATTGAAAATTCTGGCAAAAGAAACGATTTAAATTTTGGTGAGAATCTTAAAACAGATCGGAGGTAGATCAGATTTCACCTTTCTTTTTAAAGAGAGTAGGGTGAAAAAAATTGCAAATGGGTAAAGTGCTATGTGAGGGCCTTTTTGAAGTCGGCACAACTTTACCTAAAACGCCAGCAACTCAAATAGCTACCCCTACCCCCCCTAAAATTGCAACCCCTTCCCCAAACAACAAAAACAATAATGCCTAAAACGCCAGCAGCTCCACGCCACCTCCTCCCCCCAAAATAGCAGCCCCTCTCCCCCACAATAGCACCCCTCCCCCCAAAAATAGCAGCCCCCCTAAAATAGCAGCCCCTCGGGAACAGGCCGAAACCGCCCCCGGTCGAAACCCCCCCCCCCCGGCCTCAACCCTCCCCCCGTCAACCCCCTCCCCGACTAAAACCCCCCAGGAGGCCTAAACTTCCCGACCCAAAACCCCCCCTGTTCTCAAAGAAAATATGCATTACTAATGACAATTTCTTCATTTATTTTCTGGCGCCTCTTTTCGCACTCGTGCGAAACAAAGCCATCTGCAAACCTACTCCGGAACTCGGAGTCGATTAACTGGAGCTGATCTCTTTAGGACTTGTTAGTATTGAAGCTATTCACTAGATTACTCATTCATGTGAATAACAATGATATAAGTCACATCTATCGCAAGAGAAATTGTAATTTGTAAACTCCGGCTGATCTCGCAACCGGCACATGAATTCCAATTTTGAATGTGCACACACTCATCAATTGTAAGAGCAATTGCAATTTCAAAAACTGAGTGCTATCATCAATGGATGTATGAAGTTTCTTTTATAGTGATGATCAATTCCTTCAGTGGTTCAGAAATTGCAATTTTAAACGCCGTGTGATCTCTTCAGTTGGCATCTGAAGTGTAATTAACAACGTGGATGTATCGCAACTACAAAATATAAAATAGACCTGACAACCGGGGGATTTTGGGTCAGGTGGGGGGTTTAAGCCGCAGGGGGGTTTTAGTCGGTGGAGGGGGGGGGGGTTGGCGGTGGGGGTTAGGGCCGGGGCGGTTCGGTCGTGGGGGGGGGGGGTTGGGCCTAGACTCAGCCCCCCCAAAATAGCAACCCCTTCTCCCCAAAAATAGCAAGCCCTGATCCCCAAACAATAAAAACAATAATACCTAAAACGCCAGCAACTCCACACCACCCGTCCCCCAAAAAATAGCAGCCCCACCCCCCCAAAAAATAGCCCCCCCCCCAAAAAAAAAATATATATATATATATATATATACCAGCCAATCCTCACAAATAGCGATCTCTCCCCCCATATAGTCAACCCTCACCCCCTCAAATTACAACCCTTTCCCCACAGAGCAAAAACAATAATACCTAAACCGTCAGAAACTCCACAGCACTTCATCCTCTTCCCCCCAAAAATAACAAAGAAACCAACAAAAACAACAAAAGCAACAAAATCAATAATACCTAAAACGTCTGAAAGGTTTTTTAAATGTGAGGATGTTACTCTAAAGTCCACATCTACCACACCCCAAGATGACAAAATAATAATAATAATAATAATAATAATAATAATAATAATAATAATAATAATAATAATAATAATAATAATAATAATAATAATAATAATAATAATAATAAAAATAATAATAATAATAATAATAATAATAATAATAATAATAATAATAATAATAATAATAATAATAATAATAATAATAATAATAATAATAATAATAATAATAATAATGATAATAATAATAATAATTATAATAAGAATAATAATAAAAATAATAACAATAATAATAACAATAATAATAATAATAATAATCAGAATAATCAGAATAATAATAATAATCAGAATAATAAAAGGACCAGGCTAAATCTGGTTTGGCATAAGCAATTATTATTTTTTGTTTTTGGTTTATTCTTTTTTTTCATTTATTCCATTATGATTGCGCTTACGATTATTATAACCATTATGCTGTGAATTAACGCGGTGTAATTCAATAAAACGGAATGTTCAAATTATTTTTAAAATTGGAATTTATTTGCTATTCGTATTAAATTTAAAATATCAATTACATTTATAAAAAGGGTTGCATTTCATGGTTTATTTCTTTACAGTTCTCTTGGGTGCAAATTCTTATTTAAAACAGTTGCTAGTCCATAATTATTTTTTCAATCCATTTTCTGTAATTTTCCTTTAATAAGTGCGCTTCAGAATGCACCCTAAATAAAAAAATAACCACAATGGCAGAATATTGATATTTCTTCTATCTAAATGCGGTAATACTAAGGGGTATTAGAATGAGGTCAAGGGTAGAACAGATTGAAATGAACGAAAAGAGAACATTTTATTTTTGCAACATGGCTAAACAAATAACTTCACTCAAATTAGATAATGGAGAAATAACCTTTAATAAAGACAAAATACTTATTGAAATTCGCTGCTTTTTCGTAACATTGTACCAGTCTAAATTGGACGACGAAGTAAATGTTACAAATTTAATGGATGATCCCGATTTTAATGGTTTACCTAAACTGACAGCAGAAGAACAAAGTCTCCTCAACGAGGATATCAGTATTGAGGAACTTCATGAATCCCTAGCTACTTGCAGCAATGGTAAGAATCCTGGGTGGGATGGACTAACTCTTGAATTCTACAAGACCTTCTGGTCTGAACTAGGCCCGAAACTTATGGACATGCTTAAATACTCTAAGAGAGTAGGAGTTCTCCCTCTTTCACAGCGCAGGGCAGTTATTACCCTTTTACATAAGAAAGGTAAAGATCCCATGTTGGTAAAAAGTTACAGACCCGTCTCATTACGTAACTGCGACTACAAAATATTGACAAAAGCACTAAGTCTCAGGATAAGTATGCTTGATGGTCACTTATTGCATGATTGCTTGTTATTTGTAGCATACGTTATGGTCACTTATTGCATACTTTTTGGACACTTATTGCATGCTTGATGGTCACTTATTATATGTTGGATGGTTGGTTATGGCACACTTGATGGTCACTTATTGTATACTTTATGGTGACTTATTGATAGATAGTTTATGGGCACTTATTGCATGCTTGATGGTCTCTGATTAATTCGCTCTCACCCACACACAACAAAAGTGTCCAAGGCAAAATAAGCTTCCAAAAATATTTTTACCCCCTTCACCCTCCCTTCTGCCCCCACCCCTTCCGAACAACAATCAAAGACATTTTGTCAAGTTTTCAATTGAATCTAAACTCAAAGGATGAAAAAGGAAAATCTAAATGTGAAGAAAGATAAAATTGTAAAAATAACAATTCCTTTTTAACCACTACTGAGGAGCAAATGACAGGAGACTGACATGTTTGAAGAACTAGATTTGTTTACGGCTGCCAGTCACACTGTCCATGAGTGCAACACCACTTAAATTTGAATGTCATATCATTTAAGGATAATCAAAATGCTTCCTCATTTGGATGATAGCTGACTTTTGATAAGCACAATTTCCACTCTTGAAAAAAATTGGATAGAATTATAATAATGATCTCAATGTGTGTGGGTGTGCTGTTTTTTTAGCAGAACAATAAATTTAAAACCACGTAACTTTTTACAAGTTGAATGTGTCTCAATGTGTGTGGGTGTGCTGTTTTTTTAGCAGAACAATAAATTTAAAACCACGTAACTTTTTACAAGTTGAATGTGTAGACTTCTAAATTTTGAAGATAGCTAAAGTTCGCCACCTTTAGACGGGGCTTTCCCTCACGTGCAATGTGAATAAATGTTGCCAAAAATTGCCTTATAAGGTAATATCGGAAACAGTCAAGTGTTTGAGACTGAGTAACATCAGATAGACTTTATTCTTTTTGTGAGCTGGACTGTGAAGACGCCTTTTTCGGGAAAAGAATCTTTTAAGATTTTTTTACCATGTTTCCAGGATAAAAGGTGCTTATTTGATTTTGGATAAATTTATACTTAAGTGTAACGAGTTTTATGGGCGGCGGGAGTCCAATGGTAGAGCTAAATGGCACCTGGAATCGTAGTGTTGACCTTCAACTAAGTCGGTCTTTGTCACCGTATCATGTTTCCCGCATTTTCTCCACGATTCAGCAGATTCAGTTTTACCTGGAGTTGTGTTAATCTGACGGTCTCTCTTGGCGTTGCTATCAGAGTAGGTATTGGAGAGGCACGGAAACAGGCGGCGGAGCTGGTAAGTTCTCTCGTTGCCTTGGCTCCACACCGCTCCACGTAATCCCATCGCCATTGGTCTGCCAGGGCTGCTGAGTCTGAATTAGCAGAAATTCGATTGGCTTATACGTTTCTAGCTAGATTCACGGGGTTACTGCTACTCCTTTCCCTTGTGGATTTGTCGGGGCATCAAGTGGCACTACCCATTTCGGGAAGAGGCGCCTATTTGGAAGGAAAGCGCCCAGTGGTTCTACTCATTTTGATAGCAGAGTCAACAAGAGTGGATGTATCTTGGTGGCTCCACCCACGTGGCTCTACCCAAGTGGCTATGCCCATGTGGCTCTAACCACGTGGCTCTACCACGTGGCGTTACCCACATGGCGCTACTCACCAGGGTTATCCCCCTTGCCTGTATCCTTCCCAGGTGTGGATAGGAGAGAAGTTAGAATATGAGCAATCAAGAAGGGGTTTGTTGCAGATTTCTGTTGCAGTCATGACAGAGACAGAAAATTCGATGCACAGGGCAGCGTTTTGTTATCCATTGTTTGCTCTCAATCCCATCCCCTCTGTGACAACTGTACGTTCGCAGAAGGTCTAGTTCTATGCGAGGAGCAGAACATGTGTATCGAATGCGAGCACCTCTCTCATGCGGAGTGAAAGGCCAACAGACAAATGGCATTAAGAACCAGAGGTGCAAAGAGCTGTGTGAGGAACACAGGAAACAGAAGGCTGTTTCTAAGGATACGCCTCTAGCGGAATCTTCGCAGACTCCAACCACCTGGCAAAAACTGAAAAAGGCAAAACTTTCGAGACTGGCAGAGCTAGACATGGAAGACAAAGGGGCTTTGAAGACGACTGGCTCTCAAAAAGTCACCCATCCTTGAGGAATATGGCGCCTAAAAGCGGTAGTGTAACAGTGAAAAGTGTTAATTGAACTAGCTCACCGGAAGTGATTAGGCAGGAGGGACAGCTAGGCATCCTCCTGTCGCAAAAGGTGGAGTCACAGAAGTCTACACTATTGAGTCCCATCATGAAGTCGAGCCAAAAGTCACATATGGCCCCACCTGCAGCTGTGGCATCTTCGAGACCGCATAGGCGAGTGATGAGGAATCCATGGGCCTTCTCCTATCAGGAAATATTTTGGCCCAAGAGATACAGATCTCCTGGTCACCCCAAAAGACAGGGATAAAACTTTTTTCCAGTGGAAGATGACTAGGAGACATAACAGGATAAAGAACCGTCATATCCGGCGTCGGTTGAGAGGAAACAGGCTCCGATGACGAGTTTTACTAATGGGAATTGGAGGGAATAGCCCATCCTATCCGGCTCCTAGACGGTGTGCAATCGTTCGAAAAAGGAGAGCAGCATTGGAAGGACCCAGCGGCGACAGGTAACTCCCAATCCGCACCCCATCTCCCCCAACAGTACCGTCTCAGAATATTGCTCTGTCCCTGCTAGCAGCAGAGGCATCCCGAGTTTTACCAGAGAAATCACACAACCGGAAGGGGTAGAAGCGGGCAGCGCCAACACAGATAAAGAGCGGTCCCCCTCTCCACATTCGGTTAGACTCACAGAGCAAAGAGCCGGGATAGGTGGCATTCCTGGCTCTGACTAATAGTGCTGAAGACACCGATGCTGCGGCTGCCAGAGAGAGGGAATTCCAGCGGATGGACTTGGATAAGGGTAGGATCATGACGCGTCTCCACCCATGAAAGCAAGTAGGGTCAGATCAACTACATGTATATCTGCTGACAACGTCATCCCCATCGAGCCGTTTCAGCAAATTCTTCAGGATTTGTCAGTCGAGTATTTCTGGGAGATTGGTCATTGACTTGCCAGAGCTAAACCAGAGCTAAGTTTCTACGTACAATCACCTTTCAGATGGATAATGACCAGGTAATCAAAGAAATGATACAAGGGGGCAGTTAGGGGACGTCAGTAGATTCATCAGATGCATACTTCCACATCCCAATAAACTTGAGAAGTTGCAAATACCTGTGCTTTCAAATGGGGGAGAAAAGATATTGGTTTCTGGTACTTCCTTTCGGCCTGTCCGAAGCCCCGTACGTATTCTCGAGAGTTATGAAAGTGTTGAAATCATGGGCAAGGCTTCAGGGTATGCTCGAATTTCAGTACCTGAAGAATGGTTCCTAGCCCACCAGATTGGAGGCCCAGGCCAGGCTTCAAACATTCTTCTTAGCAAGGCAAGCACAAGGTCTCATTGTCAATTTGGTAAAATCAGAACTTGTGCCCAAACAGCAAATGACCTTTCTGGGAGAGATGTGGGATTTAGAGTTAGCCAGAGTATACCCCACAAAAGACAGATGCAAGAGAATTTCCACAGCTTTTCTTGACATCACTCCCAATCAGTTCATGAAACTTACTCAAATGGAATCTCTACTGGGGTTACTGGTAGCCATAGAGAAAACAGTTCAATTGGAACAAGCTTCACTACAGATGATTTCAAAAGGAAGTAAAATCACCAGTGGCTCGGGGAAGCGGCCATCACAGACAAGTGATGATCCCTTCGAAAGCAATCGAACACCTGCAATGTTGGGTATCTCCAGCATGCCTGTCCTGGTTAACCATTCAAGTCCGCATCCACGTGTTATCAATTCAAACAGACACCTCATCCCAAGGTTGGCGTTTCCATTTCCAAAGGTAACTGTGGAAGGGCATTTCGCCCCCCTATTTTAAAGACAAGACATCTAAATTGGTTAGAACAGAAAGTTGTGTCGTTGGCAATCGGGTAACTACTACTCAGTCTGCTAAACAAGTCAGTAAATGCTATTCTGGACCAAACAACAGCTCGGACTTATTTCCGCAATCAAGGAGGGACCCGCTCAACAGAGCTAATCCAATTGACAAGATAGATCCTTAGTTTGGCAAGAAGTTATACAACATGGGACTCTCAGCAGACCATATAGCCAGTAAACTAAATGTGATGACAGTTATTTCCTCCAGAGTGGGCAAAGTGGTTCAAACAAAGTGGCGCCTGGACCAGAACTCCTTTTAGTGGATAGTAACGCGATCCCTATGGAGTCCTCCTACATGGATCTGTTTGTCGCTATTTTCTTCAACTGTGATTGTGTTTGCACATATACACACTTTCTTCTAGGTTCTAATCCATTCCTATTCGAAAAGGGGGCATGTGAGGGAAATATGGCTCCACCCATGTCTGTCTTCAACTATCGTTTTTTTCAACATATAAGTTATTGTGCATAAAGATTGTTAATTCTTTGAAGACTCATTAAAAACCACAAAGGTACTTTGATGTGTTTTATTTCGCTCACACAATATATATATATCGGTAAAAGTGTAGTTCGCATTCAAATAACTTCTTTACATGAGGCGTACCCAGTGAGGTTTACCCCAACGCCGGTTTATAATCCCGTCTAAAGGTGAGATAAGCGAACGCTAGCTTTTTTAGAAGTAAAACTAAAGTTTTATTTCGTAAAGCGCTTTTTACGAGAAGAAGCGTACTTCGCGATCTCCACTTTTAGACCTTCGGTTACCCGCCCTTATCCATCCCCGCTTCAAACACGCTTAGACACTGAAATAAAAAGGAAAGTAATTTGATGTCACTCGGTTTCAAACAATCGACTGTTTCCGATATTACCTTATAAGGTAATTTTGGCATTGTTTTTTACATTATACGCCTACACGTGTAGAATAGTTTAAATCACATAATGGAGAAGCGAACTAAAGCGTTTAACGGAATAAAACGATACTTTTGGTGGACTGTAAAACTCTCTTACATTAAAGAAATGATGCTTTCATCAGGTTTGAAAATGAGATCTTTAACTTATGCTCTGTCTCATTCTAACACTGCAATAACAAATAGATAAGAACAAGCCATAATTTATATAAAACATGAGGTGCTGCATTGGTAGCAGCAGAAGTGGCCTTGCAGTGGTTTGTATTGGCGCCGACGCACGATGCGTACGCCATGACGTGTGCTATGTAATGCTGCTCGTGTACACCGTGGAATAGATGAGCCATGGGCCCTGTCGCGTAGACTGGCACGTCCTCGCCTCCGTGGGTTTCCTCTATCATGGGTACTGTTGCCTGCTGCTTGTAGGCGGGGTCTTGTGTGATGACGTCAGTGAGGTTCTCACGCTGACGGCCTTGATGTGGTCCTCCCGGGCCGTTCGCGTACATTAATGTGGTGAATGGTAAATCATCCAGAGGTTCTGATTGGTGTAAATTATCTGCCAGACCTGTCATTCAGATTTGAGGCGAACCAATGAAATCAACACTATAGACCTCCATTCGTTGCTAGAAAATTCCATGGGACCAAGTTATCTTTTGACCCCCTACCATCCGACCCCCTAAAATGGTCACCCGACTACCATGCCAATATTGAATTATACATTATTCCATTTTTCTTAGAAATTTTTGATAAATTTCACATAATTTCTATTTTCTCAGTTTCTCCATTTTTGTCCTACTTTTAAAAAAGTATCCCGCTTTCTGCAGCGCTCCCCTACCCCACCCTCACCACCCCACCGCCCCCTGTACCCCTATGGTCTTAGGTCAGGAACTGTATAACTGAACACACCAAGTATGTCGCGGCCACGTGATGGATATCCGGACGACACGAAGGCATGTGAGTGGTCAGCCGTTACTATGACCAGTGTGTCGTCACTACGCGTCATCTGCATGGCAACCTTGACGGCCTGATCCATGGCGTGGGTCTCATCCAGGGCCAGCCTGGCCAATCCGTTATGGTGCGCGTGGTCAATACGGCCACCTAAAACAAAAAAAAAAAAAAAAAACCGATAGAAAAATTTGATATTATTGTTATGCACTTCAAGCCGTGGTGGTTGTGACGTGTGTGACACGTGAATGTGATACAGGCAAGTAGCATCAGAGATATGGTCTGGACACATCTCGGTGACCGACAGAAGTACAGGTCAGCTTCTGTATATCCCTGCCGGGCAGCTCCCCTCCCCCCCCCCCAATCCGCAGATAAAGCGGAATTTAGAACCTTTATTTTTTCAATTCCGAAACTTCCATTCCATACCAGAGCTATCCAGAACCAAACCTGCAATGCCCACACCAAAAGAATGTCGTCCATTTCCAAATTTCTTATTTCAAGTTAACTTCCCTTTCAGAAAATCAAATTATTCAACTTACAAAATGCATCAAATAATGAAAATAATAGTGAAAATGACAAGAGCAGGAAATAGTGTTGTTTTTCATCCTATTTAAAAAAAAATCACGATTTTAGTGACTTGATTTGGAATGAGAAACTAGTTTATATATTTTCTCGCCATAGTTTTATGCTTCCGCATTTGCTTGTGATTAATGAAACAACTTGCCGACATCAACAACCTCTCTTTCAAGGAATCATCCCAATGAGCATTTTAAGGTCGATTCAACGTCAATTTGAAGTTGCTACGTCGATCCCACCAAACCAGTTTGGTTATGATTGATCGTGACCATAGCTCAACGTCTTACCAACGTCTTTGACGCAGCTTTGACACAACTTTGGGTAAGCAACGGAGCGATGTTGCTTTGGTCGCAACGAAAACGAAACTTACTTCGACGTCTAAGCAACGTCTTTGGTGCAACGTTGAATAGACGTCGGGAGCTCGGAGTTGTACAGGCGTATGAATCACAACCAACAAACAACATCCTCGTGTTATCGATCATCGGAAATGGTAACCATGGCAGCTGACTTAGAAAAATAGACCAGAACGAGGATGTAAAATATGGGAATTTCAAGATCGCGCCAGTTTAATTATCAGCCTTCTTTTGAAAAATATTCATTCACATCGACTTCATACACATGTTGCGTAACCAAATGACCCAAGGATGGGGGGGGGGGGGGGTATTCTCGAGGAGGGTGAGCACGTTATCCTTATCGGCGATTCCGGATTAATATTTTCCCGACTTCTATACGAAGTCATTTTTCCGACGTCTATCCAACGGAAGGCAGACTTTGCTTCGACTTCATAAACAACCAAATCCCAACATCGATTAACATCATGTTTTACCATGCGTGCAAAAAAAAAAAAGAAAAAAAAAAGAAAAAAAAAAAAAACGGGGAGGAATAGTTTTGAGGCCAGAGGCGATCCGCGCACAGAGTCCCAAATTTCGGTAAAAATGGGGGGGGGGGGGGGGGAGGGGGGATTTGCATTCAGTAATCCGTGTTTCCAACGAAAGGGGGGTGGTGTTCTTTCGTTCTTGCACTCAGCGTTTGGTTAAGGAAGGGAGATCATTTAAAACTTGGAGCGCCGCGTTTAGGGGTCACTTTAAAAAGTAAGGTCCCCCCCCCTCTCCCGCCACCCACCCCCCCCCCAACCCCCATTTCCATCGCCCCCCGAGGCTGAAACTGAAACTGCAGTTTGTGCGATTGTACAGTCAAATAAAAAAAAAGTTATAACCTGAATAGAAAACCATAAGCGGTAAATCTGTTGGCATCTTATCTACGAGTGTTACAGCCATATGAGGGAAATCAATAATACGTCACGCGGCCACTTCGAAAGGCTTTTGAGCCAAGTGACTCAGATACTTGCAGCATTTCAGCATCGCTTCGTTGTTGTCCCACAGCCGACCTCCACGGTTGGTCGGTCGGTTATGTACGTATAACACCTTTTTACACCGCAGACCCACTGGGGATTCCACGCAAAATAGTACTTATAAAGGATAGGAATCACTTTTTTTTAAAGTGACTAAATATAGATTTTAATGACTTGGACACTCACAATGACCTTTAATTTCACCAATGTACGAGCAACACTGAGGGATGCACAGTACGGCTAGATAAACAGATATATCCATCCGCTCTATGTTTATATATACTATAACAGATAGATCTCACCAGAGGTCAGCTGTTTTATAACAACGGCATGACTTCATCTCCCTTATATATTTCCGCATTGTTTGCTGTAATCACACTAGTTGTGAAATCAGCGGATAAACAGTTGTTGAATAGCAGAAGATTGCCGTTGGATATTGTACATGGTTTCCGTTCTATGGATATCTTTTTCCTGTATTTTGTCGAATCACACGAGACACAGAGCAGCAGTACCTGATACACACAGCCCCGACTAGAAGGGCTTATCCGGTAAGAGCAACCGCAGCTTGTCTTTCTGTCTTGACGCCTATTACACCAGTGGCGGATACAACTTTCGGGCAAAGGGGGGGGGGGGGGAGTTCAACTTGGACCAGACATGAGCGCGCTCCTAAACCAGCTGGGCTTCTGTTTTTTTCGGATTTGTGGGGGAGGGGGTGGGGGTTGCAACCCCTGAACCCCCCTTGGATCCGCCACTGTATACACATGTCGACATGTGATTGATTATGTGTGCCCAAACGTCCATTTTCTCCGACGTTTGAAAGACGTCGGAAAGCTGACGTAAGGCAGGGAAGTGACCCGAGAGAGTAGCACAAACTGCGACGTTGCATTTACGTTGAATA